>VWZZ01001040.1:41076-91899 GCA_013399095.1 Psophia crepitans
CACTCACAACCGGTCGCCAGCTGGATTTCACTCCATTCACCACCACTCTCTGGGCCTGGCTATCCAGCTAGTTATGAACCCAGCAAAGAGTGTACCTGTCCAGGCCAAGGGCCGCCAGCTTCTCCAGGAGAATGCTGTGGGAGACCGTGTCAAAGGCTTTGCTGAAGTCTAGGTAGACTACATCAACAGCCTTTCCCTCATCCACCAGGCGGGTCACCTGGTCGTAGAAAGAGATGAGGTTGGTCAGGCAGGACTTGCCTTTCACAAACCCATGCTGGCTGGGCCTGATCCCCCGGTTGTCACGGACATGGCACGTGATTGTCCTCAAGATGACCTGCTCCATCACCTTTCCTGGCACCGAGGTCAGGCTGACAGGCTTGTAGTTCCCCGGATCCTCCTTACAACCCTTCTTATGGATGGGTGTCACATTGGCAAGCTCCAGGAAAGTGTAGGCTCAGTGCCGAATGGGGTGGGGAACATTGTGACAGCACATACCACTAGGGCTGAGGTATTAATTGCATTGTTCACCTCAGTCATCTTCACCAACAAGGTCTCCCAGGCCTCTGTCCTTAGACAACGGCTTAAAGGAGGAGGAGAATGACTAGCAGCAAATGAGGGTCAAGGCTGGGTTTACTGGAGTGAAGTCAACCCATATGTGCCCATGAGACCCAACAGTCTGCATCCGAGGTTGCTGAGAGAACTGGATGATGTCCTTGATAAAGAAGGAGGGTAAACATAAGTAAACCTGTTAAAAAAGACCTTAAACTACGTAGAAGCAAAGATTGGTCTCCTTTCTTTCCACAAAGCTTTTGGCCAGAAGCACAGGGAGGATTCTTTTTTTGTTAGTGGATTACAGAACAAGCCTTCATACTGAGATTCATAACTCCATTAAAGATGAAAGTGAAGTTGAATATTGGCAATTTGAACAATCCTATTTGTTTCCATGGAAGAACAAAACAAGTTATTGTTTGTTGCTGTTATTTTTCTGTTTAGCTTTGGTGTGTCTACTGGTAAAGGAATTTACAAAGATAGACAAAGCCAGCACTGGTCTCAGAAGATGCAGTGTGGGTACAGTGTAATACTGACATGAAGTGGGATAATTTGGTATGCCAAGAAGCCTGAGAAACCTGGAGAAATTTGGAACCCAGAGAAAGCAAGATCCTAGCACAACCCCTCTCTCTTTATTGCTGAGGACTACCACCCAGAACCAGCTCAGGTATTACTCTGTAGAGCACACAGAGATAAACACTACTCTTTCATTGCACAGAATTAGCCCTTCATTCCTAATTAATTTAGATAACATATAGGTAGCTGCCATGCATTCACACACTCCACATAAACCTAAAAAAATATTAAAATATTTTAGTAATATGTTGGCATTTTAATTGCTGTATTCTCTACAAATGATGATCAATAATAATTAATGTTATTGGTTCTATCAGTATATTTAATGTGAAAATTGGAATCTGTTTTTGATCACTACTACAATTATTTGAAAAATGTTAAAAGCATTGTTCATTGCAGGAGAACAGACATTACCAACAGAGATCCACAAGGGAACAGATATGTAACAAAAAGTGGATAGTCTGTCACAAAAATCTTAGTGTATATTTTAATCACGGTTTAACCTGGCAGACAGCTAAAACAATCACGCAGCCATTTGCTCACTTCCCCCTCAATGGGATGGGAGAGAAAATCAAAAAGACGAAAAAAAAGGTAAAACTTGTTGCTTGAGATAAAGACAGTTTAATAACATAACAAAGAAGATAATAACAACAACAATAATACAAGTAATGCACAAATGTAATTGCTCGCCATATGCAAAAGCAAAATAGAACAACTCGATGGGCAGCCTATTTCAGAGTAGTAAATCTGCCTCCCAGCTAGCTTCCCCAGTTACATCCGGACCATGAGGTTCTGTGGCAGGGAATGTCCCTCTGCCAGGCTGGGTCAGCTCCCCTGGCCGTGCTCTCCCAGCTCCTTGTGCACATGGCAGGGACTGGGGAGCTGAAGAGTCCTTGACTTGGTGTAGTGTACAACTACCCAGCAACAACAATAAACACTGGTGTGTTATCAATATTGATCTTATACTAAATCCAAAACACAGCACTATACCAGCTACTAGAAAGAAAAATTAACTCTATCTGAGCTGAAAACGGGACAGTTTTACAACCTGAATGGAGACTATTTACTGCTTACAAAATCAAACCTCTTTTTGAAGAAATCAGGATGCCATAGGAGTCTTAGTAGTTTCAGAGGAAAAAAAAAGATCTTTAATAAATGAAATTCAATGGAAGCACAGAGCAATAATGTATATTCAGTAAGCATTCAAACATTAAACTGATAAATGTTACTTTCACTCAATCTTATATTCTCTAGATTTAATTAAAAGTTAAATGTGAACTTCACAGTATGAGTGAGTGAAAAACCACAAAACTTGACTTTGAAAATATGATAAATGTGTGCTGTACAGCTACCTGTTAGTCCTGTAAATCTAATTATGGCAGAAGAGAAGATAGTCTGAATTCTTTGAAAACACATCTTCACTTGATAGAGTGGCACTCTCCCTCTCTCCTTCCTCCACTTGCTTTCTACTCTGTCAGATAGCAAGGAAATAATTTGAAACTGAAAAATTTACAGCACAGAATGATATTCATAGCACACAACATTGCTGCATGAATGTGTGGTTAACCTTTGATATATAGTCATAAAACAGAAAGTTGATATTATAGAGGATTAAGTTTAGGGCTGATTAAAGTCAATGGCAAACATCCTATTGGTCTTGAAGAATCAGGATTTTGACTATGCTTTCTATGTGGTATTTTAAGACCAAGATACAGATTTATAATGTCAGAAACCTTGGCTCTGTCCTGGCATAAATCCAAAATCTTGGGCGTGTAAGGTATAAATGAGTCCATTTGCAAGTCCTTTGATAAAAAACTATTTCAGACTCAAAAGGTCATTGCAGCTTCAGAATGACAGCATTGAACCATATATATTGAATGCCTCTTTTTCAGTTAAGAAATTCACTGAAGGTAAAATTACAATTCATTCTAAATATGGTGTGGCATACAAAAAAAAAAAACCAAACCCAAAAAAAACCCCCACACCACCAAAACTGAGGCCAACTGTAAAATTTAGTAACTGAAAAGCAGTGGTAAGAATTTTACTTTAGTAATCAGCCACTAGTGTGGCAGGAAGACTCTTCAAACTTAGGTTTTTAATATTCTTGGAATACCAATAGACTATTTCAAAAGCTATTCAAGAATTCCCTTCTAGCAAGTGCAGCCACTTACTTCCTCGTAGGTCTCTCAGTCTTCCACTAGTAACACCAGCACCACACGCTAACAGCAAATAAGATATCTATTCCACTTTTCAGAGGAGAAAGATGTAAAAGAAGTTTGCTAATGGGTAACTTCTTCCTACGTCTAACTGCAACACTCTTTTGGAAGGGGCTTAGGGGAACAACAACTTGCCTGTTCTGACTTCTGTCCAACGGCTGATGATCTTTTTTGATTTCAAACCTTATCTTCTCATTCTTCTGTCAGTTCTTGCCAAAGCTTCAGCATGTTGCATTTTTGCAATGTGGTTGGCAAGAAGAATACGAGTTACAGTAAACTGAGACTGGGGATCAGTGTTCCCGACCCTGTTGTCACTCAGAAGTGATTGACTGAAACCAGACATGATTGCAGTCAAGAGCACTTATTCTGCATATGATTAACATGTTATAGTGTTGGTGGCATGTGTGGTTTTAATGCCTGGGCAAACAGAGACACCTGATGAAAGATGGCTTCCATCAGTCAGGAACGCTACCTAACAGCTACCAAAGAAACGGAATTGCTTAATATCTCATCGAAATAAGTAGCTATTTATTAGCAACTACAGTGCAGATATTGACGTCTGCTAGAACAAAGAATGCATCTATATTCGTCTGTGGAAAGGAAAAGCCTTAGTCCTATACAAAAGAAAAACTTCCATTTGTCCATTTGGTTTGGTTAGGGAAAAACTGGACCAGATCTGACAGTCTGAGAGATGCAATGCTGCTACAGCTCCACGGCCCCAGGTCCAACCAGTAGTGAGGCTGAGCACGTATTCCTCGTACACTCATGTAGAGGTATATGGAGCACAGGTATCCACCAAATGTATACAGGTCTGGCCACACACATCAACACAACAAACTCACAGAGAACTCACATGAGCACAGACAGCATGAACAGCCTGATCCTGCCCCCCTCTCTGGCTGAGCAGGATGGAGGTCTGCTAGTGAGAATATCAATGTGTGCATACGTACAATGTGGCTGCTCCCACAGCTGCGCTCAGACATCTAGTGTGCCCAGCTGCTGGCATCCAGACGTGTAAGGCTCTGAGATCCCATGCAAGCACATACACAGAGCCAGCGGGGACTCCCTGGTCCCCAGTAGTCAGCCCCCACCCCTGTGGTCTCACTCTTACAGACCTACTCCACTGTCTCCCAGACCACCTCACCTACTCGCTGGCTCACCTCGCTTGATCTCTGCTGGTGCAGACACACTCCTTTGCACACTCACACTTGCTCCGGTGGCTGGTACCACAGACACGTGGGTTCCTGCTCCCATTGCTGAGTAGCATCAACACCCTGAAGCTGCTGGCACCACAGACACGTAGACTCTTCAACCTGCAGTCTGACTGCACTCACATCCCCAGACACATATACACATGAGAATCCCTAACCCAAGAAAAGAGTAAAAAGGCGTTTTAAAGGAATAAAAGAAATTTTTAAATGAGCACTTTTAAGCAAACAGGTTTACCAACCACTATTCTCCAGTTCTCAAGTCTCAGAATGAACACTCATATACTGGGGAGTGACAAAATGGACTGGGCAGAACCATAATAAATCTGAGTTTAAGTAGTATTTCACTTGGAACATAGAAAATGTCAGCATTTAGGATCCAGTATTTTTCCCGTATGTTCAGAATTCTGAGGGGAAAAAAAAAAGCAGTCTTTTCTGAGGAAGTTAATTACCATTTACAAAAAGTTTTAAAAGAGTTTTGAACCAAATTTAGTTTCCCAATGCCTGTACTTGCTTTTACTCCTATCTGTCTTCTACAGAAGAAATTGCTGGTAAGTGCATGTTCTTTATTGGAGCCTACTTGTGAATTTGAAGACCAAGTCTAGCAAAACAAATTCCGCGTTTGATAAACAAGAGCGAACAATTTATTAAGGCTTTATTACATAACACAGATCTCCTGAGATGTCCTTTTCCTTCTGAATCAACAACTAGAAACCAAGAACTTCAAGAGCACCTAGGTTTAGGATAGTAAGCTAAGACTTTAGCTTATCTGTAGAAGCCTCATTTTGAGTGAACTCAATCCTCCTCTACACAGATGCCTTACAAATAACTGAAATACTAGTGTAGTCAATATTTATCCAGCTTCTCAGGTGAGGTTTGAATCAGTGCTGCATTGCCCCAGCTGTTCTGTGGCTTACCTGAGTTATTCTGAAGGTGAGTTGCATATCTGTAGGGACTTCTGGCAGGAAAGGGCTGTAGTGCTGTCATACCCAAAACCAAGTGCAAATGGATACTGATATTTTGAAATCAGCAGTTTAGAAACAGAAAAGGCACTGGGAGTGACGGTTTCCTTTGTTCTGCTTTATGAACATTGTAAAACAGAAGTCAGGCTTTAGGGGAGAAGAAACTGAGTAGAGTGGGACCTCGTTTCAAACCCTGCCTCATCCACAAATTCCTTTGCCAGTTCTCTTCATTTACCATTCTCATAGTTTTGCTGTGAGTTTAAAATCCATTAATGTTAAAGTGGTAAAGGCAGTAGTGTTTACAAAGTGGAAAATATCGGTAGAAAAGCACAGTTGAACAGCGTGATGTGTTTATTCCAATAAAATAAGGCTGATTATTAATGTTGGCCATGACTAAAGCAAAATCTTTTAAAATGAGTTGACTATTTATGAAAATATTTTTAGTTTTTTATGCCCAACTCTTAATATTGAGAACTTCATTAAGAAAAAGATTTAAACTTGAAGGGTAATGCCAGTGGTTGGATAAAATCCACTTTTGCTAAATTAGGATTTCTTTTAATAGCTGCTGTCAAATAGGTGATTTCCTTCAGTCTTCCTTCTAAATCCTTACATTTTGTCAAAATTAATGTGTTTATAGTTACTTTTCTACATCTTATCTCTCTCCTAATTGCAACTACTAATTTTGCTTTACTTCAGCTATTAAGCATGAAACTTGTTGATAAGTTTAATAAGAATTCATGCTACTGAACTCAGTTTTCATCTGCCAATTATTCAGTATCTCTGATAAAGATTACCCAATCTTCCTGATTCCAACACAGCCATCTGAATTTTATTTCACCTTAGCTATTGTAATTTGCATTTCTATATAGTCATTCCCTTTAACCATCCTGCCTTTGTCCCGGTGTTACAGAGTCCTTCTTATTGAAAACAGAGATGAAGCAGTCATTTAATTTTTGAGCCAGACCCATATTATCTTTTAGACAATACCCACTTTTAACACATTGCAACTCCACTTTTTTCCTATTTTCTAGAGAACCTTTTTCACTTGTTGTAATTTCCTTTGCAAGGTCTATCTCTGCTTGACTTCCAACAATTCTGAATTTATGAATAAGAACTAAGTGAGGTCCACCTTGTGAATAGTCCTATCCACCCACTGAGATATAGCCCTGCCATTTATTTATCAACAGTACCTTTTCTGTTACAAATCTAGTTGACAATGACTCTTTTTACTCAGTAACCACAATCTTCCTTTGCCTCTTGTTTATTATCCCCTCAATGCCACATGCTCTCCATTACATCTCAAACTGCAGAAACGTACAAATCATATTTAGCAGAGGCCAACTGAAAATAGCATGGGAATCGGTTGTGCCTGGCTGTGGTGAATTGTGAACACCTTCGGAGATCAGCACGGTTTTCCACGCAGACACGTTCTGCTGCAACCTTTGTCCACTATCTGATTTTGACTACGGCTTAGATGTGCCTGTTCACTACTTATTTTCCTTTAGCAGAGTAAGACTTAAATATATATATATAGTAGATAGCACAGTTCGTGAAACAATTTATGCCAGATTTCTAAGATGGAAATGTCAAAGAAATCGGCAAGATGTACCACTTGCTGCTGGATACCAGTGGCTACAGAAAACAGTAGACACTGGAGTTATACCTAGCATAGATTAAGAAAAGTCAGGAAGGTCGGCCAAGATGGTCCTGATTCTCTGCAGTAACTTGGGCCTGTGAGGGACAGGGATGACCTGTGGTCTAAATGCTTTCATTCTGTGGCTGTGTAAGATCAGAGCAAGAGCAGTGCACAGTGGTTGAGGTCTAAAAGGATCTCTTATGCTGCTGTACAGCAGGAACAATTTCAATACAGTCAGATCAGACAGAAAAGCACAAAACTTTTGCAATTGCTCCTGACTGTCTAAAATCAAGGTTGCAGTAGTGAGTGGCAGAAACATGGTGTGGCCTCCTTGGAGGGAAGCTCTAAGCTGAAAGTGGGAGCAGGGAAACGGAGTTCTCTGAAGTATAGTTCTTCCTTTAGAACCACTTGGTTAAGTATTATGAAATTCTAAGATGTGCCCCAAGACTGGACATAATCAACACATAAAAACTCCTTCCTAATCCTAGCCAATGGCTAGAACATGCTCTTACACAGAAGCATGCTCTTATTTTCCTTACAAAAGCATACAAACGCTCATCTAAATGCTGTTAGTATTCTTTTCATCTATATAAATGGTGTGTTCTTTAAAGTTATCTTAAGTAGATTATATGTAGTCTCTTTACTCATATCCTATACATCGAAGAAAAGGTATAAAGTCTCTGATGTTGCTACCAAAAGGGACAAAAGTGTCTCAATATAACTGCCATTTTCCTAGTGGAAATGTCAGACAAATCCCCCTCTGTTTCTTTTTCTCCTTCACTTTCTAATAATACACCAAGGAACTTTTAAAAAGAGCTGCATATTCATCATTACAAATGAAACTTCACATTTTTCTGGCTGTGGAGATGGTAATTATAGGTTTGCACTTCTAATTGAAGCATTGATGAACATGCCCCACACTGCAGCAAATATAAAATAATTGTTAGGCAGACTATGTGCTGTTCTGGGGAAAAAAAAACTAAAGAGAAATTGAAAGCAGCAGCATGAATCCCGATAATGACTACCCCAATGGCTTATTTCCTAGTATCATTTACTGCCAGGAGAAATTAAACCAGTGGGGGCAGGATATTTTTGCAGAAAATGACAGGCGTCTGGTTCTTCCTTAAATAACAATGCACCTGGAGCCTGAAGGCCAGTTTCAACCACCCTATTTGTAGGGCAGTATGACCACTCCTGAAGGTAAATGGAAGGGGGCAGAAGCAAATTTTTTCCTCTCTGGCCAAAGTGTCCCTAAAGAACCAAACCAAAACCAACCAACAGGAAACCCAAACAGAACAGGTTAATAACTTCCTATATCTCTTAGGAGGACAAATCCAAGATTACCACTTATTGCACAGAATGGAAAAAAAAGCCCAAACTGTTTCATGGTTGATTGCTCCCTTTCTCCCCTCCTTGATCACTAATATCTATCTGCTTTGTGTTTGTGCCTCAGTCTAAGGTATTTGTTAGCAGCACGCTTGAAGCTAACAACAGAGAGAGATGGCAAAACAAAACAAAACAACTTCCCTGTGGTTCTCGAGAGCAGCGCTAGATCCACAAGTCATCTCGATCAAATGACTTCTTTGGACAGTTTGAATAAGGGCCATAGAGTCCATCAGTCTCTGAAGTTACTAATATTGAGGGTCTGTCTACTGGTATAACTTAATGAGATCATTTATAGCTGATGCAAAACTATGGTAGTTTACAGCAGTGGGAATAAAAATTCTAGTCCTGCATTTGGTTTCTTAGAAAGAAAAAGCTAGAAAGTTAGGAACAGTATATAGCTTGCTAAATTTTTGTTTGCATTTCATCCAAGTAGTCTGGATTGTGGATTGCCATCTGTGTTGTCACAACGACACTTCAACCAGATAAAACTTTATTTAATTTAGAGGCGGGCTAGAAAAATAAATGATCTCTATAGTTCTAACTGTTGTTCAGTTTCACTCACTGTTGAGAGCAAATGCAAAACTGGAAGACTAACAGCCAGAGGGAGTTCTGCTGTAACCTATTAAGAGTCAGATCAGAGCCAGTTGTTATTCCAGATATTCAACTCATGATTACTGGTATGAAAAAACCCAACATCTTAAAACTAACTGCAGAGAAAAAAAAAAAAAAACAACCAACAACCAAAAAACTTTTCATGGTAAGAACTATTTAGAACTATGAGGGGGAAAGGTAGGTACTATTTTCTTAATTTCTCCTGTGTTCAAAAACAGAAGTTTATTTTTTAACACTCTTCATACAAATTTCGTAAAAAAAAAAAGTCTGGTTCTTAAGCATCATGAATCTAACAACCGGTTAAATGACAAACAAACAAACCAACACAAAAAATCATGCAGCAAAGTTCTCTTTTATTAAAGAGAAAGTACTGAGAGACATACCTAACATTAGGCATGTTTTAGAGTGTTCCTATTAAAGGCTCCTGTCTTACTGGAGGAACATCATAAACCTCCAGGTAGCACTTTAAACCACTTAGATTGAACCTCCTGTGCTCAGCTGCTTGGCATTTCTGAACTAGCTAATTAATGCCAATATTTAGCACAGGAACAGGTGGGAAAACTAATGACTAATTTCTTCTCTCTTCCAACTCAACAACCACCACTGTCTTTTAAAATACAATTCTTACCACTGCCTGCTGATTCCATTTCTTGTCAGCTTCGTTGCTCCGACATGGGGCTGCAATAAATGAACAGCTGGATGCAGCATTCTACTGCAAGTGTAACAGCTTTGTTTCTGCAACAAGCACCTCTTCTTAATGTTCTCGTGTCGACTCCCTCAGATGGGTCAAAAAATGTGAACTCTTCTAATAGGAGGACCAACAGTATGTCTGCTGCAAGCGGTACTAGTGCATTTTGACTGCTAAACTAAGCAGTCCATGAGAGGAGGAAGGGAAAAGGAAAGTACACATTTTCTTGAAACAGTATTTTTCAGGAATATGTGATAAAAGTGAAGGAAGACGGCACAGATCATAAAATTTAGGCTTTTTATTCAGCAGATCAGTAATAAGGGTATTCATCCAAGATGTTGGTGAGTGCATATAGATATCTGCTCTGAATCCACTGAAAGAGGAGCTGGTTTAACTGTGCAAGTGCACATTGCCAGGTCACACTGAGCTTCTCATCCACCAACACCCCCAAGTCCTTCTCCTCAGGGCTGCTCTCAATTGATTCTCTACCCAGCTTGTAGTTGTGCTTGGGATTGTGATGACCCATGTGCAGGACCTTGCACTTGACCTTGTAAACTTTGTGTGGTTCACATAGGTCCACCTCTGAAGCCTGTCAAGGTCCCTCTGGATGGCATCCCTTCCCTCCAGTGCATCAGCTGCACCACACAGCTTGGTGTTGTCGGCAAACTTGCTGAGGGTTCATTCAATCCAGCTGTCCATGTCACTGACAAAGATGTTAAACAGTGTCGGTCCCAGTACTGACCCCTGAGGAACACCACTTGTCACTGATGTCCACTTGGATATTGAGCTGTTGCCCACAACTCTTTGAGTGTGGCCATCCAGCCAATTCCTTATCCAATAATTTGTTGAATATGTGTACTGCTTTCAGGCAGGAGTTCAGCTGTGTGTCTCAATTCACACTGTCTTTAAAAGGAGTTAGGTCTTTCCTTACTGAGGTTCTCTTGAATACTGAGCTTAATACCTTCACAACAAACAGTGAGAATCTAGAGGGAATTATTAAGTAGTAATCCGAAAAAACTAACGGGTTTAATTTCTTCAGATACCAAAAATTTGTGCATATTCTGTTACTCTTGTTTCAAGCACCATGTAAAACAGTTAAGTCCATCATAGTTTGGCTCTAAATTAATACAGCTGGGTAGGGGAAATAGATTGAAGAGATGGATCTGAAATAAGCATTTGTTTAAAAGTATCAGTTTAATAGAAGAAAGCTCTTTGACAGAAAAAAATAAACAAACAAAAAAAAACCCACCAAAAAAAAACCCCAAAAGCACACATTTACAGGAACTCAAATTTCTGCAGAACAGGCTATTTAGGCAGGAAACAAAAGGGCAAAGTAGTGAACTAATTCTGCACAAGACAATCAGATTCATCCTCTCCCTTTAGTGACCACTGTGTCCACACGTGTAGATAATTTTCAGAGGTAAAATTTAGCGAATATTGTGTGCATGAATCGATCAATTGTTCTAACATCCACTAGTGAAGCAACAGAACTCCTTTCTAAAATCTGGCATTGTTTTGGTCTTTAAAAGTTTAATACAAAGTACCATGTTGCTACTGCATAGGGTGCTAGTTCTGAAAGCTTGTTGTTTACTGCCACTATCTTTTATTTGTCAGCCTCAAGTGAAAAATGTCAAGGGTCAGTTGATTTCTCAGCTGAAATTAACCAATGGAAATGAGATGTCTCACAAAGCAGAAAGACAAGTGTTGCCTACATACAAAGGACAGTAAAGATCACACATTTTTTTACCAATCATTTAAACATAAGAAGGTTTGGGGAAAAAAAAACCAAAACAAACAAACCACGAAACAACACTTGAAGGATTTTATGGATGTGTTATCTCTCCACAGTGTGGTATATATCTATAATATAGAATAAGAATGAAAAATTTGAGCCCATTAAGGGAAAGTATGCTGTATTTTTCCATTTTCTGTCAAAATAGTATCAGTGAAGCTCTGAACCAGTCTCTTTAGAGATAGATGACTCGGTCCACTGCATTATAATTTAGTGTTTAGTTATAATAATTCAGTATTGAATGAAATGTGGCACTGAAAATGGATAATTAATGACAATTTTTGAGACAAGTTATATATCCCAATCCTAGAGTAAACATTCAGCCCCACCCAAAGTCCATGAACTATTTTATTCCGATTGGCTTTGTCCTTGAATCAGTTTCTTCATCTTTCATTCCCAAGGCCTAGTTTCCTGAACCTTGTTCGTTATCTCCTCTTACACAACATGCTAATTATGTACAGTCACAGTGCTATACTTCTCCCATTTATTGGTATTGATACTAATTCTTTAGCTACTGGACTTTTGAATTGCAAGTCACTGAAAACCCCTCTGATTCATCTGCACCCGTAGGCAAATACTGAAAGTAACTGTGTGTGATATGAGGTCCTATCCAGAATTTCTATGCTATTATTTTTCCATAGTATCATTTCTATTTATTGTTCTGTTTTGCTCCACTGTTAGAATTAAAACGTTTTGCAATGAATGGCAACGTTTTAGTAGAAAAGTTGCTGAATCTTGCAAAGAAAAAAAAGGATAAAAACTTGAAAATTTATAGTGATATCCAATGCTTAGGTTTTGGTAGAATTTTTAAACATGCAGCCACAAATGACTGCATAATTTTTGTAATTTGCAGGTAGCTCAAGTTAGTCACTTAAGAGCAGTTAAAGCAATTTAATGGAAACAATCACTTCTTCAGAAATATAACAGTGGTGTAAATTATGACACTTATTATATAGTTATTTTATTAACTGTCCAATGAGTGGACATATTAAGTGATTAGAAGGGAGGATAATATTTCTTCCTTCTTGTTCCTTAGCTACACTGGTAGTAATCCACAGTGAAGGACAGTCTCATCTGCAATATGAGAAAGCTATTTATTCTGAAGCTGGGCACGAGTATATCTGGTGTCTGCGTGACATATAAAAACAAAAGGCAGAAGTATTTATGATGGAACAGAACTTCTGGTAGAATCTTTAAAATGGATTTATCAGAACATGAACTAATGCACTTAACTTTGTAAAATAACGGGAAATCCAGAGAGATCACATAGAAATAAAACAGGATTATAAATCAGCACATCTCTATTTCCTACACATCCTTATGGAACAGTTTTCTCCAGGGTTGCATATAGGTGACGAAAAGCTCCGGAGCCCCCTGTGAGGACTCTTGCAGAAATGTCTTTCTTTCCAGCACTTTGGAAGTATGACTCCTCGTTCCTTGCAGGGCTCCCCTCCACTCTAGGAGCTTCCTCTCCTACCCTGCCAGAAAGTGGATCTTTGTTTGGAGACCTCCTTTGGTGGAGGTTTGTTACTAAGAAAATGTTCAGGGTGCATTTACCCTGAGTATTAATCCTATTTATCTGATATATCTATTTATTTAATATTTATCCTATTATATACATAAATACATACTTACCCTATTTGTATATTATATCCAATTTATCTTATCTGTAAGATCCAATTATGTGATTAAAACCAACAAATTAAATACTGCAGTTGAATGGATTACCTCGATAATACCTTTTCAACTAAGCCTCCTCACATTTGACTGAATCCAGTTAGAAGCTGTAGCATGTTTCAACATGTCATGGTATCTATCAGTCAACAGAGTAATAAAGGACATTGCCAAGTACAAAACTAAACTATGTTTGATACTTTTATCAATATGCTTAGTTGGAAAGCATAACATTTATCTTTGTAGTTGAATTGCGTTCTCTATAGTGGGTATTTGTACAGTTTTGTATTATGAATACAACCTGGTTGATAAATCCTGAACTGTCACTTCTCAAGTGACTGGTAAATGATTAAGGGTCTAAATTTATGTGGCTTATTATTGGGAGAACCAGCTTGGAAAAGTCTGCAGATGAAGATGGTGGTTCCATAGCAATTCTGTGATTATTATCTGCCAAACCATCCACACTCTGCAAATAATGTTAGCAGAGCATGCCAGATCAGAGCTTTGCAGAAGCTGCCAGTTCTATTTTGTAGTAACGTTTGAGACTTTGACATTTGTTTAATTACAGACTGGAATAAAAACAAGATTTAAAAAGTATTTAAGTGAAAATTAAATCTCAATTTATAAATTTCACCATGAGTTTTTCCACTTGGTAAGAGCATATATATATATCCTCATGGTTAGAGCAAAGGCTTCTGACATTTGGGTGCTGATTCAGAGGCAATTTGCCATATGTCAATTCATGCTGACAAGAGTGGGAATGTAAGTCAAGATCTCCCATGTTGCACAGCACAAGCTTTCCCATGAAGTTGCAGAGCACTTAAGCGTCTTGCGTTGTGTGTTGTTTCAGCAAAGTCAGACTTCCCAGCCAAGGTGAAAAATCACTGAAGCTAGAACACTTAGACACTGATCTTGCTGCACATTTAGACGACATCTTAACCAGAAGTGCTTATCAGTTCTATCATACTATCTCAGCTGATGGAGATACACTTAAAATGGATGGAGATTAATTTGAAAATTAACTCAAACCCATGCAATTTCACTAAAACTTTATAAATAATGTTAACTTTTTCTGTTCTTTCTGCACAACTGTTTTTATTGTCTTTAGTACAAGAACAGCAGCAGCACAGCCCTTCAGTTAGATATGTAGACCATTTCTTCAGAGTAACTGACATCAACTAGAGCAGATCAGCCCCAAAATTCATGGAGCCACATTATTGTTAATTTCTTTCAGAGTGGGAATAGATGAGTCAAAAGCATTGTGAGTGCAGATGACTGCCTGTTGAGCTGTAAACATAGCTTAAATTTACCCTTGTCAGTCATTTTTCCCCATTTTCCTTTATTAGATTCATTAGCCAAAGACCAGAGGTTATGAAACAACACCATACACTTTCATAAAACCTTTCAGGGATGGCTTCTTTTATATTAGAGAAGTGAGATGCTTGAGATAATACAATCCCTAGTTGGAACAGAAGAAACTGATGGTAAGATCACAGAAGAATTTGGGTTGTGTAGGAGTCTGCCTTCAATGGGGAAACAGGCAACTTAATTACTTGTTAGTGATCTAAAGGAAAAAATTATGCTAAACAAATTACATAAATAAACAAAACAAAAGGAAAAGCCTTCACTACCTATTAGGGAAAGATAAAACATGTTTCAGCTAAGCATTCAACCACAGAGTAGAGAGAACAGCTTTGATTATGATAATAGTAGAAACAAATTCATGAGCAAGACCCATCAATATAGCCTCTAAAAGCTGCTGTGCACTTCACCAAATTAAAAGAAAGTAGAAAATGTTTTTTTTGTGTGTGTGTGTGTGAATATCCTATCGCAACTAATTATTCCTTAATTCCTGAATAGGTTGTCTTTCGTGTTGCTAGCCATAAATGAATCACAGATTTATGAAGTTAGCAGGAAAGTTTTGGGGTTTTTTTTGTGTTAGGTTATTTCAGAACTGAATATTATGGAGTTCCTTGGAATTTCTTCTACTGTATTTAGAACAGCCATTGACAGAAACAACTGAGCGTACAATTGTATCTCATGTAACAATTACCATATTACTGACTATAAATAGCATTTTCTTGGAAGCTGAAGAATGTGAAAGAAAAGTAGGATTTGCTATCTCTGATTAGAGAACTGTCAGAGCAGTTATTTTGCTTCTCAAGTTACATGGTTTAATAAATTTTACAGGAAAAGCCTCCTTAGCATGAAGAATGGGTTATGTGCTGGTATTTACGCTGGTAGGTGAAGAAGTTCAGACCCATGGAATAATCAGATGACAATTTAGAGCAGAGATAATTCTGTCATTGGAAAGTCTTGTTATTGATCAAAAGATTGTCTATTCTAAAAAATAGAAGAGACAAAACCATTGTAAAAATACGTCCATGTGAAGAATAATAGGTATTCTAGATGTCTTAAGTTGTTAGTTTGCTAAGCATTCTTAGTTCGTCATTCTCAACACACTATTAGACCTAATGAATAGTTTACAAACTCAAATTATTTTTAAATACAAGAAAGTAATGTTTCTGAGACTACTTGTGGTGCTTAAAAGTTTTGCACTGCTCAGTCAGGTTGAAATCTGCAGGGCCAGTGTTTCTAAGTACTTCACAACCAACAGTTAAGTAGAATACAGGCTGGCTGTTGTCCTGGAGCATTAGATAGAGTCAACATGTCATGGTATGACAGTGTAAATTATGATAAGGAAAAAGACACAAAAGTAGTCAAATATTTACTTTAAATAAGATTTTTCTTTAGTTTTAGGGCCCTTCTGCTAATCATAGCAGAAACAGGTCTGACAAATTCTGAGTTCCAGGAAATTCTCAGCCTATGTATATTTTCAGATTCATTAACATTTAGTCTGATATGGCCTTCAGAGCCCCCTTTTGTCTTGAAGTCTTTGCCTAAACAGCACTTGGGCTGACCAAGATTTCCTTAACTGCTACATTTCCCATGAACCAAACATTACAACTGAAGTGATGGTGCTATTGCTACCAGAAATCTACTTTCCTGTTGTGCACAGCCTACCACATCCAAAGAAGAGTTAGAGAAAAGGGAGTGCAACTAGAATACAGACAGGTGAGGACTAATAGAAATGCAGTCTTCCACCCTGTGTGCTGTAACCAAATATTGTAAAGTAACTGTGCTGAACTTTTTCATCCTGTACAGTTTTCAAGAGTGTACGAGAGACATATTTTACATCTCGATGGACTAGTTTTCCAGGAGGAAGGACCTCATATTCTGTGATATCATTATGCATAACCCAGCAGTTTTGAAACCAGCCATAGAAGAGAATAGAATAGAATAGAATCATTAAGGTTGGAAGTGACCTCAAGGATCATCTAGTCCAACCATCCCCCCACCACCTATTACCCACTAAACCATGTCCCTAAGTACCACATCTAACCTTTCCTTAAACACCCGCAGGGATGGTGACTCCACCACCTCCCTGGGCAACCCATTCCAATGCCCGACCACCCTTTCAGAGAAGAATTTTCTCCTCATCTCCAACCTGAACCTTCCCTGGCGCAACTTGCAGCCATTTCCCCTTGTCCTGTCACTAGTTATCTGCGAGAAGAGGCCAACCCCCAGCTCGCCACAACTTCCTTTCAGGTAGTTGTAGAGGGCAATAAGGTCTGCCCTGAGCCTCCTCTTCTCCAGACTAAACAAGTCCAGTTCCTTCAGCCGCTCCTCATAAGACCTGTGCTCCAGCCCCTTCACCAGTTTCGTTGCCCTTCTCTGGACACGCTCCAGGGCTTCGATGTCTTTCTTGTGAGAGAAACCTAGAGTAATGAGGGGAGGAAAACTACAGGGATTTGAGTTAGTACATTGATGAAAATGCAGCTAAATATTCCTGCAGCTCTAATGTTTTTGTGGGAGTGAATTAAAACTCAAACACAAAGGATATAAAGTTCTGGTAGGGGCTAACCCCACTATCTCCAAGTAAGAACTCCCCCTACCTGCAGTGCAAGAGGAGACAGAGAGGTGGCCAAACCATTATCAAAAGTAAATCGTCATCCTTCAGCTAATTTTTCATGCCAGAAGGAAGAGAGCAAGGTAGCTAAACAGCAGTGTCAAAGGACACAGAAATAAAGCCAAGCCTCCGATTCATAAATATGATTTCCCAAGCACTTTTTGACTTCTAAATGAATTTACTCCCTTTCAAATGTGTGCAGTTATCTCCCTTTGAAGAAGAAAACTCTTATACTGTCCCAGGTGCTTAGAAGGAAATTACATTTACCATCTCCTTGTAATTAGAGGATGCAAGTCCTTTCCCTGACTTGCTTACTTTCTGCTATCTCGCTTTGATCCTCACACCACTCCTGAGTGAGGATTATGCATGCAACTGGGTAATGCAAAACAGTCTTCCTTAGTATGAATTTCTTTTGATTATTTTTCCAAAAGGAGCTGAGTCACCAGAGAAAAGACAAATGCCAAACCAAGTACGTCTTTAAACTTGAGTCAAGTTAATAACTTCTGGGAAAAAAAAACCTTAGGCAAAGCAGATCTTTCTGGAATTTAGCAATTAACTATTATTTTGAATCCAAACCCATGTTTTGAAACAATCGGTTTTGTGCTTTAAGAAAAAGGAGGGAGTGGAAATGTAGACCCAGGATGAATCCAGTGAATGTCCCTAATACAGGCAGGAACTGTATTGTTTGGAAAAAACATGGGTTAATATACTGTTCCATATTTCTGCTCCAGAAAAAATTTTTTCATAGACAATCTTGCCTTAGCTCTTAATTCCAAGTGGGTACCCTACTCTAGAAGGGTAGCTGATACTCTCTTTCCAATGGCTGAGCCCAAATGAATGCTACTCTTGCCTTTTTAACTCCTCAGTTTATGGCTAATGCTGATAACAGGTCAGAGAGAGAAAGGTTAAATGCAGTAGTTGTAGCTCATGCGTTCCTAACAGCTGCAACACCAGTATACTTAACCAGGATGAGTTGTAAATTATTTTTGTATTAGCCAAAGGCTGGCAGTTGCAGTGTCAAAATTATGTAATGGGTTTGGATTACAGAATGGTATGGTCACAGAATCATAGAACGGCAGGGGTTGAAAGGGACCTCTGAAGATCATCTATTCCAAAACCTCTGCCAAAGCAGGATCACGTTCAGGTGGGTCTTGAATATCTCCAGAGAAAGAGACTCCACAGCCTCTCTGGGCAGCCTGTCCCAGGGCTCTGTCACCCTCAGATGTTCAGATTAAACTTTCTGTGTTCCATTTTGTCCCCATTGCACCTTCTACTGTTGCTGGGCACCACTGAAAAGATTCTAGTCCCTTCCCCTAAACATCCAGCCTTTAGATATTTATAAGCATTGATCAAATTCCCTCTCAGTCTCCTCTTCTCCAGGCTAAACAGACCCCGCTTTCTCAGCCTTTCCTCGTAAGAGAGATGTTCCAGTCCCGCCATCATCCTTGTAGCCCTCCGCTGGATTCTCTCCAGCAGTTCCCTGTCTTTTGTGTACTGGGGTGCTCGGAACAGGACACAGTATTCCAGATGTGCCCTCATCAGGCCAGGGTACAGGCGGAGGATAACCTCCCTCAGCCTGCTGACCACATTCTTCTTAATGCACCCCAGGATACCATGGGCCTTCTCGGCCATGAGAGCACACTGCTGGCTCATGGCTTACTTATTGTCCACCAGGACTCCCAGGTCCTTCTCCGCAGTGCTGCTTCCCAGCAGATCAACCCCTAACCTGTACTGGTGCTGCGGGTTATTCTTCCCCAGGTGCAGGACCCTACACTTGTCCTTGTTGAATTTCATTAGATCCCTCTCTGCTCAACTCTCCTTGCCCCGACCTGTCTAGTTCTTGCATTGGAGCCTTCTAGTGTTATCAGCCACTCCTCCCAGTTTTGTATCATCAACAGACTTGTCTCTTTCCCCGCGTCATTGATGAATATGTTGGACAAGACCAGACCCAGTGCTGACCCCTGGGGCACACCCCTAGCTGCAGGTTTCCAACTAGACTCTGCGCTGCTTATCACAACCCTAATCACATCCTATCCTGCCGGAGCCTTGCTCCTTATCTTTAACGTCAACAGACATGAGAGGGAACTGTACTTGCATGACTGGCAGAGTAGCAGAGCTCTTTTTCATATAACATCAGTTTTGCAGAGTTTTTGTATGTTAACAGTACTTCGAATGGGAATACTAGTGCCAGGACAAAAACCAATCCTTAAATATTTATTAAACCTTATTCAGATGCTTAAAACACATACTGTATATTTTAGATAAATATATTATAGCACTGTAAGCTCTTTGCAGTCTGAACATTTCAGTTTTTGCAAAAATTTTCTTTCTTGTTTTGATTCAATATCCAGTGAAGCCTCATCTTGGTAGATTGCCATGGGTTGCTAGGTTTGTATATAACATCTTATTATTCCAGAGGAATAAACACAGGTGGGGCTAGAGAAAGGCTTTTTCTCTCTTTTCCTAAAATAAAAGTACATTCTGTTGATCATATG
Source organism: Psophia crepitans (assembly GCA_013399095.1). Classification (NCBI taxonomy): domain Eukaryota; kingdom Metazoa; phylum Chordata; class Aves; order Gruiformes; family Psophiidae; genus Psophia; species Psophia crepitans. The sequence continues at coordinate 60,841 of VWZZ01001040.1, forward strand.
CTGTAAGTAGGCACTTTAGGCCAAGCAATGGATTAAGCAGAAAAATAGATAGACAGGAAGGCAAAAGATCAAGAGAAATTCAATTAAAAATGAATAATACCTGTTCTTCTGTTAAGATCACTGTCACTGATATGACAATCAAAAAACACCAACACATTGTCAGTGGTAGATAAGAGCTGGAAAAAACTCATACAATCTGTTATTCATGGCACAATGTCCACTTTTCCTCCCACTTCATCTTTTCCATTAAAGAAGCCACCAGCAGACCTAAATTTTAGGCATAAAGACGGACTGTTTTGAGGGCTTGAAAGTAGGAGATTGGTAGAGAATTGCAAATTTAGGGAGGTTTTGTGTTTTTTTTTCTAAAATAGAACCTATTAATTATCAAAGATTCATAGTTCCTCCTTTTTATTTTTTTATATATTTTATTTTAAATTTTTTACTTTCTGAGGAAGGCCCCTTACAGTCTGATGTGCTAAAATTCAAGAACCTCTAGACTACATTCCAGAAGCATCTATGACTGTGGTTGTGCTGCACTGAATCGTTGATGCTCAGATGTATGGACCATGCATGCATCATGTCATCTTCTGTGACAAGCAACAGTTTTCTTGGTGAAACATATTCGAGGAGTGGTGACAAATGAGTCCTCTAATGGAAGGTGGTAGGAAGAGAGGGAAGAATTGCCAGACATTTATATCGTTGTAATATCTAGTCTAGGAGTATGGAAGTTTTGCTTACAGTTCTGTCTTTTTTTTCCTGGTTTCTCTATAATTACTGGTATTCTGGCCATCTGTAGAAACACTGAATTTCTGAATTGTTTCAGTTTTGCCTTTGATATTCTTGTGCAATTGTGTTTTTCAATCTAATTCGGAACTGTACAAAGACAAATGTCCTATTACCAGCTTCTGAAGAGATAATTTTTATCAGCCATTCCCTGTTTGTCATGCTCTGTACATAGCTCAAAGGAAGTGCTCAGGGCCAGGTTAGTCTGTATCACTTATCTGCAGGTCTATCTTCATGGCTAGTTTTGACTGCTAACAGCTCCTGTTCCCAAGAAGTCTTTAATGAACCTTTGTCACAGAATCAGAGAATCATAGAATATTGGAGGTTGGAAGGGACCTTGAAAGATCATCTAGTCCAACTCACCTGCCAGGACAGGACCACCTAGAGCACATCACACAGGAATGTGTCCAGTCATGTTTTGAATGTCTCCAGACTCCACAACCTCTCTGGGCAGCCTGTTCCAGTGCTCTGTCACTCTCACAGTGAAAAAGTTTTTCCTTATATTAACATGGAACCTCCTATGCTCCAGCTTGGACCCGTTGCCCCTTGTCCTATCACTTAATGACATTGAGAAGAGCCTGGTTCCATCTTCCCGACACTCACCCTTTAAGTATTTATAAACATTGATGAGGTCATTGTCAGTCTGCTTTGTGGATGCAGTAAAGCAACCTCTAGTACTCTCTTGAAGAGACTTCTGTGACTTTCCCACAATGGCTTGGATGTGGCCTGCTGCAAGGTCAGATGCGAAGTACAGGCAGACTCAGATGAATGCTGAATTTACTCTAAGAAGTGCAGATAAGAGTCTCACACACTGGGCCATGTTTTGTAGGCAGTTTGGGCTACAGAACAGCTCCAAAGCCAGCCAAGCAAAGCAAAACCACCAGCCAAAACCAGTACATTCTCCACCCCTTACTCTACACCATCTACATCATACTCAGGTCTCACACTATCCAATACATACTCATTATGAACCATCACCCTTTCCATGCTCAGATAAAATATGCAGATATCATTCCTTTAGTGTACAGACCACCATGCAGGTTTTGGCTGGGATAGGGTTAATTTTCTTCACAGTAGCTCGTATGGGGCTATAGTTTGAATTTGTGCTGGAAACAGTGTAGATAATATAAAGATATTTTAATCATTACTAAGCAGTGCTTACACAGACCCAAGGGCTTTTCTGCCTCTCACCCCACCAGCGAGTAGGCTGGGGGTGCAGAAGGAGCTGGGAGGGGGCACAGCTGGGACAGCTGACCCTAACTGACCCAAGGGATATCCCACACCATATGGTGCCATGCTCAGCATATAAAGCTGGGGGAAGAAGAAGGAAAGGGGGGGGAGGAACGACATTTGGAGTGATGGCGTTTGCCTTCCCAAGTAACCATTATGAATGACGGAACCCTGGTTTCCTGGAGATGGCTGAACCCCTGTCTGCCCATTGGAAGTGGGAATGAATTCCTTGTTTTGCTTTGTTTGCATGTGTGGCTTTTACTTTACCTGTTAAACTGTCGTTATCTCAACCCACGAGTTTTCTCACTTTCACTCTTCTGATCTCTTCCCCCATGCCACTGGAGGGAGGGAAGATATATGCTAAAAATAAAATTAAATTCAAAATTATGGTATTTTTTCTCCTTTTCTGTCTCGTTTCACGTTTAAAGTATTTTATTTTAATGATGACTTAGAACTTACATGTATTACAGCAATAACAATATAAAATTATCATTTTTATAGCTATGGAAAAAATGCAGATAGGAAATGCTTCACATATGTCTCTGTTTGAAGTGAGACTGGCAAGTACAAATCAAATTAGGTGAATGCTTTTAAGTGTCCTAGCAAAAAAACAAGCCACCACTAGAGAAAAATCCCTCAGAAAATCATACACAGGGAGGGGGCATGCTTTTGAAATAAAGAATCAATTGAAAATCTGTTTCTCGACAAATGGAAAACAAAACACAGAAGCAAACAAAAAAATCTTCAGTCATTGTTGGAACTGGAAGGTAACAAAATTTCATTAAGCTGAAGAGCTTCAGTGCCATCTAAAAAGGAGATATGATGTAATATAGCCTGAGATAAGCACCTTGAAAAGGGAACGAAACATTCTCTAAACAAAGTAAGTAGTAGATTAGTCTGAGTATATACAAATGTTTCAAAATGAAAAACTGACTTCTTACAAATGGTATTAATACTTAGCACATTACAGAAGGTAGTTGGCCTGACAATTTCTTCAGATTGTTTTAAAAGATGATCTTTAAAAGGTATATACATCAAACCCCAGAAGTCCTTTTCTTACCGCAAATGAAGTTACAAGGGTATGTGTGGTTTTAATAGATACATCTGATTTGCATGGCTAACAGAGAGATATTCTTACAGCTGTCTGACAGTAATGTGACGTCAGAAGGGTTAAACTTATCAGGTAATTACTAATAGAATCATAGAATCACAGAATGCTTTGTGTTGGAAGGTACTTCAAAGATCATCTAGTTCCAACACCCCTGCCATGGGCAGGGACACCCTACAGTAGACCAGGCTGACCAAAGCCCCATCCAACCTGGCCTTGAACACTTCCAGGGATGGGGCCTCCACAACCTCTCTGGGCAATCTGTTCCAGTGTCTCACCACCCTCACAGTCAAGAATTTCTTCCTAATATATAATCTAAATCTACCCTCATTTAGTTTATACCATCACCCCTTGTCCTATCACTTCACTCCCTTATCCAAGTGGTCTATCCTTTGTATCCATGTCTTTCCAATTTAGAGATAAGGATGTCATGAGGGACAGTGTCAAATGTCATATAGATGACAAAATTTGCTTTTCCCTTGTCCACTAGAGCTGTAACCCCATCATAGAAGGCCACCAAATTTGTCAGGCACAATTTGCCCTTAGTGAAGCCATGTTGGCTGTCACCAATGAACTCCTTATTTTCCATGTGCCTAAGCATATTTTCCAGGAGGATTTGCTCCATGATCTTTCCAGACACAGAGGGGAGACTGAACAGCCTGTAGTTCCCCAGGTCTTCCTTTTTTCCTTTTTTTTAAAAAGAGGGGTTATGTTTCCTCTTTTCCAGTCAGTGGGATGGAAGCTTCCAGTCAGAAGCCACAACTTCTCAAATATGATGGAGAGTGGCTTAGCAATTTCATCCACCAGTTCACTCAGGACCTGCAGTTGCAGCTCATCAGGTCCCATGGACTTGTGCAACTTCGGGTTCCTTAGATGTTCTTGAACTTGGTCTTCTCCTACAGTGGGCAGTTCTTCATTCTCCCAGTCCCTGCATTCACCTTCTTTGACTTGGGCAGTGTGGCTAGAGCCCTTGCCAGTGAAGGCTGGAGACAAAAAAGTCTATTGAGTGCCTCCACTTTCTCTGTATCCTGGGTAACTATGTCACCTGTTTGTTTTGGACCCATGTTTTCCCTGGTCTTCTTTTTATCACTGAGATATCTATAGAAACTTTTTTTTTGTTTTCCTTAACATCCCTGGTCAGATTTAATTCTGTTAGAGCTTTGGCTTTCCTAACCTGATCCTTCACTGATCGGACAGTTTCTCTATATTGCTTCCAGGCTACCTGGCCCTGCTTCCACCCTCTGTAAGCTTCCCTTCTATGTCTGAGTTTGCCCTGGAGCTCCTTGCTCATCCATGCAGGCCTCCTGAAGTTTTTGTCTGACTTCCTCTTTGTGTTGCTCCTGAGCTTGGAGCCGCTGATCCTTGAATACTAGCCAGTTGTCTTGGGCCCCTTTCCTTCCAGGACTTTGTCCTGCAGTATACTAGCAAGCAGGTCCCTGAAGAGGCCAAAGTCTGTTCTCAAAGTCCAGGGTAGTGAACTTGCTGTGCACCCTCCTCGCAGCCCTGCGGATCTTGAATTCCTCCATTTTGTGGTCACTGCAACCAAGGCTGCCCTTGAGCTTCACATCCCCTACCAGCCGCTCCTCATTGCTGAGAGCAAGGTCCAGCATGGCACCCCTATGACAAGGAAGCCATTTACATAGGCAGAACTCAGAGTCTTGATGCCAAAGTTTATCTAGTCCCAAGTAAGCCAGAGTGAGGTTCTGGCAAATGATGAGCTAATGGCTATGGAGGGAAGCCCTGTAGAAGATGTTGGGAACGCTGCTGGGAAAAGTCACTAACACGCACTAAGCGTGTTTATAAAATGTGCCTCCCACAGATTTGTTTACCTTGCTCTGATTTACCATTTTTTTTCACCTGTTTTTATAGGGCTGCTTTATGAAATTGGAGAAATGGGTTGTGTAGCTGAAGAGATGCTGAGTACCTTTTACATTTACGTATTACTTGCCACAGGGTGAACTTTTGGAAAGTCCTTTCAGAACCATCCAGGGAAACATGAATATGTTGAGTCCATACTACAGGTCCAAGTGGAAACAGAGACATTGCTTCTGATTTAGACTGAAGAACATCAAGAAAACTTGGAACAAAGTTCCTCCATTTTTCTCAATGAAAATTTTCCCAAAGATTTTCTAATGGTTTAAAGCCTCCTTCCCAGTCCCATAATATTTAATCACTAGTAACAGTCTTGTATGGAAAAGGCAGCTTTTCTTCCTGCTTGACATGTATCTATATATCTATATATCTATATATCTATATCTATCTACATTCATCTACACTATAATGGTGTACAAAGCTGTCACAACAGCAAAACCTCCCTTTTTGGTGTACAGATGCTGTGGAGAAAATCCTGGAGATATTGCTATTATAGCCGACAACCTTATGATTTAGCAGGTCTACCACTTCTTCCTATATCTAGAAGGCCAAAACACAATGCTTGGAGCAATATTTTCTAAAGGATATTTTATTTTTGAAGGCAAGTTTTAACAGGTCTGATTATTTGAGTTAATCAGAAATCTCTCATTTTTCATAAAAACAAGAATTCTACTCTTCTGTAACACAGTTGAATCCTGTCAATTTTCTTATACTTCCAGTTGGATAGGCTGTTCTTCTTAACGTCACATGCCAAATGTCATTAAGAATGTGGTATGCCTCCTAAACCTTTCCCCAATTTCAAAAAGCAGCTATGTTCATTTGATTAAATATTCTGTATGCAAGGTGTGTACACCACTTTGGCATGCTCGCTGAGAAAAGGTGCTATGTTAATGTGATATTTAATATAGTTCTAAGTAATAAAAGCAGGCTTCAGGGAAAAAAAAAGGAAAAAAACCACCTAAACAACTTCATTTAAATAGTGATTGATGGTAGCACATGATGATACAATAATTAATTTCCTGACTGGTAAAACCAAATCAAGATGTAATTTTAGATACTATTCTTCAAGAGCAGGAGATATTTAAGGCTTGATCTTAGTCATGTGGTACAGAAAAAATTCCTACTGACTTTGCATACAGTTTCTACGAAAGGGTGACAGCACTGCCCCTGACTAGAAAGAAGGTGTTGGAGAATTTTGTCAAAAAGAATCCCACCCTCAGTACTCAGCAACTACTTTTATCTGGATAATTAATATATTTTCTGTGAATGACAAATAAATATGCTTGATTCAAGGACTCCCTGGGAACTTTCGTAGCATTTAAGAAAACACTGATGCTTTCCTCATTTAGAGAATAACCAATTACTACAAAAGCCTCACCTGTCCTCGAGTGCGTCTGCCTATTTGTGGAAGCAGGATAAATGTGTTTTCTCTCTTCCAGTATTAACTCTTCCTGTTTCTGATGGTGTATGTTTAAATTCCTCCTCAAATACCTAGGAAATTGCCCCATTGCACAGACTACTTTTACCTCCTCAGTCACATAATTATTCGTAGGGCAAGAGGCTGGGTGGTAGAGTTTACCTGGGATAGGTCAGCATAAGGCTGGGATTAGAAGTCTCTCTAGGGTTGTGATTTAATGCCTTACTACACTCTGAAGTCTTTCTGCCTTGGCTAGAAGACCAATCTGAGAAGGCAAATTCGTTGTTGTACTTTTTTTTTTTGGTGTTATTTTTGTGGTTTTGTTTGAGGGTTGGTTTTTTTTGAGATTACTTGTGGACTATCTTTTTTTTTAATTTAGAATAATTAGTTACCTGCTTCAAAGCAAACACAAACACTTAATTACAGACTGTGAGAGAATTAAAACTGTTTTATTTCTCTTCCAGACTTACTTACGAAGAAGTAAGTAATTTTTTCAGCTGAAAGAGTCAAGTTCGGCCTCACTTTCCGCTAGAAGGTTTGCTTTGCTGCAGAACTTTTTGTGTCTCAGTCTTGGTAAAGTGGATCATAAAACCAGCTTCTTAATTAACTGTAGGATAAATCTCCAAGAGAACTGTAGGATGTGTTACTAGAAAAATCTCTGAGCAAACAACGTGGATTAACTAAAGTTGAAAATACAGTCTGTTGTTTAATACAAAATGAACTGCTGATTAACTGGCAAAGCAGATGTCTCAGGTGAGTAATGGAATAAACCATCTACCAGCTGACAAACAAGATGAGTGTACTTTGTGAATAGATTGACTCAAATAGAGTACTAATTCACGTCTTCTGGTTTAACTGACTAACGATAAAGTGTAACTCCAAATGTAAATAGCGCACAGTTAAATCCTATGTGAGATACCAGCATCCAAGAAGCCAGTGCTTCAGCTCCTCTAAAGGTTTTGTGCCAGGCAGAATACAACTCCTGCAGTGAATGTGCACATTAGGGAAGGCTTGAAAGGCAATCTGCTCACTGGTGGTAACAAGTTAAAAATCATCACCACTACTAACTTTCTGCACAGGTTGCCGCTGGCAAGCAGAAGAAGAGATGTGGCCAAGAGTGAAAAGGAACAGGATCCTTAACTAGACTGCAGCAGTGTACTGTTACCGTAGCTTAGTATTTACCTTGATAATGCAGTCACGTTTATTCTACTTCAGAGTAAATGTTTTATAGGTATATGACAGTTCATTACCAGTAATAATTGGAAATTTCATATACAACTTTAGAAGAGCATCTCTGTTTCAATGGGAAGTTATGCTTCCCATTCAGTTATTAATGTCTGGCTCTTTGTCATTACATAAACAGGTGGAGTTGATGAATATGCAATGAAAGAGACTGAAGCTGCCCATTTCTCCTCAATATGGCCTCCTGCTGCCCCGTCCACCTGCTTTGAATTTACTTCCAGAATGCAGCATTTTTCACCATTTGCTCAAGTGCTTTCTAATGGGAGATGCCATCCTGACCACAATTTGTTTTCCAGAGAATACAGAATATGGATTCCCGAGCATACTACACCATTCTGTATTTCTATAATTGTTATTAATACAAAGTATTCCCCAACTGCACAGAGTAGCATAAAGTTGAACCACACTAATAAATAGCATCAGTTAAAGTGTCAACAAAAAAATGTATATTTTCAATATAGATAAATCTAAACTGAAACAACTTTGCCTAAGGACTGGAGCGTGTAACCCTTTTGCTGTCAAATTCTTTACTAGTTGAGTAGGTTCTTTCAAATGAAGGAAGCTTCATGAATGAGTAAAATGGGACTGTGCCTCGGAATTAATGTTGTATCAGCCTGAATGAAGGTTGTACAACATAGTCCCAAAATAGCATGACAGAAAAGGACTTAAATTAGATAGAGGCGTAATGCATAGCTAAAATGACCCAATTTAAATTTATATCATCAGACCAAATAGTATTTGGATTTCCACAGTTACTGACTTCTTAAACTAGAACATTTAACTTGCAGTCTTGCAAATCATTATGATTTAGCACGGCAAATGCTGCATGGTCACAGAGATGGAATTACATATCTGTATGTTTCAAAGCAGGTGATTTTTACTTGACATGGAGCTACAGTACCTATCTTATAGTTCAGTCTGACAAAAGATCTGGCATGCCAGAAAATTTTGAATTTATAGAATCATGTAGTAATTTAGGTTCAAGGTCATCTTGTATGACATAGAAAGGTCATCTTGAAGAACACAGGAACACTGCCCAGATGTGTAGGGATCAGGAAAGTTAAGACACTGCTCAGAGCAGGTCTGCATAGATCAGGCCGTACAATCTGTCCATAGCCTCATTCTTCATCTTCGTCTATCAGTTCCTCACATCATTGTCCACTGTTGGTATTACTAGTGACTTCACCCCAGCAGAGATGAAAACCCTTAGAGGACATCTGAATATTTCAAAAACACCAGCACAACTAATGCAGATATATCGATGTTGTCACTATGCCTACAACCAGTTTCCACTGGCAAACAGAAGGGAGAGAATGACGATTTTGAAGGATATGGACCTGATGAAGAGTACAGTCAGGACACTGAATTTTAGAAGAACAAATTTCAGTTATTCAAGTAGTTGGTGGACAGGAACTCCTGGAAACCTGCCCTCAAAAACAAAGCTGCTGAACACAGCTGGCAGCTCTTTAAGGACATTTTTCTTAGAGTGCAAGAGCTCTTGATTCTCACATGAAAGAAATTGGGCAAGGAAAGAAAGAGACCAGCATGGCTTAGTAAGGACATCCTGGTCAAACTGAAGTGTAAGAGGCTAATGCACAAGCAGTGGAGCCAGGGACATGTACCTTGGGAAGAATGTAGGAGCACTGCCCAGATGTGTGGAGATCAGGAAAGCTAAGGCACACTTGGAGCTGAATTTGGTATAGGATGTGAAGATTAATAAGAAGGGCTTTTACAGATACGTTGGTGTGGTGGGTTGAGTCTGGAGGCCACGTGCCCACCAAAGCCATTCTATCACTCCCCCTTATCAACTGGACAGGGGAGACAAAATATAACAAGAGGCTCGTGAGTCAAGATAAGGACAGGGACAGATTCTTCACCAATCACCATCACAGGCAAAACAGACTCAACTTAGAAAAAAAATTAATCTAATTTTTAATCAAGCAAAAAAGGTAGAGCAATAAGAAATAAAACCAAATCTTAAAACACTTCCCCCCACCTCTCCCTTCTTCCTGGGCTCAACTTTACTCCCAAATTCTCTCCCTCCTCCTCCCCAGTGGCACTAGGGGATGGGGAATGGGAGGTTGTTGTCAGTTCATCACACATTGTCTCTGCCACTCCTTCCTCCTCAGGGGGAGGACTTCTCACACTCTTCCCCTGCTCCAGCATAGGGTCCCTCCCATGGGAGACCGTCCTCCACCAACTTCTCCCACATGAGTCCTTCCCACGAGGTGCAGACCTTCAGGAAGAGACTGCTCCAGCGCGGTCCCCCATGGGGTCACAATTCCTGCCAGCAAACCTGCTCTGGCGTGGGCTCCTGCCTGCACAGGTGCACAGGTCTTGCCAGGAGCTTGCTCCAGCATGGGCTTCCCACAGGGTCACAGCTGCCTTCAGGTATCTCCAACTGTTCTGACACGGGGTCCTCCACAGGCTGCAGATGGAGTGTCTGCTCCCCACCATCCTCCATGGGCTTTGGGGGAACAACCTGCTTCACTGTGATCTTCACCATGGGCTGCAGGGGAATCTCTGCTCTGGTACCTGGAGCATTCCTTCCCCTTCTTTCACTGACCTTGATGTCTGCAAAGTTTCTCATAGCTTCTCATTTCTCTCTCTGGCTGCAAAAGCTGCCACTAGTTGTTCTGTTTTTTTCTTTTCTTCTTAAATATGTTATCCCAGAGGTGCCACCACCACTGCTGATTGACTCGGCCTTCGCCAGCAGCAGGTCCATCTTAGAGCTGGCTGGAATTGGCTCTGTCAGACACAGGGGAAGCTTCTAGCAGCTCCTTACAGAAGCCAGCCCTGTAGGTGTACACACACACACACACACACACACACACACACACACACCCACACCCCCACACACCTGCCCCAAACCTTGCCACTCAAACCCAAAACATTTGGCCAGAAGAAAAGATTGAGCAAAATGTAGGGCCCCTGATAAATATGACAGAAGAATCAGTGACAATCAACATGGAGAAGGCTGAGGTAATCAACAATCCTTCTGCCTCAGTTAACACTGGCAATTGCTCTTCCCACATCTCTCAAACTCCTGAACCCTCAAGGCAAGGACTGGGGTTATAAAGGCCTTCTCATTGTAGGAGACGATCTGGTGTGCAACCACCTGAGGAACCTGAGCATAAATAAGTCCACGGGACTCAATGAGATGTTTCCCAGGATCCTAGGGGAGTTGTCTTAAGTACTTACCAAGACACTCTTAATCATATTTCAGAAGTCATGGCAGTGAGGCAAAGTCATCAGTGACTGGAAAAAGGGAAACATTACACCCATTTCTAAAAAGGGAAACCCTGGGAACTACTGACCAGTCAATCTCATTTTCATGTGCAGGAGATCATTGAACAGATTGTCCTGGAAGACCTATTGAAACCTATGGAAGACAGGGAGGTGATCAGGGACAACCAACACGGCTTCACAAAGGGGAAATCATATCTGACTAACCTAGTGGTCTTCTACAGTGTGATGGCGGCATCAGTGGACAAGGAAGCTGCAGCTGTCATCTACTTAGACTTCTGTAAGGCCTTTGGTATTGTCCTTCACAAGATTCTTAGCTCTAAATTGGAAAGATATGGGTTTGGTGGATGGACTGTTAGATGGATAAGAATTGACTGCATGGTCACATCGAAAGAGTTACAGTCAATGTCTCGGTGTCCAAGTGGAAACCAATAACAAGTGATGTTCCTCAAAGGTCTGTACTGGACAGGTATGATTTACTATCTTTATTAATGACGTAGACAATGGGATTGTGCGTACCCTCAGCAAGTTTGAAGATGACACCAAGCTGGGTGATGCAGTTGATTCACTAGAGGGAAGGGATGTCATTGAGAAAGACCTTGACAAGGTTGAGGAGTGGGCCCATGTGAACACCATGAAGTTCGACAAGGCCAAGTGCAAGGTCCCCTGTAATAATACAGACTGGGAGTTGAATAGATTTACAGCAGCCCCGTAGAGAAGGATTTGGGGATACTAGTGGATGCAAAACAGGACATGAGCCAGCAATGCATATTTGCAGCTCAGAAAACCAAGCATATTTGAGCTGCAACACAAGAAGTGCAGCAAGCAGATCAAGGTGGGTGATTCTTCTCCCCTACTCTGGTCTTATGAGACCCCCACCTGGAGTACTGTGTCCAGTTTTGGGGTCCTCAGCATAAGGCATGGACCTGTTGGAGTGGGTCCAGAGAAGGGCCATGAAAATGATCAGAAGGATGGAACATCTGTCCTGTAAAGAAAGGTTGAGAGAATTGGGGCTGTTCAGCCCAGAGAAGAGAAGGCTCCGAGGAGACAGTATTGTGGCCTTTCAATATCTAAAGGGGGCCTATAAGATGGGGATAGACTTTTTAATGCAGTAACAGTACAAGGGCAAATGGTTTTAAACTGAAAGTGACTATGTTTAAATTAGGTATTAGGAAGAAATTATTAATTATGAGGGTGGTGAGGCACTGGAACAGGTTGTCCAGAGAGGTGGTAGATGCCCTGTCCCTGGAAGTGTTCAAGATCAGGTTGGACAGGGTTTTTAGCAACCTGGTTTAGTAGAAGATGTCGCTACTCATGGCAGGGGTGGTTGGACTAGATGACCTTTAAAGGTCCTTTCCAACCCAAACCGTTCTATGACTGCATCATTCTAGAACAACAGTGAAATTTTTCAGGATATTGCAGTCTTTAATCCAGCGCTCCATAAATGGCATTCACTTCAGCTGACATTATATTATCACTTCAATACATGATTGTAATAACATCAGTTGATCTTGAGGTGCTTTCTATATGCTGTAAGAAGATAGAACTGTTACATTTATAGAAGTAATAGTCTGTAAAAGATCAGAATTTCTAAAGCTGTTAAGATTTATGTCATTGGAAGTTGTTCCTAGGTTTGGAAACATATTTCATACTACATTAAAATGATGATAATTTTGGGAACAGGGCCTAGGACCATGGAGATCCACAAGAAAATGTAAAATTCAGATCACAGTTACACTCCCCTTACCTTTTCTTGTCTTGATGACTTTTATATTCCTGGCTGTCCAGTGTCCTAGACATGGATAACATTTTCAGCTAAAGAATTAATCTATGTGATGGCTAGGGAACTCTAATTTTGAGTACTGACTCCAAGAGGTTATGAATGATTTAGAACCAATTTCCTACTTACAATATTAAACAAAGCTTAGGATTCTAGCCAATGTCTGCTGAAATCAAAAAGCTTCAGTAGTTATTGGGTAAACATCTTTTGAAAATTTCTTCTTTGTATTTTGTAGTTTGATGCTTAGGTCCTGACTAGACCAAGATTTGTTTCCATGAAATAAAACCAGAAAATTCTGAGAGGAAGAATGCACATTTGCAAAATATAGCCAAGAAAGCAAATCTTGGATTGATAGTTCACAAATATAGCTCTATTTTTTTTGTTTTGTTTTGTTTTGTTTTGTGTTCTAGAAATATTACCACATTGATGTGCTGCATATTTAGGTCAGAATTTTTCCTTCTTTAAGTATTTGAATTTGGTGCAGAATGAGATAGTTGTCCTTGTTGAAGAGGAGGACAGGAAGGTCAGGACTGGCAGTGATGTATGGAAATGAGAACTAGAGAGAAAGAATGAAAAGCTTGAGGGAAAGAGTCTGTGCTGAGAGACAAAAGTCTAAGTTTATAAAATGGAACCATAAATCTGTTAGAGTTGAAAGTGAGGAAATAAGTCTTGAAGGCTACAATGAAGTCTCCTACAGTGTGGTGTCATCCTTATTGAAATAATCGTGGTGAAACATGGGAATTAAGGTTTAAACCACTCTATGAGATAATTTTTTTGAGACTCTGTGAAAACCTGGGAGAATGCAACTCAATATTAAAGCAAACCTGTAATGGTGTTCTGAGTTCATTCAAGAAATATAAGTGAAATATTTCAAAGGTTTTTTTTAAATGTTCTTGAGTACTCCATTCTCTTAGAGAAGTTGGTAGCTTGATTATCTGTCTCAGCTTAGGATGAAAATGAATTTGAAAAAGAGTAAAATATTTTCCAGAAAGCTTTAGATCCAGATCTTTAGTTATAGTCTTCATTATAGACATAGAAAGGGTAGGAAGGTTGATGCTGAGCAATAGGCTAATTTCTAGAGGATCACCGTCACTGAACATGTACTGGTAAAGGTAAGGTAGCAGCTTATTTTGAATTCAATTGCATGGTTTCAGCAACATGGAAACAAACCTTAATGCACTAGTGGAAAATAGTAATGGGGGTTAGCTGGCATTCAGGTGGCTTGTGAAAACTTTGTGTGTAGGGACTTGACAAGGAATTTCCTATCTGCACAAGTGTTGGGAATGTTTAGATTTATACTCAAACTTTGCCACTGCTACCAGTCTCTATTTAGAGCTGCATGTAGTTCTGTCACCTGCAGTTGTGACATTCCAACTTGCGTTGTAATCTTCAGAGCTAAAACTACACAAGGGAGAAAAAACTAGCAGATGGAGTCACGTCATTTACACTGAATACTGCAGGAAAGGCAGCCAGATCACAGCAGATCAGGGCGAAAAATCCATTTTTGTCACTAAGCAGCAGAAGAAAAAATAAATCACAGATAGAAAGGGATTAATTTCTAAGGGACCAGCTATTAAATGTAGCATGGAAATTGGACTCTATCAGAAGTCTGCAGAATTTAACTTGACAAAATATATGCAACAGTGAATTATTACTTTAAACTCATAACCCAAGGCTGCAATGCAGGAATAGAGAAGGTAGAAATTAATTAATCAGCAACCTAAGCTGAGAGCAATATTCACTTTTAGATGCCCGGTGAACAGAAGTAAGGACACCAAAAGGACTTACATAAATTATAGGTGACTGGAGATAACAGCACTCAAATCTGTGAAGGTCTCAATGTTAAATGCAGAAGTGGTGTAACAAGATAAATAACAAGTGTTTAATGATAACAGAAAAACAATAATAACCTACAATCAGATGGATAATAAATTACGGACAGATGGTAGCTGGAATCTGCAAATATTTCACTGTCCCATCTGCCTTCATCCGTTGGTATCGTTTTAAATTAGATTCCAAAAAGGATGCTTTTATCCCCCCCTTTTTTTTCTCAAATTCTTATTAGCATCATGTTGTGTGAATCTCTTTCATGGTTTGTTATGATACATCACCAACGGGCCTTCATATTGTGAATTTGCAGCACTGGAAAAAAGCCAGGGTAATTTTGGGTTTGTACATTTTTGTCTTAAAAAAAATTCGTAAAGTGAAACTTCATCTGCAAAGAGCATTTTTATTGCAGAAAACATATTGGAAGTTTCACCTCAGCCAAGCAATGGTATGACTTTGAAAGTAAAGTAGATTTTCCTGTCCAAATAAATATATTGTACAAACATAGTAGGTACCTTGACAAACAAATAACGTTCAAGGACAAAGTGTATATTCACATTCATTTCGTGCTGTTGTTAAAATTACCAATAGTATTTAACTTCATAGGTCAAGAATGGAGAGTAAGAAGTTTTCTGACTTGTGATTAAAGCACAATTTCTCTCTCAAAAGACCAACACTAAACTTGGTCTTTTTTAACATCCTCTTTTAAGATTTTCATATACGTTGTTGGTCTCAGCTTGAGGATGCTGAAAAATCTCTCTTAACCTTATTTAAAAATAAAAAGAAAAAACCCACACTTTCTATGAGTTTGTACAAGGGGATAAAAGAAAGTGAGGACTTCAACTCATTTGAGGCAGGCTGTCCATCAAAGACACTTGTAGTTTCTCAGACACAACCATTCATCACCACCATCCTACTAGAGGAGAAAAGGGGCTTTATAAGCAACTTAATGAGCTTAATTCCCAGATCTGACAGAGCTTAGCCCCAGGTAGCTGAGCTCTGAAATAGTGATCTTAAATTTAACAGCTTTACGAAATTCTGTCTTTTTGTAGAATGTGGGTGGGGATTGGGAAAGGAAATTGTGAGGGCATCTGTTTTGTTCATGTAGTATTCAAGGAAGGTAGATAAAGGTAAGGGTCAGTTTTCTTTGATTTATACACTTATGCCAAACTAATATGCTAATATCTTATTTAAATCAAGGCATATAAATTTGCATACTGTAGTGCTCTATATCCCATTGAGATCTCACTGCCTCAATGCTGTATGTTCTCCTTGCACTTCAGTTTCAAGGGCTTTTTAACCTCTGGAAGAATTTATTATGTGCCTTCTAAATGGAAAGGAAAAAAAAGCCGGTTTATTATAACATATCTAAAAGAATTTTTAACCTTTCACATGTGAGACACAAGACAAAATCTGCGGCATTCATACACCAAAGAAATTTGGGTACATGAACTAAATTTTTTAATTGAGAGATTTAACTATATGTTAATAGATTTCTAATAAATTTGCACAAAAGGATTACACAGTATAAAATAATCAGGAAGCAGGAGACATCTGTGGGTTAGGGTTTTATTTTCCGCTCTGATTTGCTTTTTTTTTTTTTCGAGAAAATAATGTCTTTGAGACTTTAAACAATGAATGGTATCTAAGAACGAATGGTAGTAAACAATATTGTGAAGTGATTCCATTTGTAAGCTATTTGCAGAAGCATCTCTATTTGGTGAAAGTAACATTGTCCCTGTGTCCCAGAGCATTCAGGACAGCGACACTTTCTGCATGTCAAGTCTGAGGAACAGTCACCCCATGGAATAAGGAAACGTGTAATTAAAGAATGTCACTGAGAAAGTCCAAAATACCCCCAAACTAAACAAAAAAATCCTACATGTATTTAGTTAGTGGTAGTTTGAAAGAAACCCAGTTATCTTTCCTGATATTTTTATCCTCGGTTCGCAAGGTGCAATTCTAGAAAATGAAACCTTCAGAAAAAAAGTCTCCAACTTGCAAAGAGCTGACGGAAACATAAAAGGAACTAGATCACAGAAGGTAAGATGACTTGGGGAGAATTACAAACCACTGAAAACTTAAATGGAGAACTAAGGATGTTGAAAAGACTTAGGAAAAGTCTTGTTTTGGAGGGCTTTTAATTAACATGATAACAAAAGAAGTGAGTTGATTTTGAAAGCAATAGCTGACTTCTTATATGCTGTTCAGAATAATGAAAGAGAAAGTTAATTTGGGGTTGGTCCATTAATGGATTGGAAGACACCATTAGAGTAAGTTTGGTGTATGATGTTGAATCAGTGTCTTTCCTGATGATGTCTTGTGTGATCTTCTGCAACTCCCAAGTTTCAAAATCTGTTTAACTGAACTGTGTAATCTTGTTGAGTATTTAGTTATTTTGTGATTATATTTAAGATGTAAGTATAAATATGTAAAGGCTCATTTTTCAGACGTTCCAAATATTGGTGACTTCCTCTGGGAATATAATACGTGTTTCTCCCTTCAGAATCTGCATACAAGAGATTTTTTTTTTCTAAATGCTTCAATTAACATTTTTTTATTATTTATACATAATTAGTTATAACAGTGAGTAGAGGTGGCAAATGGCCACCATAATTTCTATTCTGTCCTCCTGACAGTACTTTATTCTATCAAAACCACAATACTTTTCTAAGATCGATCCTATCTTTTCTTAGAGCATCTCCCTTCTTCCTAGGAACAAATATGGTTGTATCCTGAAGCTGTAATACTGAAACAGATCACAGAGCTTTTCCAGTTTTTTTACACATTCTACAGAACCTCTCCGATAAGGTGGTGCCACTTGAGTTACTTTCAGTTTTGTATGTTTTGAATGTAAGCGCTGACTTAAGGTTCTGGATGTCTTGGTTCATGTCTCTGCACTTTGATTTCATTTATCTGTTTCTTTGCGATAAAAGGCATCTGATTTGTACGCGTGCTAATTCATCATATTCACTTACTAACAGTAATACGGTATATTTCACCATAAACTATGCTATTTTGGTACAATGCTCCATTTCACACCCTCCTTCCTCTGCAATACAAGTCTGCTTTCTGTCTCATTGTCTTTCAGTATATGAAAGATTAGTTAGGATTTAACAGAAGATGTCAGTCTTTCTCCTTACCACCTTGTTTAATGTCCAGATATTAAACCTTAATAATGCTGATCTTACTTATATGAAGAACAGTTCCTTGAAATATTTTTCCATTTTGACCATAGTTCTAATTTTTGATGATGACAAACCACCATCCACTACTTCAGTACCGACAATTCCCTTTTGTCACTTGCTCTTCTGCCGTGGGAAGACCTATGATCATTCTTTTCAACTGAGAGAAATATTTTAAATGATACTTTGAAATATCTTCTTCTGGTTTAAGTTTTAAGCTAAATTCCTGTGTACAAGTGAGCTTCACGTAAGTCTTGTTTAAAGTTCATATTTTATGTCAAGAGGGTGAAATTAAAGCTTCTTTGACCTGCATTTCCATAAAACATATATATTTTTAAAATAAACTTAATAAATAGTAGGACTTGGGTTTGTTTGGTTTGGTGGTCGTTTCTTTTGGTTTTTTTTTGTTTTATCTTTTTTTGGGGGGGGGGGGATTTTAATATATTTAGCCTCAATTATTTAGATAAATTTCTATTCTTCTGATTTAATGCTGCCAGTTGGTAATAATGACTGCATACCAGATACGCTGATATTTTTGTAGTTTTACTTTCCAGACAAATTGGTGAACCAGTTGGTTGAATTCTGTGGAACGATATGTTGTAAATACAACAATTCATCTTTTCTCATTTCACCTGCTGCAACACTGCAGCAACATTTGTTTGCTTTTGAGACTGTGGGAACAGGCAGAGACAGAATGACATTTTAGTAACATTTGTACACTTTCCACTCCCATCATCCCAGAAGCTGAACATGTGTGAGAAACCAGTTAATTGACTAATACCATATATTTATATTTTTACTCTGGTTTGTGTTTAGAAAAAGAGTCTGATACATAATACTTCTGTTCCAGTCATAGAAATTAATTCTTTTTAATTTTTTTTATTATATTAACGTTCTGAGCTTTAATTTATGTTCTAAATAGTAATAAATCCTAATTCTTTATACAAAAATAAATTTTATTTCCTTTTTTAACACATTAAACAGTGTTAAATTATTTTGCTACTGATATTTTAAAGAATAGTTTCCTTATTCTTTATAGACTTTGGAGTATAACAAGGAGCCTAGTTTTTTAGAAGCCAAATGTGGACTGCAGTGCTTTGCTCCATGCATGATACTTTTGAACTATGCCATGGCATCTCTTGTTTCTAAAAAAAAAAAAAACTTTCAAATACAATCAAGACGTGAATAGGTGTAAAGATTTCCATATGTGATACTCATCAAGTAAAAATCAAATTTCCCTTCCAATTTATAAAATCAGAAGTAGTCAAGGTAATCAAGTTGTGCAAGTCAATATAGTTTTTGTGCAATGCACAGCAAAGCTTCCAGATTCCCCATCACAGAATATCACGGACAGTGAATACATAATATGGGTTTTTCTAAGAGCTGAAGTGCAGGTGTAATCTTTAGGTAGGTTTATAAATAGGAAAGAAAGCCTACTAGAAAAGATAGCACTCTATCTTGAACCGTTCTTAAAATTTTTCTCTATTTGGTGTCAGTTGTCATTGTCAGATGGAGGACTGGGCTAAATGGATACCTGGGCAGACATGGAGGACTGTTCTCTCCATTAATTTTGACCTTGACAAAGCAACCAAAGTAAAAGCCAAAACAATGAGTAGCTGCTGATGCCGTAAGACCCAGAATGGGCAATGACATGGTGGTAGCTGGGTACTCGACTGTGTCTCAGTGTGTTCCCTCCATGGTCAGGGAAACCCCGCACCCTACTCACAACCCCATCCTCTGGATAGCAGGAGCAGGTTTGACTCATGTGATATGTTGATAACAACAGGTCTGTTTTATTGTCCTGCTCCAGCTGTGGTGGTCAGGCACAGGACTACTCCACAGGTACTTCTGGACAGTACCAGTCAGGTGGTTACATGCTCTGTGGTCCTTTTTTCCACCTCTTGACACCCCTTTTCACTGTTGTTCTACCACTCTTTCTCTGTCCTTGTCTGCTCCCAAATAAACATATGGCCCTAATTACTTTTTCCTTATTTGTCCCAGCTGTGCTGCAACAGAACCCAAATTCAGTATTTCTGACAACATTATCTAGGTAATCTCATCCCTACATGGTATTGCTGGTACAGGTACCTAGCCACAGCTGGTCTTGCAACTCTCCAAAAGGTCCGCAATCCTTCTGCAACTCCTGTGCACTTTGACTGTCTCTCCTTTTGAACTGTGAAATCCAGTCCTTGTGGCACTAACTGTAAGTTGTGTCAGCATGTTACTGGGTTGTTCTCTCCAACAGTTTCACATCCAGTCATTCTCCATCACCAAGTCAGTTAGCTCAGCCTCAGGCTAGGGACATTTGCCTGCAATACTGACAGATTCCATTACCATTTTTTCCTTAAATCGATTTATCAAAATGCTACTGAACAGATTAAGTAGGTGGTATTATTTTATATATAATTGTTAATTTAATTGATCCCACCACTTTTCCAATTTAATTATAATTATTAAAGTGGTAAGAACTAAGTTCTGTTCTGTAAGTGGTGTTTTAATGAAGGCCAGATTGCAAATTTCTCTTTCATTCTGGAAGGTCCAGGTTTAATTCCACTCAATGGAATTATACACTCACCAGTGGAAGCAGCTCAGGATTGACCATCCATGCACATCTGCCTTCAGCATTAGTTTACCAATGTTGACTTATTGGATGTCAGCAGAGAAAATGTTAACAACAAACAAACGTGAAAAATCACAGAATTTAATATTCATGTATATTTTTTTATATTTGCATGTGTGGATATTCAGTCTGTGACAATTTCCCCTTAGTTTCTCTCTTCAAATGGAGCAAGAAGAAGAACTAACATATAAAAATAAGATAGGAGATAGATGATGAAAATATTCTACTATATACTTCATTCTAGCTCTTTGCCAGAAGATCATAAACATGCTAAAAGTTTACGCAGTTTCAAAGGGAAGCAGTAAAAGAAGAAGGTTACTAATTACCTGGAAAACACTTCTGGCTCAAGAACAGCAGAGGGCTGAAGACTAGGAGAATGGCTGAGAGAGAATATAAGCATCATACAGACCTGCCCTGTTCCCTTCTCCCAAGGATCTCCTACTGCCCACAGTTAGAAGCCAGGTACTGGCCCAGGCTGATCTTTGGTCTAAGACAGCATACTACCTGTAATATTCTTATGAGCTTCTTTCTGTTGTTGTTTAAATAGTCTTTGAAATTCTCATTTCAGATAGTGTCTAGCAAAAGGATGTTCAGCCATATAAACTGTCAGGTGGTTGGGGTTTTTCCCCCTCTACATTAATAATAGTGATCATTCAAATATGGGACAGAAAATGCAGCATGCAACTTACCTGGGCAATCATCACAAACAAAATAGCTTGATTTCTGGAAAGGTTACACTCCATGCAAAAAAAACCCTCTAAGGTTTTTGAAGACACTGAGAACAAATTTGAAAAACAAACAAGTAGAGAAAACTGTGAAAAAAAGGAAAAATGATCAGATAGTTTGTTTGGGAAATACTCACTCATCAATCAAGAATCAGAATTAAATGACACAGACAAAATGAAAGATGCAACAATCTGAACTCTATTGTTGAAAGCATTACAATACCTTTCAATCCTCAAAATATCTGTAAAGTTCTTATTCATCAGTGTAACTTCTCTTTCTCAAGTTTCTATTCATTTTTTGTCACATTATATTTGAAATCCTAAAGCAACTGCAGCTTACCTTACTTCTGGTTATGAGTATAACTTATATCACAATTTAATTCTACCATATTACCGTTTCATTTCAAAATAATCTTATTAACACACTCAATATGCTTTTGCTCATAAGATAGACTCCTATTTTGAGCAACCTGTCTGCCAATGCAATTCAATGGGTCAACATTGATGATGCCAAGAACACTGGCATTAAAAGAAGCAAGCTGGGATCTGTCCAGTTTGCATCTATGCAGATGGCAACTGCAAGATAAGTTTTTTGGGTTGGTTTGTTTTTTTTTGCGAGCAAATGGGTAGTTAGCCCTGTTTAAATCTTGCTTTTATGGCTTCAAGACTAGCAAGTTTAGCCATGTTCCTCAGAGAACAAGCTACTAAACGAAGGTCGAATTCCATGAAGAAATTCTGCTGAATTGGCCTGTCATTGCTTCTTCAAGAGACATCCAGCCCTTGAACCCCTTATGTGTACTGGATGGTTTTAGATGTTCCATTTTAATTAAGTCATGGGCTAGACACTGATGTTATATAGTATAGATCTATCTTATGTTCTGCAATAGTTCAGATTAGATGCTTTTAGTGTTCTCTGAATGCCTTAAAAGCTACTACAGATCTTCCATCCTTGTTAACACTTCACATCCTGTTTAGTACATACAGCAAACTAAGAGTAATTAAGCCTTGCAGATGTAATGATTAGCACTCCCTCTGACAACAGCCAATAATGAATGTCTAGCAAGGCATGGATCTGTTGGAGCAGGTCCAGAGGATGGCTACAAAAGCGATCAGAGGGATGGAGCACCTCTGCTACGAAGACAGGGTTAGGGTTAGGGTTAGGGTTAGGGTTAGGGTTAGGGTTAGGGTTAGGGTTGGGGTTGTTCAGCCTGGAGCAGAGAAGACTCCATGGAGACCTTAGAGCAGACTCCCAGTACTTAAAGGGGGCTTATAAGAAAGATGGGGACAAACTTTTTAGCAGACTCTGTAACGATAGGATAAGGGGCAATCGGTTTAAATTAAAGGAGGGTAGATTCAGACTAGATATAATGAAGAAATTTTTTACACTGAGCGGTGGAACACTGAAGAGGTTACCCAGAGAGGTGGTAGATGTCCCATCCCTGGAAACATTCAAGGTCAGGCTAGATGGGGCTCTGAGCTGAAGACGATCTAGTTGAAGATGTGCCTACTGATTGCAGGGAGAATTGGACTAGGTGACCTTTAAAGGACCCAAACTGTTCTATGATTCTATGAAGACAGGAATACAAGCATTTATGGATATTTTGTCAAGTTGCAACATTTTGTAGTTCAGATTTACACATACTGAAGATAGTGTCTTTCGGTTTAATAGTGTCTTTCTTCTAACAATTTATCTAATTCCCTTCTGAAGCTGTGTAGTCTTTTGGTAATCAAGCATCATGTGGAATAGAATTCCGTTACGTAATCATGATCATGTGAAGAAGTGTCTCCTCTTGCATATTTTGAAACTGCCACTTAGTTTGTTTGTTTTCTCAAGTAGGAACTTCATATTCTGTTCACCTATTGAGTACTATTCATGGTTGTGTAGACTTCTATCACACCTGTTTTTCATCCTGAAGAGTCCTAGTCTATCTACCTTTTCCTTCAATGGAGCCTGTCTCTGGAATTAATCTTATCAGGTCAATGAAATGCTAACACCCAGATGGTAGCTTCTGGAAGTGTAATTTTCAGGCACTTCCAGTTCTTCTTGTCAATCATGTTGTTTCTTCCCTCTCCCTATGCAATGATATTTCCATGTTCTTATCCTTGCCTAGTGCTTTTACTTCTTATGCAGCCTATCACACTAAAATTCTGAGTTTTGAAGACTGTGTAAAAATGATTCATTCTGGTTAACAGTCTACCATCAACAGGATTATATAGATTATGACTCCCAGTGGCAGTCTCAGGATTAGTAAAAGTCTGACATTTGTGTATCAAACAGAGATTTTAAGGATCCTTAAACAGTTTCGTCTTTTCCTTCTGTTTAAAGAAGACAGTTATTGGAAGGAGCAAGCCCAAAGCAACAATGTGATGCTTAGACTACACAGCTCTGCATCCTTTCAGATGTATTTTCACTGTGCAGAAATTAAACCAATATCTTCCTCTTTTTTTTTTTTTCCAAACAAAATCAGTACAAAACAGATCCTACTGATTAATCTGACAAGGCTTGACTTATAAAGTTGCCTCTATACTAGCTTGCCTGGAAACTGGCCCTCTGCTTCATACTGAAAGAATACTCACCTCTCACAGTCTCAGACTTCTTTTAAAACTGTGTGGGTCTGTCAAACAGGAGAGAAAAAAGAAGACAAAGTTCCTGCTGGGGAGTCCATCTGTCAGGTGGTGATGCTAAATTAACTTTCTGTATAAAAGTAGAGCTTTTCTTCTCCAGTAAAGAGTAGCTGCTCTGCATTTTCAGACAAACTATCAAATTTATCTTTCATTCTATGTAATTCTGGGACTAGTAGCTTTTTGATGTTGTTATATTTTATTTTGGTTTAGATTTTCTTTTGCTGTTTTATTATTTTTAAGGTGCTAGTGTGGTTTTTCAAAACCTGTGGGCAGACATACGGTGCTTCAGAAGTCAGGCACCCAGTTCTGGGAGAGCAATTCATAGCATGCTAAACTAGGCATCAATGCTCTAGATACATCATATGCGGGACAGTAAAGCTCTGACATGCTACTTGTCTGAACTGGCAAAGAGCATCTGAGACACTCATTCCAGCAGAGCTTAGGTATCTCCCTAAGACAGAGATTACATTCCTCTAGGACCGAGATTCAGTCTGGCAGAGTCCTGGCAGCACTCCCAGCCCTGAAGTACTCAGCATCTCCCTGGGCATGGGTGTCAACCAGTTCTTGTCAGTGCTCTCATAGTTATTTAGTCTTTAATTCAGTGATACTTCCAATTTAAAATAGATGAAAGTTGATATTGTCAAATAACTGCCTCAAATATTGAGCATTTCAAGATCTAAGGCCGTGAGTCTTCCTTTTCATGGATTTGTTTTCTGAACTTAGATTTCACCTGTGGTACCACTGGACATCCAAAAGTTTTGTTGCATACCTGCCCAGCTGTTCTGAGAAATGTAGATGGATTGTAGGCAACCTTTACTCATGTCTTTAAGCATTCACATAACTTAAAAAATACTTCCAGTGTTTCGTTTGTATATGGGGATCTATTTCAAAGGATTTCCTCTCCCCACTTTTATTACAGTCAGGCCTTTTATTATCTGAATTGTTATGCTATAGAGGTATTCATCTTTTTGCTACATCTGGAGAAAAACAGAAGAAATGCATGTGAATTGTGTTTATTCCTATCAACATAGCTGCTTTCTTTTTCTAGAGGGAGAAATTGAACTTCCAGAGATCTTGCTAGCCATAAAACTGCTGAAGCAAGGTCAGGCATTTCAATATGGAGATAAAACATTAATAAATAGCAGTCATTGTCCCACACTTGAAAATTTATGCACTACATCATTATGGGATTGTTCTCTTCTTGGTTAAATTCATCTAGTAATTTCTGACTATATTCGTTGCCTAAGGATATATTTCTTTACAGTTAAATATCACTAGCTGTGCATTTTGGTAGAGGAAATGCAGACTGCAATTTATAACCTACATAATAAGTGAATAGAAAGTTGCCCCTTGGAAGAAATGCTACAGAGTATATAAAAATACAATATTCTGTTTCAACTACTTATGCTGAGTAGTATTGGTAGAAACCCCGATTGGAATTCTAAAGTCATTTCTGAGCTTCTTCGTTCTGCTTGCTCTAAGAACATAAAAACAGTGATGTATTGACAGTCAAGGCAACGCAAGATAAATACAGTGCTGCAAAATCCTTGAGATGATCGAAGTAAATTGTGAGAGAAACACACTTTTCTTTTTTCTGTACAGTTCTAGATATACTGTTGTAAATAAATATATTTCCCATGGCACCAGTAATTAAAGGAACACACAAGTAAAATAACCATTGTACTATTTAAATAAAAATCTTTCCAAGGCCATTGGAGCTTTGGATCTCCAACACCACTCTCTCCAAGAACTCTACACGGTAAAAGAATGGAAGAGAGAGATTTTAAAAAAAGCTTTTCTTGCAAATGTTTGTGTAGAAATTATACTCCTAAAAAATAAAGTTTCATTAAAAATAGAATTAAAATATTTTTGATGGGTGTTGTGATTCGTACAAGAAGTGAATGTCTAGGAAAAAAATTAGAAATCATACTACAAGAATTGATTTGGAGATACTGTAGTGTGCCAACCATTTGGCAAGAGTTCCTAAAGATGTGCTCAGAAAGAACTACAAATACCAAAAAAGAGCTATAATGATCCCTGGCTGCATGTAGAGGAAACAACAAGTAGGAAGATGTTTTAACCTCTTCCTACAGGTATAGAAACAGACATATAGGAGAATACTACATGAATACTAGAATACTACTGTTCTAATACCATATTTCACAATGGAAGGAAATGCTGGAATATTATGGAATGTAAAAAAACTTCAGAGATACAAAAAGAAAGGTTAACTGAGAGCCTTTAAGAGATCAGCATATTTACCTCAACAAAAAGAAGCCTGGGGGGTTATTTAATCATAGTTTCTAACTACCTTCACAGGGGAAAAGTACAGAATACTGAAGAACTGCTTAATCTAGCAACAAACAACACTGTGGGAACAAAAGATGTAAAAATTCAAGCAGGAAAAATGAAATTACTTCTCAGACACTTTCTTTGGTTTTTTTTTGGTTTTTTTTTTTTTCATGCAAGGTGAGTATCCACTAAAGCAAAGTATGAAGGCAAGGGGAGATTCCCCATATCTCACTGTTAACAAAGCCAGATTGAATGTTTCTGTGGAAAATCCCAGTCAGTGGGTCAAAGTTGTGGCCCTGAAATCAAAATTAGCCTACATTACCTGCCTTAATCACTTGTGTCCTTAAAAATGATTCTTTTCTCTCATTTGCAGTTCTACCTTGCTTCATGTAATACTATTTTCTTCCTTTACTTTTCTTTCATATCTTTTAAATACTGCTGTTATGCAAGCCACTGTATGTACAGTGATGCATGCACAAGCAAGGATGGAAAATATACCATCACCGCTTCTTTTCTTGGGAAGGGATCACAGGTTCACAGGCGAGGAGATATTTGTAGAACTTCAGACCAGGTGATGTTCCCTGACAGCTAAGAAGGGAACCAGAAGTATGTGGTGCACTGCAAGGAGTGTTTCCTTCTACTTATACAGCCATCATTGAGCCTTTTCCCTACTATATTCAGTTCCTGGGTGGGGATTACTTGTTTTAAAACACCCTGTGCACCCCCTGGCTGGGGGGCAGAGCCACAGGAGGCAGAGGTAGCTATGGCAGCAGGGTAGTGTGGCCGAGCGGTCTAAGGCGCTGGATTAAGGCTCCAGTCTCTTCGGAGGCGTGGGTTCGAATCCCACCACTGCCAGGAATGTTTTCTTGGGCACAAGTACAATTTGGGAGAGGAGTGGCTGGAGAGCAGCCCTGCAGAAGGGGATTTGGGGGTGCTGGTCAACAGCAGGCTAAATATGAGTCAGCAGTGTGCCCGGGCAGACCACATCCTGGGCTGCACCAAACATAGTATAAGCAGTGGGTCAAAAGCGGTGGTTATCCTGCTGTATTCAGTGTTGGTGTGGTCTCACCTGGCAGGTCTTTTGGCTCAGAGATGCTTCTGCTGGCTTCCTGCGAGTGTTGGCCATTAAAGCACTTGTGAGTGTGAAGCCTGATACCTGGCTGCATGATTACCAATGGAGAACGTTTCAGGTGCAGGTCTGGGCCCAGAGGAGAGCAAGAAATATGGTGAGAGAGCTGCAATAAATGTCCTATGAGGAGTTGCTGAGGATTCTGGGTTTGTCTACTTTGGAGAAAAGGAGGCTGAGAGGTGACCTCTCTGCAGCCGCCTGAGGAGGGATGTGGGGAAGGAGGTGCTGATCTCTTCTCCCTGGTATCCAGTGACAGGAACAGTTCAAAGCTACATCAGTCAGGGGAGATTTAGCCAGGACGTTAGGAAGCAATTCTTTACTGAGAGGATGGGCAAACACTGGAACAGGCAATGCCCCAAGCATGTTGGTATTTAAGAGGCATTTGGAAAATGCCCTTAATAACATACTTTAACTTGGTCAGCCCTGAATTGGTCAGGTAGTTGGACTAGGTGATTGCTGTAGGACCCTTCCGAACGAAATTTCTATTCTATCGTATTCCATTCCATTTTACTTTGTGGACTTCATGACTCCATGCTCACCAAGGCAATCTGCCTTGCTAACAGGGGAAAACATGAAAAGCCCCATGAAACACTGCCATCCAAGCTGATTTACCACAATTCAGTCTCCAAAGACAACCTGGGTAACCAGCTTTCCTAGTCCATGCACCAGTTCTGCATTGACATCATACATGAATTTTGAAGCAAGCCCATCACCTCAGGGTTACTATCAACCTCCAAATACAGGTGTCACAAGTAACTTTCTTCCCAAACAGATAGGCAAGTCACTCTAAACAATCACACTTTCTTGCAGAACCACTCTATCTCAATGTTGACCTTTCTGCCTTTGTAGGAATCACTTGGATTCTTCCAGTGAATGTACAATTATACCCTCACAGAGGCCTAAATACCTGCTTTTACAGGAATTTGATCTCAAAATATGGCTGACTGGCACAGAACATTTTGTGTTTAAAATTGCAGCATATTTATGCCAGCCTTCCAGTGCTCTCGATATTGAAAGGTAGATACATCCTAAACAGTTCTTCCCATCCTTAACTCTTCCCCACCCCTTTCCTCTGCATTTCCTTACCTAACTGACCTTATTACAGAGACCTTATTTTAAAATTCAAATGATCATGTCAGAGGAGACATCTTTACTTCTCTGACATATCTAAATACTTTTCTTTACTGTTTGCCATAGACCCTGGAGCATCATTCCATTTCTGCCCTCTACCCCCTCCTCCCTCCCACCTTCCTTACCTGGCTCTTTTTTTATGTTATTTTCTATACTCTTGTCTTTCCCCACCTCCACAGATGCCTTTAAAGACATCTCCACTTCTTTTGCTTGGCTTTGGAAAGTCTGTATTTCCAGTTTTTTACAAAGTGTTTGAAAATATAGTTGTGTTTTCATTAATTAAAAGCCATAAAATATCCCAAATTAAGCTGTAGAGATTGTGACAGCAAAGAACAGTTTTAAAAGTACTGGTCTGTTGTCACTGAAGGAAAGTCATCCCTTTAGCCCAAGTGGAAGGAGCTTAGCCCCAGTGTCTGGAATCACAGCTCTGTGTCTGGCCAGTTAGATGGTACAACTACTATTAAACAAGCTAATAAAGTCCTTCAGGACAGGATGAAGGCGTGGTTTGGTTTTTGCTTGGTTGGTTTTTTTGGGGGGTTGGTTTTTGGTTTTGTGTTTGGTGGTTTGGTTTGGGGTTTTTTTTTTGTTTTTTTTTTTGTTTTTTGAAGTTAAATGGTCCCTGCACATTGTGATATCTCCTTATGGCAGCAGTTTCCAGAGTTGCCAGCAGTTACACAGAGAAAGAAGGAAAGAGAGACTGTGTCTGCTTCTAAATGTCATACCTTCACTGTGTAAGCAACTCATAATGACACCAAGACTATTTAGGTTTAGACCAGAGCTCCCTATTACATGGCAGACAGTAATATCTTTTAACAGTACCGCAGTGCAGAAGACTCAGTCAGCACCCAAATCATGTGAGACATTTCTCCCAACAGTAGTATTCCGGTGATTACACGTAGCTATTTTTAAAGAAAATGTAGGACAGCGTACTGGATTTCCGTTCTACGTTCCTAAAACCCCTCCTGTTAAACAGCTTCTCAATATCTTCACCATCTAACCTGAGGCATGAGGAGATGATTGTATTAATTAAGACAACATTATGATTATTAGCTCTTTTGGTCAGTCAAAAGGAGATAACACAGCCAAACAGTTCCAGATGTCCAGCAACTGTTCATTATAGATTTGCAAGCACATCCAATTCTTGATTTTCCTCAGATGCTGTCAGTGTTTCATCATGATACTCACCTGATTATCTCATTCCTCAGACGCAAGCACTTCTGGAGTATTTCTTACTGTCCTAATTTGTCCCAGTCCCAGCTGCCAGTTTTGAGATGCATACCTTTCACTTCTCAGCTGTGACCTTCAGAACTGTCAGTTATGTATATTGTTTCTACATGTATTTAATCTTCAGGATGAAAGAGACAGTAGCTTTGCTGTCTGGTCACATTATTACTGCAGTCTTTACTGTAAGTGCTTTAACTTATCATGAGCTCTTTGGAGTCAGTGCGTCATAGGAGTAACAGGACAAAAGGATTATTCAGTCTGCTATCAACCAGTGCAGGACAATGTTTCCTACCCATCCTATTTAATTTCTCGGCTTTAGGAGAACCAGAATACTTCTGCTGTCTGACGCAGCTATATTGCAAATCATAGGTTGTACCATCAGAACAGTTTTTCAGTCATTTTATTAGATTTGGAGTATCCATCACTGATATCTTTGTTTAAAAATAATTCAAAGTCAAGCATTTCTCTGCTTGCAGAAGATCACTCAATACCTTTTTTGGGATGCCATGTGTTGAAGACAGAACACTCCGTTTATCAGTGGCAGTATGGACTGACATGCCAGAGAGACACTAAAGTTTTGGAAAGTGAAAAGGAAAATCCTTAAATGGGTGTTTATGTGCCGAAGTAAAACTAAACCAAAAACCAACCAACCAATCAAATCTAACCAAACAGATAAAATCCCTCTTCAGCTGTTTTGTGTAATTGGACAGATCACCTTTTGAGATCATAAAGATCTCATTCAAAAACTGTTCTGTATGCTTAGTCACACTAGATCAGCACATCTGCCCATCTCAAGAGTTGTTTTTCTGGTAGTTTTATGTGATTTCTGTAAAAAATATTTATCACTAGCAACAAATGATCAAACTTAAACAAATTTTGTTATAAAGTCATAGTAGGTTTCATAGTCAAATGAGGTTGCTGTCAGAGTTTCCCAGCATGGCCATGTTGCACGTTTATTTATAGAATAAATCTGAAATAAATACAGGACTTGACTCCATGGCATAGATTACTTTTTCTGAAGGAATTTTATTGTGTATTACTCTGGATTATTTTATCTGCAATTAAATTTTCTGTGTTATGTGAGGTGTCAAATCTATTTCTGCAAATGAAACATCTAAAAGAGCTTTTAAATGTTCTTCCAAGATGATTTCAGATTGTCATCTACATTGTATGTGATCTAACACATACGCATATTTATGAAATATGAAGTTTAATGTGGCAAAGTGCCGGGTCCTGCACTTTGGCCACAACAACCCCAGGCAGCGCTACAGGCTGGGAGCGGGGTGGCTGGAAAGCTGTGTAGAGGAAAAGGACCTGGGGGTGCTGATTGATGCTTGCCTGGACATGAGCCGGCAGTGTGCCCAGCTGGCCAAGGCCAACAGCATCCTGGCTTGTATCAGGAATAGTGTAGCCAGCAGGAGCAGGGAGGTGATTGTCCCCCTGTACTCAGCCCTGGTGAGGCCGCACCTCGAGGACTGTGTCCAGTTTTGGGCCCCTCACCACAAGAAAGACATCGAGGCCCTGGAGCGTGTCCAGAGAAGGGCAACGAAACTGGTGAAGGGTCTGGAGCACAGGTCTTATGAGGAGCAGCTCAAGGAACTGGGCTTGTTTAGTCTGGAGAAG
>VWZZ01001040.1:92074-120731 GCA_013399095.1 Psophia crepitans
ATTCTATTCTATTCTATTCTATTCTATTCTATTCTATTCTATTCTATTCTATTCTATTCTATTCTATTCTATTCTATTCTATTCTAAATATCATTGTGGCAAACATAAGTGGTAGTAGACTCTTCTCAATTTGCGCTTCATTTTCTTTCCTCTCTGTCAAAGCACAAAGGACATATGAATCAAAGCTTCCACTTGGAGACAGGCTCCTAAATCATCTTTAACTTTGTTTGCTTGAGTGGTGACTGGCTTAGTAGGAACATTAAATGTGAGTGCAGGGGCATGTCAGAGTGCTGTCTTTGTTACTCTCCAATATGTTGTTTTTTTCACAACTGTTGCAAAGTTGTGGTCTCATGAAATAATTATTTTAGAAGAAGAGTTAAAGCTGTTTCATCTGTGCAGTACTGTACAGCAAATTCTCAAGGATCTTTTATACATTTCTGGGAGGGTTTTCATGTCAGCTACAGCTTCAATATGTTCTTAATTGGTTTGATTAATATCTGTGTCCGATGTATTTGAATGCTTTTTTCATGGATGGGATCTTTTGAGAATGAACTTAGTACATCATCCTTGTGTCCCTGTTACAATTTTCATCACTGTCTGCCTGCATCTGGGGCCGATACAGCCATTAGTGCATCATCATGGGGCTGTTTGAAATGTCTGCAGGTATTTCTTTTCTCTTTCATTAAAATATGCCCTATATCAGTTTATTGCCAGAAGTAAATGGATAATCTTGTAGCTACTCTGTAGTGTTTGAAATTGCTCAGTTCAACTGATTGATTAAGTAATCTGGTTTGCCAGGACCTGTCCTTGTTCTCAGCAAAAATGTTTTTATCAGCTTGTTGGTGCTGTATATCAACTAGTGTGCAGATAGGATTATGCTACCTCAAGAGAAACTTGATATTCTCTTGTGAATGCTTGTTAATACAGAATTTCTTATCTGCCATTTCTCTTCCTAATTTTGATGAAACTGTTAACCCATGTGTTTGACTTAGTGATGTTCCTGTAACACCTTTTTTCGCAAATTATAATTAAAGTTCCTTCACTATTTTCTTCTTAGGCTGTTCTCAGCAGGAGCAGTAAACATGAGCAAGGCATTCTTGGTATTTCCAAGCTTGGCACTTCATCCCCTTCCCCGTCCCTTCAGCTTTGTTACATGTTTTATCTGCTCTTTTCCTAGGTGTAGAAGAGAAAAAGACCTGATTTTGATCAAACAAAATACTTTTCTTGGATTAGAGTAGTTCCTAAGTATTAGGATTTCATTCTAAGTAGAGTATTTTCAGCTGGTTTCTAGTAAAATGAGTTAATACTTCCAGGACTTCTTTGGGTGCTGCATGCAATAAAAGAGATACTTGTAGGGCCTCTTCTCTCTTGCCTTCCCCCAAGGCATTCACATGGATGTGGAAACCTTTTTTCTATTATTTCCAGTCCTGAGCAAGTTCACTGAGATAAAGATAAGAATGTTTTCTAGGTACACTTCATTTTTCTTTTGACTTTCATATACTGACAAGGTTTCAAATAAAACAGCAAATCCTTGCCTTGCGTGGGCTACAGTAGCTTCTGACAACATGTTGTGCTGTCCTTTTTATATATCGGGAAGCCAGATTGTGACCAAGGATATAAATTTTAAAGTAGAGCTCAGTCTATTAGGCACAAAGCATAATAGCTTCATCAGACATACCTAGTCCAAGATCCCTCTGGTAATTAAATAGAATTAATTTTAAACAGAATTTGAAGAGACTTAACTTCTGTAATTCCGAGTTGTCCCTTAAATTCAAGCTTAGGAGGCCTATGTCTAAAGTTGCCTTTGGTGAGTATAAAGTTTGTGAACTTTTATATAGAATATTATTAGAATACTCTTGTTCACTGTCAGAATTATATTCTAAAGATCTCTGAGTATGTCTTTAGTGATAAATCCTACAGTATGTGAGCCTTTGTGACTTTGATAAGTACAGTTTGTTTTTAAAGAACAAATTTTGCCAGTGGGAAGCTATTCTACAAAAATCTACTAGCATACTAGATAGTTTTAGGTATTTTTGTTCATATTTATACAGGTTTAAAATTCTCTAAAAGGAAAACCAACAGGCAAATGAAAGCCAAAAAAACATCTCTGAAATCTGGAAAATCCAACAGCCTGTGAATCTGCTTTAAGGATGGTATTTAGGATAGCATCATGTTCTACTTATTTCTCTCTTCTCTTTTCCACCAGTCAGAAAAAAAAAAAGAGCAACATCGAGAGAAAACCCACACACAATTTAAGGTACAAAAGTATCAAATTATTTAACTAAAACAATACTTCTATATTTGCTTTGATACTGATCTATATCTCCATTTTCTGATATTTCATTCTGACATTAGCCTTTGGTCTCCAATGCATCGTAGAATATAAAATGCTGACTATACACATTTTGCTGTCTATGTTGGAGACTTTAGCCTTTACTTAGTCTTCTGCACAGTAGCCTCTCTGAGGAGAATCTTACTGTTTATTTCCAGTAAATCATTGTTCTTGTTGATGTGATGTCATTTTTACTGGAAGAGTTCTTTTTTTTTATTTGTTTAAGACACAATTTCTTTAAAAATGATCCATGATCATTTAAAACAAAGAGTCATTAACTCAAGACTGTTTTCCTGCTGCAGTCTCTGCTGAGCATGCTTTTATTTCTTATTTGAGGTGTATATTAAAGAAAAGAAGTCTTGTCCTCTATCACTATGAACATTTTTAAAACATCCTATCCTTCCCTTAAGTTCTCATATCTGCTGTTACATGTTTTCTTAATAAAAGTTAATGTTTCAGGAATTTCAAAAATTATTTCTTTTGCATGCTACCAACTAAAACAGAAGCAGGTCTTCTGAGCATAGGGAGTCACTTGCAGAGAAAACATGTGAGGGACTGCTTTCCTAAATGTACTGTATAGAGTACCACCTGATTTTGTTAAGTATTGCTGTTCCAATTGGTTTTAAATGGGTTAAAAAATGAAGTTAACATATTAATATAAGAGCAGTATGCTGGTTCAGACCAAAGTTCTAGTGAAGATAGGTAAATCTCCAGGAAGAGGACACCTGAGGAAGAATCTAGGAAAGACAAACATATAGTCCCTAAAACATTCCAACTATTCACAGCCAGGGAGGATTCCTGAGTCTTACAGATTCTCTTTGTGGCCTCTGATGAATGTTCCTTCTAAGAAATTGTCTGATCATCCTTTTAACTAAGAAATCATTTGCATTCACAAAATCTTTTGGCAAGGAGTGCTACACTTTTACCTGCTGGGTGAGGAACTATCTCCTTTCTTAACAGAAAGAATATATATATAGCAAGAATGTTGCATATTTAATGGATTTTTAAATTATTATTTTTAATACTATCCAGCACTTAGCTAGATCGCTTCCATAGAATGATTTATAATGAGCCCAAAGTATTGCTTCAGAGTGCTATTGGTCATCTGAAAGTCTCTTATTTTCTATGTGAATCTAGGATTGCTTTTCCATGTGTGTATCAGTTTACACCTACCTGCACTAAATTTCATCTGCCATTTGTATATCTAGTTACTCAGTTTGTAAGATCCTTCACAATCTGCGCTCATCCTTAGTATCTTGAATTACTTTGCATCATCACAAACACAGTCACTTCTTCAGTGTCCTTAGCAGCCTATTTATGAAGGTAAGGACATAGCACAGAATTGAATAGCACAGAATTTCACTACTGATCTCTCTGCACCAAAGGAATTAACATTTCACCCCTGTTTTCCTTTTCTCATCCCTTAACCATTTATTCATTATGTTTGTCCATGTAAGGATGCTCTGCACTGATTGATGGCTGCTTGTTTTCTTTGAAGATTCTGCAGTGAAGATCATTGTAAAAAGTCTTTAGGAAATCCAGATAGGCTATATTAACTTAATCACTGCTATCTCTGTCATTGCTGACTTTGACAAAGAGTAGCAGTATATTTCTGAGGCAGAACTCCTCAGAGAGTCTCTGGATTTCATTTTCACAAAATATTTACAGACATTCAGTTATTTATGCTTTCCTATACTCTCTACTGATTTTTTTTGTTTTCCTATTCTCTCTTTTTATTTTTTTTTTGCATGGAAGTGGTTTGGTTTTTTTTTTTTTTTCTTTTTTTTTTTTTTTTTTTTTAAGATCGATATGATGACTGCTGTCCTCTAGCCTTCGTATATGAAGCTTCAAGTGAAATGTTACATGCTAGTTTTTGTAATTAATTTATTTTATCATTGAATACATTTGAACTCTTAGGTGAATGCCACCTAGTTCTGGTGAGTTGCTGACATTCATTTTGTGTCCTTGTGTGTAACCACACTAGTTCCACTTCAGGTATAGCCTCTCCTGAGTCCCTCCATCCCCAAACCTGTCAAGGGATCCAGATGGGAACCTTCTCTCTTTCTTTTACAGTGAACATCAGTTAAAATAATACATTTAGCTTCTGAAAAATTATTTGAGTGCTCCTTTATGTCTCAGTGTGCTGTATACGTCAGTACAGAATCCCTATTTCACCCTTTGTTCCCAAACGGTATGAAAGGAGGTTGATTCGTTCACTAGCTGACTTCAGACCTTGGTTATTTGTTTTTTTTTGCCTGTCTAACTATTGCAATAATTACAAGAGTTTATCATCTGTAAATTCTTAATGCGTACTTGGTTGATTTTTTTTTTGTCTTGACTTTTCTTCATAATCATATGACATCTACTTATTTTTAGCAAATGCTGAGGTTCCAAGTAATCAGATGATTCCTGGAGATTTTAACTATAGCACATATTATGAAACTTATGATAAATTCACATCAGTAAATGAAAAAGATAAAGTGATTCTTGCATACGCTTATGTTGTTTTATATTTCAATGCCTCTCAAAATCTTTATCATGTCTGTTATTTAGTTTACATTACACTGTTTTCAGATAAATCAGTCTGAAATATTCCAACCTAACTTAAGAAACTAAATATTTCTGAAAAAGATAACTGATACTACATACAATATTTACCTTGATCCTCAAATGTACATAGCTATGATTTTTGTCTGTAAAGATTTATCTGTATATCTGCTTTGCAGACGGTTATGCTGAGTCTCCCACTTTTTATCTCTCCCTCCTTGGTTACTTGTCATTAGGTTTCTGCTGGACATGACAGCCCACAGCAGGCTTAGGAAAGATATCATGTGTGTATCCCGCATTAGTTTTAGTGCAAAATCTGCCACAGTAGTTGACACTGCTGTTGCAGATGGCATGAGCTAGCAGAAGTGACTTTGCCTTGAAAGAGAATAGGAGTTCCACATATACATTCTTCCTCACAGTCTGCAGAGGATAATGGTGTTTTCAAACATTTTCTCTACAGACATCTATCAGCAGTATAATAAAGTTATTGAGAAGTTGCTGCGTGACCCAGACTCAGTCTATCATTCAATTTCAGATCTTCAAGCCTTACTGACCTTAGATTGGTGTTACCTATTGCTGAGAAGTGAAGACTTTTTTACTGTTGCATGTTTGTGATCCCTTTCCTACTTATCAATTCAGATTTATGGACTGTCTTTTATCGTCTCAGAGAAATCAACCTATTTAAATACCCTGTCTTGGCTCAGGGCTTTGTTGCCTTTGATTTTATACACAGTACTAGGGTAACCATATTCAACAGCATAATGCTAACTTCTATTCTGAGTATATGTTAATAACATAGCATTTTATATTTCAATAAAATTAGTTTTTCTAAATCACTGCAGTGATATCTAAGTGTTCACAGCTATAGAGAAAGTCTAGCTTCTCCTCCAAATCGTGTTTATAAAACAGCCTATCTAAATGGAAAATTCAAGGTCAAATGCAAGTCATTGCTGATTGCCCAAAGTTTGGATAGAATTCCCTTCTATTTCTAGACCATATCCCTTTCAGAGCTTGAAAGGAGGGGGGTGCTCTTGGCTAATGGGCAAAGCGCAGAGCACATTATTCTGATTTTGGCCATTTGTCACTGGCTTGCAGCTTCTAATGAGTGGCACCACTAAATTTCAAATGTCCGTTCCTTCCAAGCTGTCTTATATATCAGTTGCGTCCACTGATGGATGTCATTTTATTCTTCTCTGTCATAAGGTTTGTTTTGTTTTGTTTTGTTGTGTTTTGGTTTTGTGTGACAGCTGCAATGGGCACTATCCTAAGTAGAAAGCAGAGCATCTCTTCACCAGCCATCTGGTAAGATTTTATTTCCCCCGCTACTTGTGTGCTCTCCATTGTATCACTGTATTATACATCAAATGTCCATGTCTACATTTTTATTTTTTTCTAAGCAAATTCTGATTTAATTCCTAGCATTTATTTTGTGATTGGGTGATTGAGATTTAAGTTGGTGAAAGAGGCCATCATGGGTTCAGCTGACATTGCTCCATGTCAGCCATGATCCTTCCTCTCAAGTCAGCAATGTAATTTTATCACAGTAGTGATTTCTGAATATCTAGGCTAATATAACTTTTCTGAAAGCAAACTATGTTTGTTTTAAAACCAGATTCAGCGTCCAGTTTTAACTGGCTGGTCTCCAATCATTATTAAGGAATAAACAAAAAGGTAATTTTAAAATAAAGTAGATAGAAATCAGATAGTGAGTTCATATACGCACACTTCAATGGTGTCAAGCCGACCCACAGATGGTGCACAAGGGTATAGATGTAAAGAAGGCAGTGAAGCAGTATACATAGCCGCTGCTTAAGATCTGGCTACTATGTCTTACTGCCTAAAACTTTCAAAGAACAAAAGGGAGGAAATACAGCACAAATATTTACATAATAGTTGTACCTAAGGCAGAAAAAGATCTCACGGATTTCTCCTGAATTTGTACCACATTGTGTCATGTTACTATGACAGACAGGATACAATACGGACGTTATTCTTAGTGGGAGCAACTCCTCAGGTTTCCATGAAAGCTGTATATAATGGAAAAAATCCAGGAAGACGGTTTTGAAAACCGCATATATTTATTTGGTGCATTTCTTTTTTTGAATCAAGCCATGGTTCAGAAATAAAACCTCAGATCTAGCCAAGAACTTAGCTCTTAACATTTCTTCATGTTTACTTGAATTGTGTGTGAACGTCCATCTTTTGACATGATTCAGATATTATCAGAGACCTTTGCTTTCTACCTGTTAGAGGGAATGTAGAATTATCTTCAGACTGACAGCATTCCAGTTACCTAAATGCAATTTGTGCATATGCATACATTAGAGAAAATTAAATACCATATGGTGCTGAGCCAGTCACAATTTGTACTGCTTGAAAATAGCACACTTTTGAAGCCTGATGACAAATTTTATGGGTTTTCTCTCTCGTTAATTTATGGAAAAATAGCTCTTAACCATTTACCCACAAAAGCACTGCCTAAGCTGTGGCTGTAAAAATTCACTGCAAGTACTATTTCTAAGTAAATGATTGTCTATAAAACATAGAAGACCTATGAAAAAAGATTTTTCCTCTTAAAATGCATACGACTTTTTTTTTTTTTTTCCTTTTCCTGGCCTCTCTGGGTGGCGCTGTGTTTTTACAGCTCACAAATATCCCAAGCAAAGGAGGTAGATTGAGCTGTTCCGCTAGCCCTCAGACACACTGATGTTACTGTGCGTCAGAGGGATTCATGGCGAAGCGAGCAATTCATTTCCTGGCACAGTTTCACGATGGTGTTTGTGGCTTCTACTGGTCAGCTGATGCAGCTGGGAGGTGTTAGCCAGGGGTTTTCTTTAAATTAATGGTAGGCTATGAGGCAATAATGAAGCAGAGCCGTTATGAATGTCTGGGTAAAAAAAGTGTCCTTGATCATTTGTATAAATTTTTTAGAGTAACCTTTAATGCTTAGCGTGAACAACAGTTTTGGTTGCTGCATGTGAAAGCCGTAAACTACTGAAGCAGCAAATAGAGCATTTACTCTTTGTATTTCTGTAGCACATCCGTGCCCCATCTGAGACTGGAGGCTCCCCATATGAGATGCTGGTACATGTGATAAGAAAATGGAGAGAGAGATTCTGTATCTCCTGGGACAAGCACAAGGCTCTTACAGCTTAGTGGCATTTCTCCTTGATTTGAGTCAGCTGTTCCAGGTCCTTGTGTAGGTAAGGGAGGAAGAAAGCAAGTGTTATTATCCTTAATTAATACATAGGAAATGTGGTGCACTGATTAATTGGTTACCTTGTCCGTGAGCACACAGAACCCCTCTCAGGACTGGTAACTGAATCTCAGGTTTCCTGAGCCACAGTTTGCTACCAGCTGGGCCATTCATTTTACAACACAAACAGGCCAAAGATTCAGCAACTGCTTCAGAATGTGGAGGAAGTAGACTTTTATGCCTTTTTCAAGATGGTGGATTTTTTTCCCCTCTCCTTGTCTCTAGCGTTGAACTTCTCTCATTTCTCAGTCTTACGCCACCGTTCATCAATGAAAGATAGTCTGTGAGTTGTGTTATAAATGCTGCTTGTTGCTTCCTTCACCATCTTTATATAAGAAGAAAATGGACTATATTGAAAAGCCTGTTCTAAAAAAGAGTTGCAAATGTTTTGATATTTCTCAGCTCTAAAAGGGTGTGTATATATATATCT
The DNA here is from genome assembly GCA_013399095.1 of Psophia crepitans. Lineage (NCBI taxonomy): Eukaryota > Metazoa > Chordata > Aves > Gruiformes > Psophiidae > Psophia > Psophia crepitans. The sequence continues at coordinate 100,640 of VWZZ01001040.1, forward strand.
CTGTCTAATTAGAAACTTTCCTTTTGCTCTTTCATGGAGTCTGACTTTGCCTCATTTTCACAGAAAAAAAAAGAGATAATTTTGTAATGGTGGAAGTACTGTATTTTGGAGCCCTAAATTGCAATTATTCCATATTTTGTTTGGACCATTCTAATTAAAGTAATTGTGTACAATAACTAAAAAGAAAAACTGTGGTCAACAAATATAAGGACTGCTATTGTAAGCAAAACCTGTATTTATTTTACTGAGACTTTTTATGTAATTAAACTCATACTGCCTACAAAAATTTTGTGCATGAGTTTGATAGAACAATCCACATAGAGCAACATTTAAGAGAACCTCAAGAAGGCTACATTAAAATGGATATATATTTTCTGAGTAAAAAAATATATTAAAATACATTTAATATTTATGGGGAGCTTATATGAGAAAATGGGGACAGACATTTAGTAGGGCCATCAATGCACACTTGCTACCCAGAAAGACAACCATGTCCTGGGCTGCATCAAAAGAATTGTGACTGGCAGGTCGAGGGAGGTGATTCTGCCCCTCTACTCTTGTGAGACCACACCTGAAGTACTGCATCCAGCTCTGGGGTCCCCAGTACAGGAAAGACATGAAGCTGTCCAGAGGAAGGCCATGAGGACAATCAAGGAGCTGGAACACCTCTCCTATGAAGACAGGTTCAGAGGCTCCGGTGAGACCTTATAGCAGCCTTCCAGTATCTGAAGGGGGCCTACAAGTGAGCTGGAGAGGGAATATTTGTCAGGGAGCGTAGTGATAGGACAAGGGGATGGTTAATTGGCTTAAACTAAAAAAGGGTAGATTTAGGTTAGATGTAGGAAGAAATTCTTTACTGTAAGGGTGGTGAGGCACTGGACCAGGTTGCTCAGAGAGGTTGTGGCAGTCACATTCCTAGAAGTGTTCAAGGCCAGGTTGGATGAGGCTTTGGGTAACCTGGTCTAGTGGCTTGGAACTAGATGATCTTTGAGGTCCCTTCTAAGCCAAACCATTCTATGATTTTATGAAGTGTCTTCCACTTTAGCCCTGGGACCTACTTGTATTTTCAGATGTTTCCTTGTCCCATATTGCTGCCTTCTGGCTGCTCCCAGCTGAGTGTAAGCATGGTCCCACAGCTTCCCTAGGCTCAGCCCCACCAGCGTCTCTTGTTTGCTGGGCAGCAAACTCCCTGGGTTTTCCAGACTCTTCCCATGGAGGCACTGGCAGAGCTCAATCTCAGTCAGGGGAGGCAACAGGCACTTGGCCCCAAGGCAGGAGCTGAAACCAGCTCAGCCCAGCTCTGGCTAAGATGAGCCCAGGAAAGACCTGAGACGTGTGCTTTCAGGTCAGTACAGAGCTTGTGGAACTTTACTAGGAATGGCAAAAATCTTATATATCTAGCAACACTGTAAGCTTCAACTGAAGGAACTATTTTTAGATTTTTCCTTTGTTGAGTTTCTCTTACGCTGTTCCATGTCTTCTCTCTATTGAAGTGATCAAGGGCCCAACAAAAATACAGCATGTAATAGGATGAGGAAATATTTTCTTCAATTTTTAATTTATACATCTTGTTAGTCTACATACCAATCTCTCATAAAAGAAAAAAATGTTACTGGAGTGAGCTATTAGCTTTGTCTATGCTGTACTGTCAGTAACTTTCTGAATGTCAGTAACTTTGGGAATGCTGATAGAAATGTTTTAAGAAGTTCTGGATGGATTCTTTTTCAAATCAGTTGGTGTCCTAAGTATTTTTCTGTTGACATTTCATTCCATTCTGTTGCAGCTGTCTACCCTGATCCTGTAAAGTATTGCTCTAACATTGCTGGTGGACCTGATTCATCTCTGTTGTGCTCTCTACCAACAAGAGGGATGATAGACAAAGCCTTGCAAGGTGATGTAACCCACTTCGTTTTTTTCAAATTCCTATCTACAAACCTTTTCTCATGCAACCAGACTTGCAAGACTGGCTTTTTAGCTTCTTGTTAGTCACTGATTTTTTTGTTGTTGTTGTAACCATTCCATACTTTCTGGTTAAAACAAACAAACAAACAAACAAGCTCAAAGCTTTTTACCTAACCTTATTGGTATAATTGCATCTCCAGATATTTAGTCACAAATATAGCTATAATTACTTCTGTCCATCATCCTTTGGCTTGTGTGCTTAATTTCAGAATGACAGCTGGGAGGATAGCAATATCATTTTCCCTGAGGCCCTGTGTCCATCTGAAAGGATTGAAGAGATGTTAACTAGAAGATGCCACCCGAATGGTAACGTTACTCTTGGAAGTGAAAGACAGACACACAGTTCTTAAGTCTCAGTGTTTTTATACTGATGTAACTGCATTTATCACAGGCAGCTATAGCTGCAGTAGTGAGCTGGAGAGCTCTGTATGTACAGTGGAGAAATGTCATGCTGTCAGGAGGGGGAATGGAAGATGACAAGCAGGCCAGGGAAAGAAGCTACAGCCAAACTGGAAGAATGATATCGTTTTAAAATATAAAACAGCTACCAAAATACCAGTTAAATAATGTGCCATGATTATCAAGAGGGTTAACAATCAACCATACATTCAGGAGATGTGTCAGTGGCTGTGAACATTGCTGGCAGCATGTATTGACAGGAAAAGTCAAAGCTTTCCATTGAAGTGAGGAGACAGAGAAAACAAAGTGATTTCTAATCCCCATATAGCTTTTATGATTTGGATGAACTTGATTTTTTTTTCCCCTCCACTAAGCTTTTATTTTCTGAATAAGAATGTGAGGTTCCTTACTCAACCTTTGTTTCAAAGAGTCTGGTGCCCGTGTCTCCTGAGGTGTGTTGTCACACAGGTGTATTTGCAGCAGATTAAGCCACACAGATCTGAATTTCATGATATCTTACTGTCTGTCATCTTCAACATTCTTCATTCAAAAACTGTACTGTTTCCCATGCATTCATCCCCTGGTCTAAACATTGTCCCCTTGGTAATCTATACAGCACTTATGCAAGCAGTAGACTGAGTTGTCAGCACAGTTTGTATCCCCGTTAAGAAATACAGTTCTCTATTGCTGCTCAAGGTCAGCATAGTCCTTCTGAAAGATTTTACAGAGGGAACATGTGTCACCTGACAGAGAATACGACGGCAGGTCATTTGCTGGAGTACACATTTTTAGAAGCTTGGGTATGAAAGTCTTAACCTCATTCCATAAATTACAATGCAGAATGTCCTCTGTGTTCTAAAATTACACCTTTTATGTAGGGTCAATATTTCTACAAGGTTTTAGAGTGAAACAAGTATTTGCAGCACAACTTTATTTTCAATTTTTTTTAAAGTTTTAAAAAATAAAGGCATGCAGTAGTTAGCTTGATATTACTTAAAGACTGCAAACTGGGGCAAAAGATATAACAGATATTTTAAAATCCTTGTAAAGTAATAGTTTGCACTTCACTTGGAGCTATAATAATTACAAAAAGTAGTTATTATAATAATGCCTATGGAAAGGCAATCTTTTCAGCCTTAAACAAAAAAGAATCACTTCACTGTCATGAAGCTATTCACTAGAGTCATAGAGACTGAGGTGTTGCAAAAAGGAGTTATAAAAATTGTGGTAGTGGTTATCACAGTACAGTCATGACTGAAATCAGTTCTGAAAGAGAAGGTTAAGAAGTGATGAAACAGTAGATTTATTCAAAAAATAATAATTCACTGAAACTCCTCTATCTTGTGGAAAAGAATATATTTTGTTCTTATGAAAATTGAAGTTGTAGGAATTGTTACAGTTAGAGAAAAGTTGAGATAGTATAATTTCAAAGGTCTGCCATTTTTCATGTTTTTCAGCCCTGATTGCTTTTTGCTATGTTATCTTGTGAACAGTGGCAAACAGTTTTAAATAACTCTTGCAGTTCTTAATGGGTTTGAGTACGAGAACTTAAAGATGCTGGTTTTGAGATTAACTAATACCAAATATAAGGTCACATTTAGCAAAATAACAGGAAACTGCAGAAGGCACAGAATGGAGTTCTTCCTTAGGAAAAGCTCTTCCATTCTATTGTGACACTATTTTCAGTCTTGTTATGAACAGTCTAAAAGGAGAAGAAACTGATTTTGCATCTTCGCACACAACAATAGTCTGGAACCACGACTGGCTGCCGTAGCAGAAACTCTTAAAAAACTGATCAAGCTCAGTGATGAATTAGCAAAGAGGTATACCACCTAACCTGTAGGCACACAAAGCTCAGGACAAACAGCTGTTTTGACATTTCTGGCTGGGAATCCTGCCCTCCACAAACATATTTGATGCTCAGACATGGTCTCTTGGCTGCTTGCAGCCGTCCCCATCTGTCAGGATGGCACTGTGCCCACACACAAGGTGGTATGTCAGCTTCACTAGGGCATAGGTGCCAAGTAAATTCTGCTGTTTGCAGAGCTTTGCATGTGCTGATTCTTCAGTAGGAAGCCTCTGCTCTGTCACAGCAAGGCTGCCTCTCAACATGACTCCCTACACTTGATTACACCTGTTGACACTTAGGTATCTAAAGAAGAATGTTTAAATAGTACAAGCAAGACACATTGCTATGCAGGAACAGATTTAGGAATCTGTGTTGCACATGCACTGAAATTCCATTGCTACTTTTTTTTTCCTTATCCCACAAGAAATGTCTGCTTTTCAATGTGGGGCAAAAATAATTAGATTTTTGGAGACAGATCACCTCCTGTCTCATTTCTGCAGTCGGGAGAACAATATATTGGTATAATTCATGTCGTCATTTTTAACACTTTCATTTCATTCTTCTTCTCCTTCTTCTTCCCCTGCCCCTCACCCCTCACCCCCCAAAAAAAAAAAATCCCAGCCCACAACATTTCTAGTTATCAGCATGAATTCAGACAAAAAAGAAGATAAAACACATTGGAAAATGGTTGCTGAAGCAAGGAAAGAGAACCCTGACTCTTCTGCCTTATTGATTTTGCAATGGTGAGACTGTATTTACCACAGTGGAATAATCCCTGCTTTATCCCAGTGCATGAACTATGAAGGCAGAGAAAAGCCAGGCACTTAAATTGGGTATTGTGCTTGGGCAACTCTGTGCGCGGTCTATGTGTTTGAGAAAGCATAGGGATAACTTCCTCAGCAATAAAGGACATAATCACCTGAAAGATGAGAAAATTGTGAGGCTGCAGAGACATCACTGCACCTTCTTACAATAGTCCACATAGTTGGTCTAGGGAAGAAGGCTGCACTGCCTGGGCGGGGGGAACTGGGTTTCTCTGATTTCTAATTATTATTGAAATTATTTTCTTTGATGAAAAACTGAATGAACTGAATTGAACTGTCCTTTCAAAGGACAACTCTGTCTTTCAAAAGCACTTCCTCTCATTTGCACATAACTGGTTATTCATAGCGGTCAGAAACAGAAGTCTTCATCATTCCTTTTATGTCTTCTAGATTTTAAATTTCACAGGGATGTTTCCTGTAACAACGATGAGACTTTTAGCAACCTTACCAGCTGCTCAAAATTCTTTCTTGTCTTTTTTTTGGTCTCTTGTTGCCATATGACTACTCTGTTTTATGTGTGACTCATGCTTCTGTTCAATCTTTTCAATTTCTGCATGTTGCATTGACAAACTCATACAACCTGAGTTTTCAACTGTATTTACTCTTTTTTTCTAATAAAAATCTAATTTCCAAATACTTATTTTATGTTAAAAGCCTCCAATGTCCTGATTAGTCATAAATGGCTTTAAAGAGGTCTTTTAAAAGCTAGAAATAATCACTAATTGTTTGAAGCTTTCCAGAAACACACCTTTCTCTTCTTACCTATTTTTATTTTGTCTACCCACTGAGCATACTGAGACATGGAAATTGATTAACTCAGAAGGATTTAATCCAGCAGAATGATACATAAAATCACTTCTTATTGCATTTATTCCCTCACTGACATTAAGAATATCCCTTACTCTGCATTTTTCACATGCATCTTTTTGATTGCTGTATCTTATTTTTCCCTTTATTTCCATAATTCCCATTATATTTCTTCTTAGGCTTTATTTGTACTGCAGCAGAAGTATTCCCAGCAGTCATATTTTCCTAAATATTTCTCAGTCCTCCAGTTCACAGTAATGTTTGCCCTTTTTTTTTTTTTTTTGGTCCTACTAAGTTATTCTCCAACCCTCCAGCATTATATCATATTATTCTAACTACATAGTGTATCATTCTACCTCACCTGCCCTACCACTCTATCTCTTAGCGTCTTTGACAAATTATCACCATTATTTCCCTTCTAACTGTTCTTGTGCCATTCATCACCCATGACATTAAATAACTGCTCTTCTATCAAAATAATATACCTACATCATCTAGCCAAATGAATATTCAACCATTTTCTATTAGAGATGGCCTGAGACTGACATATCTGTCCCACCTGGCTATTCACAGATAAATGGATGAACTGGGCTGTTACAAAAAAAAAAAAGAAAAAAGAAAAAAAGAGAATGTGATGAGGTTTAGATTTCCATTTAAAATTTACTAAAATTATTTCTTTTTCTGCAAATGACAATCCATAGGTGCTTTAAAAGAGAAAACTTTATCATGGAAAATGTTGCCACTGACATAAAGTATTGAGGGCAATTTAATTCAACATTTTTCCATGCAAAAGGCTTAACTTCTGGGGTTTGGGGTTTTTTTTGGTTGGTGGTTTTTTTTGTGGTTTTTTTTGTGTTCATGTATGAGTGTATTGCAGTAGTTTAATATTAGAAATTCTTGACCTATTGTAATCACACCAGTTTACAGAATAGATTCATCATCTTTAAGCTAAATCCATTCCCTTTATCTAAAAGACAAGCAGCTGAAATGGAGGAGTTCACTAGCGCTCATGCCAATAGTTCATATTACATTTTAACTGCAGTTGGAAAAAATCCCTCCAAATTTTCCTAAGCTAGAAACACTGACAGAAGCCATGCAGACATTTTGACTTGTCAAAATGTTAATGTTTTATGGTTTTTATTATTTTATGATTTTAAATATTTGTGACTGCACTCAGTACACATAATATATATTACATTTCATTCATTAAAGAAACATGTTAATGCAATATGAAACTCATAAGTCAAAATATCTGACAATTGCATTGAAATGATGGCATTAGACATTTAGAACATTTAATAAGAGAATAAGATGGGCTGTCAGTACTCAGAGAAGAAAGAGCTTTCTATATTAAGGAAAAGTATTTTCAGATAAGATTTTTAAAAAAGTTGTTGCACCAAGTGTAGTGATCAGGTGATACAAAAGATTTTGTGACACTCAGCACTGATGGTCCTGAAAACTAAACACCGTACTATGTTCCCTGTTCTTGACATGGCATTCAACAGGTTTGGATGTAGGAGAGAAGTGGTGGTGGAACAACCACAAGCCTCACTCATCCCAGATTAACAGATCCAACCCTTAGCCATTAATATAAAGCAATGAATTTTTACTGCAGTTCTCTCAGGAGCACAGCTTCAACAGAAATTTCCCTTCTCAAGGCTAATGTACAGTGACAAGATTTGGACATTCTCGAGATTTCAGCTCTATTCAGGCTGAGCTGAGTGTACTTTTTCTACATTTATTAAATGATAGACAAGCTTGCTCAGTTCATGAGAGAAAACTACTGCCAGAAGAAAATTTCAGATGTAGAATCCAAATTCACATATCTTTTTCTGCATTCCCCCTGATTAAGGGCGTATGCCATGAGCGTGGGTTTTTATGGGTTTGTGAAGGAATATTTGTCTGCCCAAAGTCATTTAAGGTGAAAAATTATTTATATTGGTTACATCCTACTTACAGTATTGGTCTTTATTTAGACTTTTTATTCCATTGCAGGATGTCATAGAAATGGGATATCGTAACATTGGCTTTCAGTTAGCTAAAGTTATTTACTTACTGCAACTAACTTCTCTGCTTTCTAAAATAAACATTTAAGCTGTGCTGAGTCTTAATGACCGTTGCCAAGAATCAAGAATACCTTTCCTTTGTTCTATCACGAATTCAGTCCAGCTAGTTTTTTGATTTTACTGCATCTTAACGAAATTCTTGCAATTCAAGTACAATCTTTAAGTACTCCTTTTGTGTGTCATTGTCCATGTGCCCTCCTGTAAACAGTCATTCGTTATTAACGACTTTATTCACCTGAATTAATAAAGACCAAGTCTTGCACCTGTTCACAATATAAAAAGAATGCATTTCACCACTCCTTTTTTCCTTTTTTTTTTCTTTGGTGATAAGGGAGAGGTCCTCTGGAAAAGAAAATCTGGACAATGATTTTATTTCTGCTAGGCATTACTATTGAAGGCAATCATGATACCACACTGGGTTTTCATGTTACTGTGAACATTCTCGCCACTGATGACATGGAGTTATGCAGCTATTATCAAAGCCTGTGTCCTCTCCTTGGCCACTGTTAATAATTGTGACATGCCAATCTCTGGAAGCAGTATGACTTATCTATGATTACTGTAATTTTTCTCCTAACAGATGTAAATGGAATGGCATTACTCCAAAAAAATAGAGCTGATTGCCTCTTGCTGTTTGCCATGATTGATCTCTAGAAGCAAAAGATGAGTTTTCTTTCCCATCTTCATATGTGTGAAATGAGATTCCAATTAGTGGTGTGTCACTGGGTGCACAGTGAGGAAGCTCTGTTTCCAGATGCACATGTATTGTGTGAGAGAGAGTGGGGAAAGGCAGAGGTATAGTTTTATGTTATAGCCAGGCCTTCTGCAGCTAACCTGCCATGCCATCTGGCAGGAGAGAGCCTGCAGGTCCCCATTTTTCTTGACATCCAGGTGGACCCCATCAACCTAGATGGGCAACCTAGACGGTCAATTAGTCATCTGTGCCTACCTAACCAACTAACTCTGCTACAGTTAGCAGTACAGCTAACCTTAGCTGCAAAGGAGTAACACATCTACCCACTTCCCTGTGATGCTTGACCTTCCACCTCCTTTCTTCTCTGCTACCAGGTCTGTCAGAGCTATTGCCTGCACTACAGCTCTTCTGTTTCTTCTTGCTTTCCCAAAAGAGTATTCAGTTTCTCATACCAAACCTGTTTTACTTATTTTCCATCACTCAGAATCCATGAGTATTTAAAAAAAAAAACAAAACAACAATTTCCTCTAATATTGGAAAAATTCTGAAAAATATCTCAAGTATTAGGCACTGGGTTGTGAAGGGAGAGGATTTACAGTCACATATTCTATGGGTATTTTATTTTTAAGGAAGGTATCCCTTTTAACTCTGTGTTGTGCCTCAACTAAGAAACTAGATTTGGGAAAAAACTAAGACCAACCCAACCCATGCTTTCCTCATGCTTTTGCTTTTCCAACACGCAAAAAAACCACCCTTTTGAAAGCATCTGTCACATCTACACAGACAGATGCAGATAGACCTAAATTCATTCTGCCCACCCAGCAAGCTGTCTGGCCTTACTCCAGCTCCCATCTGAAAGCCATGTGGCTGTGATGGAGCATCACTGAGTCTGGACTAATAAACCTGACCTCTCAGGAACTAAATACAACACCGTCCAGCTAATGCAGCTCTGCGGCTTCTGGCCAGGATGAGGCTGGCTGTTGCCTTGCTCAGAGATGGACAGAATCGATTCAGGTCTGTCCGTACTTGTGCTTAAAGATTTCTTTCTTTTCTGTAGTAGGTTTCTTTTTTACCAATACCCCATCCAAATATAAAATTTCCACTCTTTAACTCTTGGCACACCTTCATTCTCATAATCTGGTGAATATTTGTACCCATACACTGCTGTTTACAGTCCTAGTAAGAAAACATCTGAAGCTGATTCTTATTCCAATTGCATCGTCAAATAATTATTACACAAATAACATACATGATGACAAATTTACCTAACTGTACAAATAAAACTGCATAAAAGGAGAAGGAGGAAATAGGTGGTTTTGTTACTCAATTCTATTTTTCCAAAGCATTTAATTTTTGGATCCTAATCTGCTAGTCTCATAAATCTTCCCAAAATTCCCCTATACTCCCTATTTCCATACTATGGAGCTTGAAAAACAGCAGAATAATGGAGGAGGCAAGGAATTAGAGGAGATTTTAGTGACTGATATATATTCTCTGTAGACGAATAACTCTGAAAGCCCATACTTGGGGCAGGGCATGATAAGTTCTTAGAGATATTATTCTGTTTTTATTTCGGACAGGTGAGCTTTCATAGATGTTACTGCTCATGATAAATATGTGTTGAGGCTTTCAAAATAGATACAGGTTCATTTCTAGGCAGAATCTTTTGGAGTTATATTCCCTGCATATTTTAATGTCTTCACCAATCTGGGGAATCACGTCAGTACTGTCAGTAAATTTTGCTTTTCACTCCAAGCATGACAATTTTTTCTAATGTATTTAAGAGTTCTGTGTGCTATTAAGACACAGCCCTTGTCTGATGGTATGCCTTCCAAAATAATTCTTTCTCATATGAACAGTGCTTAAAATACTGTCCTAAGTCAGAATGTAAACTTAACCAATATTTATTTCCACAGTGTTTCAGGATTTTTTTCTCTTTCATCCATTACTTACTTCTGGAATGGGGAAAAAAAAAATAAATAAATTTAAAAATTAGATCTTGCTTGTTAATTTTCTTCCTGAACAGAATAAATATAAAGACTTAATATCAAAGAAGAAAAAAAAGGAAAAGAGGATTGGGACAAACATGTTCAGAGGTAGGAATATTTACATATATAGTAAGTAATCAAGCTTAATATAGTTTGCTGTTTTGTGTAGTTTGCGTAACTCTGAGCAGTAAAGTTAAATAAGCCAAATATGTAAAAGGCCATTCAGTAGTACCAAGACCCTCCGCCAAATCGCTTTAAGCTGACAGAACTGGAAAAAATCTTTCATGTATTGCTGAAGAGACATAGAATTAGAACCAAATTCTTCTGTCTTCCCAGCATGTGCTTGGCAAAGGTCAGTGGACTGTCTGGGTACCAGGTCAGTGTTGGTATACTTCAGACAGACTGAGAGCTGCTCTAACTTCATCCTGCATGCTGAGACACAGTTGGACTGTGGAAGTATGCTGGACTTTCTGTCCTTCGACTGCAGGATTATTTAAGAAGGTGAGCACGCTTTACAGCAGCTCTACTTCCTTGGTAGCCATTTGATTTTGGTCTCTAAAAGAACACATACAGCAAAGACAGAAAGCTTGGGTTTGATACAAAACTCTTTGCAAGCACTTCTCCAAGCCTTGTAAGCTACTTTATCTATTTAGTATAGAAAATACAATTTTAGCTCTTACATTTTTCTATCCAGTGCTGTGGAAACCCAATAATTTCTCAGCATTGTCTTTTGTAGCAATCTCTTCGAGTCCCTTTGCATTTGCTCACAAGCCCATATCTGTAACTAGAGCTGTTATGTTTTTCCACACCTGAAGGGCACCTGTAGACAACACTGTCATTCTGTATGACTTTTATTACAGAGTTAGAGAAACAAGAAAACAAGAAATAAATCAAGCGAAGACACCCCGAAGGAGACAGTGTATGTTTCTTCACTTGTATACAACAGCAAACCTGCAAATACAGTTGATTGATAGAAATACAGTATGTGGAAAATAAATTCACTTACATTTACCTCAAGCTGTTTTCTTTGGAGATATTTGAATTCTGTAAGTGATATATGAGACGTACTGTACGATTGGCAGAACTTAGAATCTGCTTCAATTAATACAACCACATGCCTAGCAGTAATGACAAAGAAACAGAAGAAATATCTACTCCAGAAATATCTTATTATAAAGTTTTAAAGAGTACTTCTACACATGAAAAAAATAAATGAACTCACTTTAGATTGTAACATACTATAATTTGGTTAGATATGAATACCTTAACAAATATTTAGAAGGCTAAACATGAAAACTATGGACTTGGTCTCTGATACGTAATCACTGCAAGGCCTGAAAAGTTTACACAGATCGGTAATAGGGTTAAAGAAACACAGTAGAAACTTAGACCCTAATGAAGTTGTGGATTTGCCATAAGGAAAATATTATATATATATATGTATTTTTGGGGGTTCTAATCTCTATATGTACATAGCATCCTTAGGCCTGCTGGTTCACATTTCTGCAATCTCATTCATTAAACAAGTTCTTTAATGCTAAGTGAAAGGTATACTTCAAGCAACCACATTTTTTCAACATCTGTTTAGTGCAAATAAGTTCAAAGATTTTGCATTGCATGGAGGAAGTTAAACATTTAGGAAGAGCTATATATTCAAGAAAAACATATGTTGACCTTTGGCCATCGTGGTTTGTAGTCATAGCTGTTTGATATGTAGCAAGAAATTTAAATATTATAGTACAAAACAAAATAAAATACGTACTATTTACCACACAAAAAATGAAAAAATACAGAAGTGCTACTCACACACACATATATCGGAACGGACTAAATGAAATTCTAAAATCTTACTCTCCCTAAAACCTTTATAAACTGAAACACAGAAAACCAAAGGAGTAAGATGAACTGTAAGAATATGTGCAAAGGATACCTTGGATAGAAAATAATTTCAGTGATCCTCTGAGCATATTTCTCTTTTCTCAGCAGAAATATTACAACATTGGTGGTTAAATCTAATGAACTGAAGACATTAAAAAAAAAAAGAAGTTATTCAGAGAACAAAAATAAAACAAATATCCCAGAATTGTAAAAATGTTCACTTAGTTAAAAAAAGTAATCCTTCAAACGACATGGAGGACTATAAAGCTTTATTGAATTTTCTCATACCCTAGACAGAGAGATCCAGACATGACTGTTCAGAGCCCATCAAGGTCAATGAAAGACCCTGATGACATGCCAAGAGTTCACTGAAGAAAAGCTTGAAGGAATTAACCGAAGTTTCACTTTTAGCTGTTGTAAAACTCATAAAGAATATTGGCTTTTTGGAGTTGGAGGCAATCATGGAATTGGTCAACAGATTAGTAGTGAGGACTCTTGAGGAAGAAAATCTGTACATTCCATGTAGAGATGAAGAAAATGCTCCCACAGACATAAGGAACATACTCTTGATGAAACCCAGCAGTTTTCTTCTGCCAGAAAATTCCTGCCAGTGTTTAAAGTGGGATGTGCTCAGCAATTTCTCCTCTAGACACTGAACGCCGCTCATGACTTAGCTTGGTGTTGTATAGTGATGTAATATGGATTATAAAACGCAAAAAGAATAAAAGCCTAAATAACACAAAAAATGAGAACTAGAAAAAGAGCAGAGACATACTCTGAACATAATCTAAATGAAGACAGGCAGACTGCTTAGCTGCAGTTGAGAAGAAGGAATGCTTGAGGAATCCTTCTGATTGGCAACAATAAGGACTTGTGATGGAGAAGTCTGGAAGTCAGGCACGCTATCTCAGGACAGCCAGAACAAATCTAGACTTTTATATGAAGACACCTGAATCACTGTCCCTTAGATCTTATCTGATAATCCCAGAGAATATCAGACACCATTCATTATTTTAACTAAAATGTGGGACTCCAAAGAAAATATTATGGCATATTCTGAGTAAAATGAAGAGATCTGAATATATGTTAGGGCTAGTTTTAAGAAAATCTTCAGCCTGCTCAGAAGTGAGAACGTAGAAATCATCCCCATATTTCTAATATCTGAGATAAATTAATTAGTACAGCTTTATATATCCATCTTTTAATCTCCATTATAATAACTATAAGTGTACTAAATTACATGGCATTATGTGAAGTTACATAAAAGAAAATTCTCAACAAAAGAGACCCTTTTAAATGCTGTTATGGCTAAATGTGATTAAAGTGTGATTTCTTCCATCAGGACAGATGAAGAGCAGCAAATTGCCCATAGTACTTGCAAATTGAACAGAAAAACCTGCTTATTGACCACCTACATTGTTTTAGAGCAGATTGATCCATCTCAGTTATTTATGTGAATAAATATCAAGAGAATAAGCCTCTCATTTACAAGCACTTCCAAGTGATAACTACCTGGAACAAAGAAAATAATCACAGTATCAGTTCTCTACCAAAAGGCACATGGATTACATACAAACATCTCTCTGGACATCATAGGCGATAACATGCTACTTGTAAAGTGTAATATAGAAACAATTTTTAAAGTTAGGGTCAGACTTTTCCACAAGAGGGTCACTAAACATGAAAAACCAGCAACAATGTTGGAACGCATGTTAGGTAAAATTACAAACTTATTTTTAAGAACTAAGGAAGCATTTTGAGGAATAATTTTCTGAAATCACTGGAAAGAAACAGCAACCTTGATCTTCTTTTAAAAGAAGAAAAAAATTAAGCTTGGCACATTTCTGATTAGCACATTAGAAAACCAATCCTGCCTGTGTCATGACATAATGCTAGGAATTCATAGCACATAAGAAAACTCATTCTACCATCTGCTACAAAGCTTATCAAGTTCAGAATGTTATTGCATTATTAGCCAATCTGTTAAAGGATTCACTACCATCCAGCAAAGAGAAAAACGACTAATTTTTAAATTATATTTTGTCATTTAAACCAGAGCAGTAGTTGTGTTTTATCTGAAATTGTGACTGAGATGATTCTTATCCTAATTAAAATACCTACATGAGGTATAAGGAATGAGTGTCTGGAATATATTCCAAATATTTTATTATTTTACTGCTGAAAGACTTAGATTAATTTAGCCTTGAATATTGAAGTCTTCAACCAGTACGAAAGTGGATGAATAGATGTTCTACTAACAAAACTAGTGAAGGGTCTGGAGCACAGGTCTTATGAGGAGCGGCTGAAGGAACTGGGCTTGTTTAGTCTGGAGAAGAGGAGGCTCAGGGCAGACCTTATTGCCCTCTACAACTACCTGAAAGGAAGCTCTGGTGAGCTGGGGTTTGGTCTCTTCTCGCAGATAACTAGCAACAGGACAAGGGGGAACGGCTGCAAGGTTCGCCAGGGGAGGTTCAGATTGGAGATGAGGAGAAATTTCTTCGTGGCAAGGGTGGTTGGGCATTGGAACAGGTTGCCCAGGGAGGTGGTGGAGTCACCGTCCCTGCGGGTATTTAAGGAAAGGTTAGACGCAGTACTGAAGGACATGGTTTAGTGGTTAATAGGTGTTGGGGGGATGGTTGGACTAGATGATCCTTGAGGTCTCTTCCAACCTTAATGATTCTATTCTATTCTATTCTATTCTATTCTATTCTATTCTATTCTATTCTACTTGAAGATGGCCCTGCTCATTTCAGGGGGAGTTGGACTAGATGACCTTTTAAGATCACTTCCAACCCAAATTATTCTATGATTCTATGAATGGATGGATGGGTGAAAGGATGGATGAGTGAATGTGTGGATGGACGAAATCTTTAGTCTTCCTCTGTGGCCTGAGTACAGTCACTCCAACTACATCCACATGACTGGGAATATTTGAAGAGCCATACCAGAACGCATGAGGAACTGTGGAAAACAACTAATGGCAAGACTGTTCTGTGAGCAGTCCTTTGCAAAAACCTGGCAAAAAAGCTGCCTGAGGCCAGACAAAAATGTTGCTTCGCATGAGTCTGTAGCTTAAAGCATTTTAAGGAAGCCTAACATTGCATCAAACAGTCCAGTAAGGTTATCTTGACCTGTGAAGACCACTAGGACGCTCTGAATTACACCAAGACCATCTTTCAGCTCTGAAATTGTTCAGACTTGAAAAGACAAAAGGTACCTTAATTCTCTCAGGTTCCTCAGCTCTATCAGTCCGTATAGAACCTCACTCCTGTACCATAGGGGCTTTAGCATGTCTTCCTGGTTTGCAGCTCCATATAGCACAACATCAGTGTTATTAGAATACATATATTATATAGGACAAATGCAGATAATAAACAGTAATATGTGCTGAACAGGTCAGTATTTTTTCTAATGGTTTGTATTGGGCTGGCATGGCAAGGTTTAGGCAGCAGGGGACTGTGGGTCTTCTGTGAGAAGCTGCTAGAAGCTTCCCCTACATCTGCTAGAGCCAATGCCAGCTGGCTCCAAGATGGACCCACTGCTGGACAAGGCCAAGTCCAGGAAGAAGGGAGGCGTATGGGGAAGACATTTGAAACTTTGTTTTCATTTTCGTATTACCCTACTCCAATTTGATTGTTAATAAATTAAATTAATTTTCCCAAAGTCAAATTTGTTTTGCCCATGACAGTAACTGGTGAATGATCTCTCCTTATATTGACCCACGAGCCTTTCATTATAATTCTCTCCCCTGTCCAGCTGAGGAGGGGAGAGATGGGGTACCTCGCATCCAGCCAGGGTCTACTCACCACACAGTTATTAGAATTTCAAGTGTATGCACTGCTTGTATTATCACAGTCAGTCAAAGAGTGGCCCAATAGACCTGTACGAGGACCTTTCCTAAGGAGTGGGTAATTCATACTATTCCACCATTTAAACTCTGGCAGTTTTTTTCTGCTGAGCCTGAGAAAGGTATTCTGACAGGTACAAATTATTGGAGGGATAGATTTTTGTGAAGTAGTCATTTTAGGTACATAACAATATATACAGACACAAAAACTTTAAATAGAAATGGTCTTCAGCCTTAATGTCAAAAGAATTGCATTCTCCCCACTCACCCCAAGTGTTTGTTAGAGAAACCATTTCACAAAACCTTTTTAGAAATGGTTCAGTTAAAAAAGTTTGCTGTTGTAGCTTTGCTGCAGAAAGAAACTTTTAGTTTGCCATGTTCCTCCCTGGTCATCCCCGGGGATGTGAACAATCGTTTTGACAGAAGGTGATCAGGAGTGAGATTCATCTTATACAGCTTCAGTCATCCAAAAGTAGGGCAACTAGTCTATGCTAGCTGCCTACGCTCCCTCTGTAAGACAGGAATGGAGAGCAGTAGGGGCACAGTGTGCCTCATCCCATCGCTCGGATACTAGTTTGGAGTGGGGTAAACCATGCACCAGCAATGCATAGTTTCTTCAGGTGCACAGTTGAGGGAGCAGAGGTTATTAGTTTAGACAGCTCAAGTTGGCTATCGAGTCTCCCTCTCAATGTACCAAACGGTGGAGACAGCTCTAATGTGTTTCATAGTCCTCACCTAAACACAAATAATCAGTAGCTGTTTAGCTGAATGGTTAAGGAACTCAGTAGATTTCAGTGACTACAGCACATATTCGGTGCTTGTTCCTCCACTGACTCCAAAAGAATTTATCACAGGCGCTGTGTTGTCATGGATTGTCACAGATATCATAGCTGCTGTGTTCTATTTCCTGACCATTCCCAAACTTGTTTTAGAAAACTGAAATGAGCTTCATATGGAAAAGGCGCTCTGACTATAAAACTGGCAGGTGAGGCAAACATTTTATCACACACCATACCTTAAGCTATAGCAAGTTGTAACAAACGATAAAATTAAAAAACAAGAAGTTGAAAAAAAACCCCTATTTACTTTCATCTCTGTGATTCCAACCCTTATATTAGCTTTTATGTGGGAGCATATGGACACTATTTTTAAAGAAAAGCCACTATTAAAGATGTCAGATGAAGGTGTAGGGTCAGTTCTGTAATACCTTTTTGTCAGAGTAACTATTTTCAACAAGGCTTGTTCGGGAGAGTAGAGGAGAAATGACCATCTCTATTACTGAATGTCAGCAAAATGGTATAGGTGGAAACAATTGTCTCATCATCTAATACTGGCTCAAACTGCCCTTGACATTTCTGTTTTGACTTTTTGAGCACCTAAGATGTACGTTACCAGAAGCTGACTCTTGGCTGCTGACACTTCACAGGTTTATCATACCAGAGGTTGCTAAGACACACCTTGGGAAGCAGAATACGCAGTAATTACACCTGCTGAAAACGTTGTGTCCTTCCCTGCAGAGCTGCAACAGTTAGGGAGGCAAAGAAGAATTGCATGTGCCTTTATGTTTGACTGCTTAAAAACATTTCTTTGACAAAACCATTGTTATTATTTTGAGGAATAAGTCCACAATTAATAAATGAAAGTCAGGACTAATTCAGAAGAAACACTATATTTAACAGTACGGTAGTGTTTCTGCTGGGTGTTCTTGCCAGTAATCAATTTTACAATGTCTAGCTGAAAATTGTAATAGATATTACAACATGACAGCAGAGTTCTTTATGTTAAAATATTACCAATTGCTTTTTTTATATTGCTGTTACAAAACACATTTCTGTCATATTTAGCACAGTGCAGTTGTATCTCAAATTTTCTATTTCAAAGTGTAAATATGGGTCTTTGAAATGATAATAAATTAAGGTGTATATTTACTCTCATTCTTTAAGTTTTCAGCTGCAGCAATGTTACAGATCATAAGTTCTTTCTGCCACTAGTACCTAATCACCCAGGTAATAATTTATACTGCAATATTGAGGTGAACACACCCTATCCAATACATCATTGCTGCAGACCTGTCACATATTTCATACACTTGTTGAAAGTTCAGGTCTCTGCCCTGTGTTTTCACTGAGGCATTAGGATACTCTTTTCTCCTTTTTTGTCCTCTAGAAGTCTAACTCTTGTATACAACAGAGACAGAGCGTGCCAACTTTCTTGAGAATTTTCTATGATAGCTCACTTTGAGTTCCAGAAGACAAACAAAAGTGACTGAGGTAAAAGTACTCTTTTGTGAATGCTGAACAAAAATCACCTGTGGTTTCTGCATAGTAAATTGTTTACTAGCTTTCATTAATGATTATTTGGCTTAAATCTTGCTCCTTTGCATATTGGAGTGAGAGTTTCTATCTATATGTAAAAAGATCTAGGTCTGGAGAACCGTGTTGCATGCAGATGCACCTACCAGCACTGTGGTAAAAGACAGATTTGGGGTTGAGGTGGCTATAGGAGTTTCCATAATATATGAATCAACCAGCAGGAAATTTCTATGGTAAAAGTGATGCAAAAACTTTAGTATATACTTCTGGGATGTAAACATGTGAGAGAGTTCTAAAGGTACAAAGTTGCTGTATAGAAGTGGCTATGACAATGTGATTATCATATTAGTTTGAAAAAAATTTTCTATCTGCTTCCTTCTGAGTATGTCCATTATCACCAAAAATACCAAAACCTTTATTTTGACAAACGTGACTTGTATGTCCTTAGTTAAGATCTCTGACAACATTTAGAGTATATGTGAAGAATGAATAGCAATTTGCTGGCATTTACTAACAATTCCAAGTTGCAAGTGTATGTATTAGCCAAGGTTCATTGCTTAAATTTCAAAGGTCCAACTCACCAGCTATTATTGGGCACTTTTTGACATTAACATGTTCCCTAAACATTACAGCCAGTTGAATCAATTGTATGTTCAAAAAAAGTCTTAGCTTCTTTATGTGAACTGGTAAGTACATCACTCTCATTTTATCATCTACAGTACTTGAATTCAGAAAGTAATGATGTATTTTTGTAGAGATATACCTGTGTGTTTTTATCTAAAGCTTCATCAACTGTAGAATAGCTAGAGTAATTCCCAAAATGTTTGCATTGCTATAGACTTATATTCAATATATTTGTGTGGAAATATCCTTTTTTCCAAGATTCCTGTTATATGTCTGTAACTACATCATGGCATGGTTCATTTATTAATCAGAACATGGTGACGTTATTTCCCAGATGTCAGTCAGGTATTTTGTTTTTTTCTGTTTTAAACAGATTTGTGTTGAGTAGCTGAAGAATTTGAACTTGCCATCAGTGTAATTGTAATGAGAAGCTTATAACAGCAGGTGCTTTAATCATGTTACAGACAAATAACAAATTTTGGAAGAAATGATACAATTACACTGATCAAATATATGAAACAGATCCAACAGCTTCACAATTTTAATCAATCAAAATTACAATATTAAAATGAGCCAGAAAGAGCTCTTCTGAGGAAACTGAAGTCAGATGAATCAAGAAACGCAGTTTTAATGTGAGGAAAGTATTCTTGCTCTTTCCTGTATATTCTACTTAAAGTGTGTTTTAGATATTTTATTAGCCTTAACTTTCTACGACCAGGTGACGCGCCTCGTGGATGAGGGTAAGGCTATTGATGTAGGCTACCTAGACTTCAGCAAAGTCTTTGACACGGTCTCCCACAGCATTCTCCTGGAGAAGCTGGCGGCCCATGGCCTGGACAGGT
>VWZZ01001040.1:121418-154100 GCA_013399095.1 Psophia crepitans
TTGGAGACGAGGAGAAATTTCTTCTTGGCAAGGGTGGTTGGGCATTGGAACAGGTTGCCCAGGGAGGTGGTGGAGTCACCGTCCCTGCGGGTGTTTTAAGGAAAGGTTAGACGCGGTACTGAAGGACATGGTTTAGTAGTTAATAGGTGTTGGGGGGACGGTTGGACTAGATGATCCTTGAGGTCTCTTCCAACCTTAATGATTCTATTCTATTCTATTCTATTCTATTCTATTCTATTCTATTCTATTCTATTCTATTCTATTCTATTCCATTATATTCTGTTCCATTCTGTTCCATTCTGTTCCATTCTATTCTATTCTATTCTAAATATGTATCTTTCATATAGCAATCTTGAAAACTACAGGTTTTCCACGTAACTTTCTTCATTTTACAGTGTTCTGCAACTCAGAATTATTCATGTATATTTACCATTATAAGCAGAATTCTTTCAGCTTGTACTATGAACCTCTTTTTCTGATTAGGAAGATCATTTAGATACACTGGATTAATTCTCCATGTGGAATTTTTAATCACAGACTTCTGATTCTGGCCAACTGATGACCATGATTAAGTCTGGAAAGGAGAATTTTATCATAAAATATCACAAATTTTATCATTAATATCTTTGATCTGGGCCCATGTTGTAGGTTGAATATGTGCCTTGTGGAAATTTCATTCCTTTATCTTGTCTTCTATAGCCTTTCAGGTATAGAGGAATTGTAGTGAACATCTTAATTCAGTAGAAAAGTATTCAGTATGTAACTTATTGGTGTGTTTTTTTGGTGGGGGCTACAGGTTGTTCATCTCAGATCCAAAGTTCGATTTGGTTTGGTTTTGTTCATTTTTTTCTTTTCCAGTATAACTGTATGAATATAGTGATACATGTAATTCAGAGCACAGTAAATTTGCCACTTTATTGCAAAATCTTTATAAAAATGCACCAACGTCATGATGCAGCTGGAACTCTGGTGATATCAACTTTCCAAACCAACATAGCTGTACCATGCAAATTTATTCTCTCAGAAACAGCAAGTACACCAAATTTGAACACGACTTTCCTCTCATTAGATTAAAAAAGGACATGGTAGTCAAATAAAATTGGAAAGTAGTGTGGCTAAAACAGACTGTAGAGTTAAACAGAGGAGAAACTAGAACAATTGTTCTGTATTCTAAAGTATCTAAATCAAGATAGTTCATGCTATATCACTCTTGGTTTGTAACATATGCTTACAATAAGAAGAAATCTTTTAAAATGACATTGACCAATGGGAAAGGAAGAACATTTCAAAAGCCTTTCAAATAATTCAGTAACTGTTAGGAAATTTATTTGTGTAACTTCTTTGGATGTATAACTGTTCTTGGTTCCTTAATCTGTTCAATTTTAGCAGAATTAAAAAGAAATCTCAGCTCTGAAAAGTATCTATTGATCTAATTTTAATGAAGTACTCAACAGTTTCAAATAGATTGATATATTCTTTAGTCCCTTGGGAAGGTGGAGAGTGAATAAAAGCTCTTTATATTCCTATCAGTATAGCTGATCTAAAAATTTATTTCCATCCTACAGGAAATTCTGACATTGTAAAATTTATTCTTGTTATTTGAATTGAAAAATGAAAGTGTAGGTGTTTCTTACTGCAGATAAATTTGGAAAAAAATAGTCACTTAAACATTACTGTGTTTCATTTTCATGAGTGAGTTTGCATTCCATGTGATAAAAATAGTATAAAACAAAATATCAACTTCTAATATCAAAGTGGAATTCAATAATAAATTTCAAAGGGAATAACTCTTTCTTACTGAAGTGTGCATTACTAACCTAAAACTAGAAGGTAATGCTAATTTATTTTATGCTTTTCCTTTAAAAAGATTACTGATGTATTGATACTTCTCTAGTTTCCGATGAAAATATTTGTCTCAGATTTACTTACAGCAACCTTAAGAGAGTAATTTCCTATTCCAAAGGAGAAAATGGAGACGTGTAGGCATTTAGAGGTGATTTCTTTCCCTGTTTTGAAATAACATTTTATAGAACTGGGGCTGATCACTAACACAAGATATATTATTTTCTGAAGAATTTTTCTTCTGGTTTTATTTTTCTTTAAATATTGAAAAAAAATTTTCAGTGATTTAGTGTGATTATAGAATCACAAGGAACATTTTTATTTGCTAATGAAGTAAAATCCTTCCAGTCAGTCAGTGGAGTCCGTTGATTTCAGTGTAAGTTTTGCTGTGTGAACCTCATTCGTTTTCAGCAGAACTAGAATGACTTTTTAAAATTTCTGTCAGCTCTAAAAATAATTGCATTGAGTAGATCCAACAGTTTTTAATATAAATTTTTTACTAGAAAATCATTTCAGCAATTTATGTGTGTGTATATATATATAATATAATCATAGAATGCTTTGGGTTGGAAGGGACCTCAAAGATCATCTAGTTCCACCCCCCTGCCATGGGCAAGGACACCCTACATTATACCAGGTTTTTTCATCTCAGAAAAAATAATGACATTTTAAACAAAAAGTTGAAGAAAATTTCAACTTGAAATGCAAAATGTGTTGGTTTTTTTTAAAAGAAAAAAATTGGCTTTTAGCTACCTAGCCAATCTGAAATAATTTCAGAAAACAGTCAGCTTTGCTCAGCCTGCATTTTCAGCTGAAAATATTTGTCCAGCTCTATTTCTCAGTTATCTCTAAATATTCTTAAAATGAAGAAGTTTGGCTTGTTTCCTTCTCATCTTAGTTCCCCCCTACCTCACTCAAATTGTTGATCAAACAGTTTGCCTAAGGTTTGGCACAGTAACTGTGTCTCCTGTGTCTGTAGCCATAGATGCAAATGCATGTCTTCCCATTATGCAGGCTGAAGAGCTGTTAGAGTCCATAGACACTTTTCCCATGAACATAGTTGATAAGCACATCTTATTTAGGAGGGAATTGATTGCAAAGTCCTCTGAGACTAGTTCTCTTAGTTCTTTAGTCCATGTGATTATCACTCTCGCAAAGCAATTGGAGGCTGTTGAAGTGTAAAATGAGACTGATTCACCCCATAATTCTATTGCAGTCTCCGCTTGTTTTTCCTGTCTGTCAAGTTATTGGGGAAGAATTAATTCCTCCTCAAGAATAATGACATACTTCATAGTTACCAGAGGGCTGGGTTAACTGTGTTGTTACCTTTAGGTGCCACAAATGACTTGTCTTTTAGGAACCGCTGATATTTGGGACATGGCTTGTGAGAACCTTTGCTTTTAGAAAGCTGTTTTCTCTTTCATTGTTAACTGTAATAGGATGGGTATATTATTCTGTTTCAGTTATCTTTTTTTTTCCACTAAGTTACCCTTTGTAGTGTCATTTTGAGGTTATGATGTAGATTCAGATTCAGCATGGGCTTTTTCTGGGCTTCATTCTCTGGTTCAGCACACTAAGAGGTATCATAGGAATGCTTTCTTCCCTACTTGTAGAGAAAAAACAGAGACAAGAGCAGTTTCCATGACCTGGACACAATATTCATTTACAAAAAAAACTTCTGGGAATTATCTTGAAGGCAGAAAATGGAGACCTTTTGACAGAAACTAGCCATACAGTAGTCCTACAAGCTAGTGTAGCAAGGCAGGAAACAAACATTTAACTGTTTCTCCTACAAGACTTCAGATTTTCAGCTTATAGCATCCTTTGCTATTCAACTAAAAGGCTGACAGAATGACACTCTGGAATGGGGATGTTTCTCTAGTGTGTAGCGAATAAAAACAGACTTTGGTTTCTCCCTTTTTGTGAGTATGAAACTTTCAATACTGCTGAGAAATTTAATGTTTCTGAGAAATTTTAACTTTCTATCTACATTTGTTTGTCTTTATATTTGAGGGTCCAGCATGTCTGTCCTAAATATTTATCATAGAATCATAGAATGGGTTGGGTTGGAAGGGACCACAAGGATCATCTAGTTCCAACCCCCCTGCCATGGGCAGGGACATCCTACACTAGACCAGGTTGCCCAAAGACCCATCCAACCTGGCCTTGAACACTTCCAGGGATGGGGCTTCTCTGGGTAACCTGTTCCAGTGCCTCACCACCCTCACAGTAAAGAATTGCTTTCTAATGTCCAATTTAAATCCCCCCTCTTTTAGTTTATACCCATTACCCCTTGTCCTGTTGCTACACTCCCTCATAAACAGCCCCCCGCCAGCTTTCCTGTAGGTCCTGTAGGTCTGTGATTGCATACTAGGATACTAATAAGAATTGCTAGAATGAATACAGAGTAATGAAATAACCTCATTTTTAAGGAAAAACTACAAAAGAGATCATTGAAAGAAGTGCAGTTCATGTGTGTCCCTGTGCTTCACTGGTTCATCTTTGAGTCAGCTGCCATTTAAATCTTACATACGTGCTTTGAAGAAATTGGAAAAGTTAGATGACATCAGGATGGAAATTGCCACCACCTGATTTTGCATTATTTGTACCCACCTTCTGCACAATGATCTAGTGTTTGATGTACTCATCCAGGAAATGGTGTATCTGCATTATGGCCTCTGCTTAAACCTAAGGATGATAGACTTTTCTACCCAGACCTCAAAACTGTTGCTCTAACCAAGCCTATAAAATATCCTAAGTCAGACCTTACCGTCTCTCCTAGGAGACATGAGCCCAGGGACGCAACGTAATGGGATGAAAAGGAAAGAATAAGAGGTGATCTGACTCTGCTTGACTTTTTGTGTCACTCAGAAGGGAAATGGTCCTTTTTTAAATTTTTCTTTTTTGGTCATATATAAAATGAATACTTGTGTCAAGAATATGGATTTCAAAACCTTTCCTGGCCTTTTCTGAGGTCTTTAGCCCATGTTAGTTAGGTTAAAATGTATTCGGTGTCTTCAATGGGAGCAGTAGGGAATATTTGACTTGAAGGAGTTATACAGCCTACTGATTTTCTATATAGTAGCTATAAATTCAATTCTTTTCAGGAAGAACAATGTCTGGAATTGAAGTATTCCATTTAGGAGATGCTTAGAGTGGGAATCAGCTTACAGGTTATTATATCTAAATGTAAAACTCCACATGTCTATAGATTAAGAGTTTAAACTCCAGTTATCCTTAATAGGATCCTTAACAGTCAGTGTAACCTAGAGGTGACCATGGCTGTCTGCTTTCCTTACGATGAGTTCTTGGCTGTGCTAACTGCATTGTCTCTGGCTCTACTGGGAGCTTAGACACCTGGTTCATGAGCAGAAAATTTCCATTCTGCTTGCCTAGAAGTAGATGTTTGAAACTGAGCTGAATACCACCTCATGTTTCTCTTCTCTTCCATTACACCTTTTAAAGATCCTGGGAACATCCCTGCCAGTTCACCAGTCTGTAGACATACAAACTGAGCAAACTATTCTAACTTTTGCAGGCTTTCAGGTGTGCCTACTCTGCAAGTAGGGAAGTATCTCCACTTCTGGCAACGAGAAGCTAGACATACTATATCGTGCTCATTTTCTAAACCTATTTGTGAGACAGTGCATATATTGAGTAGATTGGATTACACCCTAATTGCGCAACATTCACATTCACATATGAACCACAGGGTGTCTTTACGATTTTGTACATCTTTAGCTCTGTTAGAATAGTTCCAAAATTATTCTAGTAGCTTTAACACTCATTTTGTCGAGGTGTTTTTTGGGTTGGGTTTTTTTTTTTTGTTTTTGGTTTTTTTTTTTATATGTGCATGTGCCAATTATTGTTGTTCGTTCTTCCTTAGGAATATATATTTAAATTTCCCTGTTGCCTTTACAGTTCCCACACAATGTTTGCTTGATTGCATATTCTTTGTGGTTGCATTTGGTTTGTCTCTCTAGTGTGAGGTCCTGCAGGCAATGTTAATAGACAATCCTCCCAAGAGGAATTTATGGGTAATTTTCTTTGGCACCTGAAAGATTTATGATCAAAATATTAAACATGAATAGGAAACTGAACTAAATAAATCACAGCTTAATTCTACAGACGTATGCTTTTACTTACCAGTTTTACTTCAGATTTCTGCTGACATATATAGGCAGGCAGCAATTTCAGCTCAAGGCTAAGTGCGAGGGACTCTTACATTCAGCTCACTATCAGTACCAACTTCTTCCATAGTTTTTGATGAGGCTCCTGGGGACAGATCCAGAATAGTTTGTGAGCTGTACCTGTCTGCAGTATTCAGACTACATTAGGAACTTCATTTCGCCAAAGCAACACTTAAAGTATCGTTAGTGGGCCTCAGCAGGATAATCCAAACCGCCTCAATCAGCAGTCTAGACTCCGTTAGGAGACAGTGGAGAGAGGTAAGACCCTCTCACGGTCTATGAGTACTTACCTTGGTTAGCAAACTATTTCTCTCCATTGACTCCTTGGAGCATACACACCTACTTCAGTGTTACCATGTACTGAGCAAGGGGCAGCTTAGAGCCAGACAAGCAATAGCAGCCCCAGTCTCAGCTGAAAGCCTGGAGAGTGACTGTTGCCTGGAACAGCATATCATTTGATGGTTTGTGTGGGGTTTTTTGCACGAAGATTTGCAGTGATGTATAGTAATGTATCCTTATTTTTTACCTTTTTCACACAAATTGTAAAAAATTGGCAGTACATAGAACTATCAAAACAAGCGATGATTTATTCCTTAGTAATGCATTTTAAATGGTATTTTTCACTTCAGGAACAACAGCAAATACCACTGTTTCCTGAAGTTTATCTCCTTATTCCTGCATTCTTATATCTATCAAAGATTTTCTTATACTTGTCAGTCCTCTCTGCCAGCTGCTGGCCTTTCTCCTGCTCTGCACGCTTTCCTGTGTTATCCAGGCAGCTTTCCAGTTTCATTCAGCACTTGACAGTTCTCTTATACTGCTTGTTTTCTACTCATACACAATTATGCGCACAATGATTCTGACAAACTATTAACAGGCATTTTAATGCTACTAACCTTGCTTGCTGTTCCTCCTTGTACATCTCCTCTGTTGTAGTTGACTCTTCCTGGTGTGTGTAAACTATACTTCAAACTCTCACAGCTAGTCATTGTAGGGATCTCAGTGTCAGAAAGCTCATTTTTGTTTAGAAATTTTGAGTCTAGAGTCTGTTAATTTCCAAGGATGCCTCTGTAAATGATAACAAACTAACATCATGCTCCAAAAGACTCACTGCTTGTCAAGTTCTTTTTAAAACTTATCTTCTAAATGTACTCTGAAATTTATTTTAACTCTTCACAGACCTTACCATGATTTTTAAGAAACAAAAATTTGATGCTACTTTCTAAACTTAACAAAGTAATTTAAGGACGTACTGTTTTAGACTAGGTATGTCTTCTGAAAAGAAAAACAAAAGCAAAATTAAGTACAGTTCATGACATGAATACTAAAATATTCTGCATTTAGGCAGTGAGTGAAGCCTCCAAATTTTTGACGCTTAGTATTCTGCTCTGTTACTACCAACATTATATCCAAGGTAGAATTCAGATTTCTGTTTTCTCTATTATAAGAACTTCCCTGTTATCACGGGTTTAGTTCATCTTGAAATGATGATCATGAATCTCAGTGGTGTTTGAGAGCTTGCAGTGGTGATTAACAAAGGCCTGTTGCTATTCTGAAGTGCACTGAAGTATGTAATTAAACTTTTTTTTTTTCCCCCAGATTGTAGCTGAGTTTTGAAATAAGAGTGGTTTGATTGAAAACAGCTTTGCGAAATGGTTGAGTTCTCCCCAAGCCAGAGCCAAGTTCAAAAAACTGGTGATACAGTTAAAAGAGCTTGAACTTAAACTATTAATAGGAGAACCTCGGTGCTGACACTGCCTTTAAACTCCTCCAAGGTCCTACAATTTGCGATGACTGCACATTCATTTCAACTTGATATAAAAATATACAAGTGTCTTGGCTATGATTATTCCCTGGATGGACACCAAGTTGAACAGTCTCCTTGGCTGCATAAGGTAGAGCATTTCCAGCTGGTTGAGGGAGGTAGTCCTCCTTTACTCAGCCCTAGCACTCAGCCCAACATTACTGCATCCTAGGTGCAGAATCTCGTTTTGACTTGTAAATTTAACAAGTGATGAAATTTATATCTCATTAATGCTGAGCCCAGTGCTCCAACTTATCTAGATCTCTCTGTAAGACCTCCTGTCCCTCAAAGCAGACAACAGCACCTCCCATGGAAATTAAGAAGGTGATTGCTGACAGCCGACATAGCTTCACAAAGGGCAAATTCTGCCTAACAAATATGGTGTCCTTCTACAACAAATTTACAGTGTTGGTGGATAAGGGAAGAGCGACTGACATCATCTACCCAGACTTGTGCAGGTCATTTGGCACTGATCCACATTACATCCTTGTCTCTAAAGTGGAGAGACATGGATCTGATGGATGGACCACTTGGCTGATAAGGAATTGACTGGATGATCACACTCAACAAGTTGCAGTCAATGGCTCTATGTCCAAGTGGAGAACAGTGATGAGTGATGTTCCTCAGGGGTCAGTATTGGCACTGGCACTGTTTAACATCTTTGTCGGTGACATGGACAGTGGCACTGAGTGCGCCCTCAGCAAGTTTGACAATGATGCCAAGCTGTGTGTGTCCTGCAATCAACACACTGGAGGGAAGGGATGTCATCCAGAGGGACCTGGAAGGGCTTGAGAGGTGGGTCCATGTGAACTGCATGAAGTTCAGCAAGGCCAAGTGCAAGATCCTGCACATGGGTCGGGGAAATCCCAAGCACAGCTACAGGCTGGGTGGAGGATGGATTGAGAGAAGCCCTGAGGAGAAGGACTTGGGGGTGTTGGTGGATGAGAAGTTCAACCTACCATATTCTGGTCTGCGTCAAAAGAAGTGTGATCAACAGGTCGAGGGAGGTGATTCTTCCCCTCTACTCCACTCTTGTGAGATCCCCCCACCTGGAGTACTGTGTCCAGTTCTGGGGTCCTCAACATAAGAAAGACATGGACCTGTTCGACTAGGACCAGGAGAGGGCCATGAAGATGATCAGAGGGCTGGAGAACCTCTCCTATGAAGATAGGCTAAGAGAGTTGGGGTTTTTCACCCTTGAGAAGAGATGGCTCTGAGGAGACCTTATAGTGCACTGTAAACCCTCTCGCCCCACATTTGGACAACTCTCCAGCAGACTGCTGTGAGAGACAGTATCAAAAGCCTCACTAAAATCCAGGAAAACTACATCCACTGCCTTTCCTTCATAAGATAAGATAATAATTTCACCCATACAATAGATTGTTTGATCCATAGTTTCCTTCATGCGTGATATAAGCATCTTTGTTAGATTTCATACACTTTTTGGGTCAAGTTACTAACATATGTATAGTTTAAAATATTCATGTCAGGGAGCCACATGGGTTTAGCAAGCAGATTTACACAAGAGTTCTTCAGAACAAGAAAAAATATTGCAAAATACATAAATGCTGCAGTATTATCGCAGTAAATAATAGCGATATTATAGAGGAAGAAAAAAGACAATCAAGTATTTTTTGTTGGCTGCATGTATTCTCTTGGTGGAGAAGCTGATATTAGGTCTCAGTGGTGGAGTAATCTTCCTTTAAAATATAGAATATTCAGAAGTGATAAATCAAGTTACGTTTTATCTTAGTACCTACTGACTCTGCCTTGCATCTATTGGCATAAGAAAGATTATGTCAACAACATTCCTGAAAGCTGCCTATCCATCCTTTTTCTGCTTTGTTCCTCCTATTCAGGATTGATTCTGTTCTGTGACAAGAGTCAGCCCCCTAAGCTCTAATTTCCATTAGTGCTTAGTTTTCACTTCCAAAACATGCAGACTCCCTTTAACCTTAACAGTACACGAAAGTCAACTGCAAAGAGCGACAGTGATACACACCGCTGCCTGCGTGCTTAAGATGGAAGGATGAAATGTGCAGAAATATAGTTGTTATATGATGTGTTTAGAACATACATTGCAGTAGCCAATGCTATTGATTGAAGAGAAAGTACAGCAACTGTAACTTTCAGAGATGTGGTATAATTTTCCTCAATACTTATAAAGAAATGCTATAAGAAGAAAGCATGAAAATATTATATGAGTAAAAATTTCAATAAAGTAAATTCAGTGATCCTATAGTGCTGGAATTTGATACAAAACCCATTCCTTGTATAAGAATTGGCTTCCAAAATATAACTTTCCTTTTTTTATGAGTGATAGTTGTGTCTTATGTTTACAGCACAACTCTCAGAAATGTAAATGAATTGTAATCTGGTACAGCTTTAGTAAGTCCCAATAACAGTGTCAAATGGGATAGCTATGAGGCAGCAAATGCTATTTTAGCTGAACCTCATATCGGAAATATTTCAGCTTTTCCAGTTCAACCACCTTTGCTTTTTGCCTTCTTTACCCTATTTTCTTTGATTGCTAATCTTGAAGAATCTGATTGTTGCATAGTTATTTATGGCTTCACTTTGTTCCCCTCTATGTTTTCCTTTGTCATAAGCTTATAAAACAAAGTGCTATAACAGGCTTTGTCTGAAAAAAGGAAAGATCAGAATATTCAGCCTGTGCGTAGTACCAGATATTGATTACTTCTCTTATTTGTTAAGAAGCAGAGATCAGTTCTGTAAATTTCTTCAAAGCTCTGCAAAAATCATCAGCAATGTTTTTTTCAAGATGCTACCACGGTTCTTCACATCACTCAACTTAGCTTCCCAGGACTCCTGTTACTTTCCATGAAAGTTAAGGGGAAAGGACTGACACTTACACTGACATTGTGCTAGCCTTGAGGGTTGTCCTTGGCCATTGATCGAGGTGATGGAGCTGGGCTAGAGAAAAGGATTGTGCTGCTCATTACTCCAAGGCTGCTTTGAGGGGGAAATCCACTTCAGAAGGAAGCCAATCACATAATCTGCAGTAGGAACAGTTAGAGCAAAACAGAGACCAGGAGTGTAATGCAAAGTGGGATTATGACCCTGTATAAGCCTGTATAAGTCTTCTATTCTCATCTGTCTTTAGGTAGGATCCCATCTCTTTACAGTGACCCCATAGGGAATTTAGAGAAAAGAGGCAAGTTCTGTATCTGAATATACATGACATAGCTATATCTGAGTTATTTTGCCATGTCCATTCCCAGTCACTACTGGAAGAAAGGAAAAGAAAGTATTGTTCACCCTGCACTGGCATGTATATGGTCTGGCTGAGATGGAGTTAATTTTCCCCATAGCAGCCCTCAAAGTGCTGTGGTTTGTATTGGTAGCTAGAAAGTTGTTGATAACACAGCAGTGTTTTGGTTACTGCTGAGAAGTGCTCTCATAGCTTACATCAGCCTCCCACTAGTAAGCTGGTCCTGGACAAGATCTTGGGAGGGATTATAGCCAGGACAGCTTACCCAAACTGATCAAAAGGATATTCCATACCATATGATATCTTCTCAGCAATAAAAACTAAGAGAAAGGAGGAAGGGGGTTGGGGAACATTTTTTATTTTATGACATTTGTCTTCTGGATCAACCACTACACATAATGAAGCCCTGCTTCACAGGAAGTTGATGGACGTCATCAGCTGATGCTGGCAGTGTGCCCAGGTGGCCAAGAAGGCCAACGGCATCCTGGCCTGTATCAGGAATAGTGTAGCCAGCAGGAGCAGGGACGTGATCGTCCCCCTGTACTCAACCCTGGTGAGGCCGCACCTCCAGTACTGTGTCTAGTTTTGGGCCCCTCACCACAAGAAAGACATCGAAGCCCTGGAGCGTGTCCAGAGAAGGGCAACGAAACTGGTGAAG
The DNA here is from genome assembly GCA_013399095.1 of Psophia crepitans. Lineage (NCBI taxonomy): Eukaryota > Metazoa > Chordata > Aves > Gruiformes > Psophiidae > Psophia > Psophia crepitans. The sequence goes on from VWZZ01001040.1 coordinate 133,145, forward strand.
GGGCTGGAGCACAGGTCTTATGAGGAGCGGCTGAAGGAACTGGGCTTGTTTAGTCTGGAGAAGAGGAGGCTCAGGGCAGACCTTATTGCCCTCTACAACTACCTGAAAGGAAGTTGTGGCGAGCTGGGGGTCAGCCTCTTCTCGCAGATAACTAGCAACAGGACAAGGGGAAATGGCTGCGAGTTGCGCCAGGGGAGGTTTAGGTTGGAGATGAGGAGAAATTTCTTCTTGGCAAGGGTGGTTGGGCATTGGAACGGGTTGCCCAGGGAGGTGGTGGAGTCACGGTCCCTGGGTATGTTTAAAGGAATGTTGGATGTGGTACTAAAGGACATGGTTTAGTGGTTAATAGGCGTTGGGGGGGACAGTTGGACTAGATGATATTTGAAGTCTTTTCCAACCTTAATGATTCTATGATTCCATGAAGAACGTGGCCCGCAGGTCGAGCGAGGTTATCCTCCCCCTCTACTCTGCCCTGGTGAGGCCACACCTGGAGTATTGTGTCCAGTTCTGGGCTCCCCAGCTCAAGAAAGACAGGGAACTACTGGAGACAGTCCAGTGGAGGGCTACCAGGGTGATTAGAGGACTTGAAGATCTTCCACATGAGGGAAGACTGAGAGAACTGGGTCTGTTTAGCCTGGAGAAGACTGAGAGGGGATCCTGTCAATACTTATAAATTCCTGAAGGGTGGGTGTCTAGAGCAAGGGGCCAGTCTCTTTTCACTGGTTGCCAGTGACAGGATGAGGGGCAATGGACACAAACTGGAACACAGGAAGTTCCATCTCCATATGAGAAAAAACTTCTTTACTGTGAGGGTGGTGGAGCCCTGGGACAGGCTGCCCAGAGAGGTTGTGAAGTCTCCTTCTCTGGGCGTGTTCAAGACCCATCTGGATGCAATCCGGTGCAATGTGCTCTAGGTAATCCTTCTCTAGCAGGGGGGATTGAACTAGATGATCTCCATAGGTCCCTTTCAACCCCTACACATGTGTGAATCTGTGAATCTGTGACAGAGAATCCTCTAAGGCAGAGGAAGTACACTGATCTCTTTTCTTAGAAGGACTGCTGTGACAGTGGTCTTTGAAATCCAGAATGAGGGAGCCAAAGAGGAAAAGCACAGTTTGCCTCCATCCTTGGAGAAGTTTCAGGAATTCTTCCTTCTCTCAATTGTGGTTGCTTAAAGCCATGCTTCAAGGAACCCTCTGGACTTTGTTGTGTGCTTCCTGTCTACAAAGATTGTTCTAGTTGGACTTCGAGAGCACTGAAACCAGTCTGGATTTGCTAGCTCTAAGCAAAGATCTCAATACCTGGTTGAACTATAAAAGACTTGGGATCTCTCCTCATAAATAGCCTCTCTGTAGCATGCAGCTACTGAATTGCACATCAAAACTTTCTCATGTTAGTGCTGGCAGCAAGCCACTCTGAGTGTCCGTCTCCTAAAAACAGGGAGAAGAAACCAAGTTCTCCCAAGATTTATCTTACCTTTCACTTGGAAGAATCAGAGTGTTAATGTAAGATGTTTTATTCTCCTAGTAAGAAATGTCTGGTCACATTTTAATTGTACCAAAAGGTTGTATGCTTTTGTTGTTGTTGTTGCTGTTGTTTGTTTGGATTTTATTATTTTTTTAATATTCCCATATTATTCTGCTGTTGGTAAGAATAGCACAGTTTAATTCTTCCAGAAGTCTATTACAGTGTTCTAATTTCAATTATCATCACAACTCCACCTCTCCTTACATTTCATCATCATGCTAACAATAACATTACAGCCCCTCATGATCTTCATTTGCCTCTTTTCCCTCCTCTTAACTGCTCTTAATGTTTTTTTCTTCTGCCCTTGAATTTACATTTTCTCATTCCATCTGACCCCATGTTCTTAGAACTCCCTCTAGCTCACTCGCAAGAGCCTGTCTTCTCTTTCCCTCTGCCATGGGATAAATTTTCAGAAAAGACAGGATACAGAGACGACAACATACACTGAAAGATAACTCTTATTTCAGTTTTTGTTTTAAAATTATTTATGTTTCTTTTTATTATTATTATTATTTATTCCTACAGTGAAGTGGTAATTCTTTAAGAATATGCAGGTTAAAATGACTGGGAAAACATGCACTGAGACGTAAAAATTCATGTTCTTCATGTATGTCTAGCTCCTTGCTTCTTATTCTGATTTCATGCTCTTATTTTACATTTATGAGTCTATGATAAAAATGGATTGTTGTGAAACTGGCGATACTCAGCAATGAACTGGTACCTTGTAAAGAGCAGTGGTACAGATTGCTGTTTCACCCTGGCACATGTCCACTCTCCAGGCAGGCAGCTTGCTGTGCTTGGATCCAGCCACTCAAATCCATACGGTCCTAAAGTCTCATGTTGTGAGTAGCGATGGTCACTGCTCACAGCACTGTGACTTTCAGGAACACACTTTCAGGATGGCTGTCACAGTTCCTCCAAGGGATCTAGTGTTAACATCTGTTCTGCATGGAGACCATGGAAATTCTGCATTCTTAGTTGGAGGTAATATGGCAGAGCAAGAAATAAACAAATCCCTTAACCATGCGTAGACTTCAGGAAAAATGTCTGAGAAATCTGTGAAAAACAAAATCCAGCTCTGAATAAATTCCTACCTGTCTCATGCCACTTTTGCTTATGATTCTCAGCTGCAACTGGTATAATCTCTCACAGCATCTCTCTTCAGACTGGCCTGATTATTCATGTCTGTGAAACAGCTTCTGGTTGGAAAAATAGTTTCCTTTTACGTCTCTTTGACACGCTCCTCTGAAGTTTAGTTAGGGGGTTGGTCCCTGCAGCAACTTCAGTCTAGCATGTTAGCTTCTGTAAAGATGACCCTTTAAAATTAGTGTCTTAGTGAATGGAGCCTGTGTTTACACTGCATGTGAATTTCCAGGACTAAGGATTGTTGATGCCTCTGTATTTGTGGATTCTATCCCAATGCCCAGAACATTATATTCAGAAAAACAAACTCTGTCAGGTTTTGCCAAGAAAGTGGATACTTTTCTCTTGAACTTGCATTTAAGCTGGGTTGTTCCACAGGACAATTGAAAGGGAGAGAAAGGGTAGAAGTAACTATTTAAGAGAGGGAAGATGAGAACTACTTAACGTGTTCTGTCACTAAGAAAAATGTATGTGGAATCATGACCTTAAACATCTTAATCATCATGGAGCTTACAATGTAAGTTAAGGTTTCAATGAAAATGGTTTTTTTACCAAATAAAGTGAGATTCACAAGTTCATACAGAACTTAATTCCTTAAGATCTCACACCAGTTATTTGTTCTTTAAAATGTAATAGTGCCTACAAAGTCACTTTGAAGCATACTGTTCCATTCCGCTATAAAAAATATGTAGGTGAATTCCTTTATGCTTTGGTGAGAAAATAAAAATTGCATCCTCACTTTTATTCATTCACCAGCAGCAGACGTCCATTCACAGCTAAAAAAACTAATGGTAACTACAGTGCAGGGGATGAAAATATTAACATAGTTTAACATTAATGAAAAGGATGTACAATTTATTTTTCAGTGTAGTAATAAAAAAGTACTCATACAGTCTTTCATCTTGAAAATTACATTTTGAATTTTAAGGCTCAAAATTATAATTCACATTTTCATGGTGAGACACCAACTTAAATCATCTGATCATGGTAAAACATATCATCGTAATAACACTTTAATACATTTTTACATCAAATTATCTCAAAGTGCTTTAAAACGGTCAGTTAATTAGGACTCCTTTGCAATATCTATGATGTAAGTTTTATACCCATTTTACACATATGTAAGAAAAATAATTGTGCAATTCAAATAGCAGGCTCTAGTCTTTTATTTTCAAAAGACAAAAAAACCAAACACCTCAATATGAGCTGGCAGTGTGCTCTAACAGCACAGAAAGCCAGCCGTGTCCTGGGCTGCATCAGAAATAGTGTGGCCAGCAGGTCAAGAGAGGTGATTCTTCTCCTATGCTCCGCTCTTGTGAGACCCCACCTGGAGTACTGCGTCCAGCTCTGGAATCCTCAGAGCAGGAAAGACTTGGAGCTGCTGGAAAGAGTCCAGAGGAGGTCCACAAAGTTGATCAAAGGGCTGGAGCACCTCTCCTACAAGGACAAACTCAGGGAGTTGGGGGTGTTCAGCCTGGAGAAGAGAAGTCTCCAGGGAGACCTAATTGTGGCTTTCTAATACCTAAAGGGGACCTATAGAAAAGCTGGTGAGGGGCTGTTTATCAGGGAATATAGTGACAGAACAAGGGGTAATGGGTATAAACTGAAAGAGGTGGGATTTAGATTGGACGTTAGGAAGAAATTCTTTACTGTGAGGGTGGTAAGGCACTGGAACAGGTTGCCCAGAGAAGTTGTGGAGACCCCATCCCTGGAATTGTTCAAGGCCAGGTTGGATGAGGCTTTGGGCAACCTGGTCCAGTGTAGGATGTCCCTGCCCATGGCAGGGAACTTGGAACTTGCAAAAATTACATTTTCTACTCATAGGAATCTCATTATTCAGAGAATATCCTAGTTCTAAGAGTGCTGAGAATCCTTATTTTTTATTATACCTGACGTTTCCTGGCCTTTTCTTGGTAGTGTTCTAAAGCTCTGGAATATAGTCTTTGTGTATGTGCACTCTACAGAATGTGTCAGTAGATTAAGTAAGCAATCTTAAAAAAAGAGATTTGATTTCTTCTTGTTGCTTCCATAGCTCAAAGCTAGGAACTTGCAAACATGCAATAAAAATGCTGAAAAGCAAAAAAGTCCAGACATGAAGAAGAAAATGAAGATGTATGAGAAAGCAGATGGCTATATGAACAACTAGATGAATTCTATATAAGAAAAACAAATGAAACTAGGGCAATTGAAGAGAAGATCCAAAATATGTATGATGCAGATAAAGAAATGCTACCTTGAAATAATTTTGGAAATGGTAAATGGGTTTTAAATCTTACTGTTTGTCATCCTATCAGATCTTTCTCTTCCTAAAATGTCTTTAAATGATGCAAACAGATCCATTTCAAAGCATCTTTATGATTCGTTATTAAATATATTATCTCTGTGGCATACAGAAACCCGGTGATGGAGTACGAATACCTGTAGGTAGTCATGACATTAGAAATCCTCTTCACACTTGCCCACACATGTGATTTCAGGATACCGTATGATGCCTCAGATGGTGACTGTGTAGTGTACAAAATTTCATTACAAACCATGAATAAATTAACTTGTATACATGAAAGACCGTAATAAAATAAATACTTCTCTTACACAAAGTATAACTGAATTCTGCAAGACATGGTCCCATACTTTACAGAATTAAAACAAGAAAAAAAAAAGAAATCAAAAAGAGCTAGAAAAAATCATGAAGTTTGGATCGCTATCAGCTGTAAAGAGTAATTGTTTGGTTGTGACTTCTTGCTCTATAAATCCCCTTCTAAACTGACAGCAGCAGCAGACTGGAATTCTTTTATTCTCCTTCAAATCTCTGTAGTGCAAGTAAAATTTCTTTTATTTTCCAAACAAAGTACAAAAGGAGAGTTAGGCACCTCAGAATGGGGTACATAAAATCATCATAAGATCCAGCACTGGAAATTCCCTGATATCTACATTTTGTAGTAGAGATTTACTTTAAATTCTAAACTCTATATTCCCCCATGGTAGCTCTGATTCAAAAGAAGAAGTTCATGTTCTTAGTACACCCTTAACATACCTGGTTCTTAGAGCAGCTTTTTTGGGAGACACATTTAAATAAAACATGATGAGGAGGTGACAGAAACCAAGGATCTTGGTTTAGGGGTGAGGGATCTAAATAACAAACCATTAAACAAAAGATGGTCATTTTTACTGCCATCAGCATCATCTGAAGGATTTGAGCTACTGTTTAGCTGAAGGAGAATCTCAATGAGCATCATGCAGGAGACCAGTGAGTGGCTGTGTACCCAGTATGAGCATTTGTAAACACAATTGTGGGCCAACACTTCAGCTGCTCAACAGGTCATCCAGGACAAGCAGGTTCATGTCTGAATTATGAAGTCTGTATAAAGAACTATGTTCTAGCAATACACAATTTAATAGACATAATTTAATCACTCCCTGGGGCTTAGCTATGTTTTTAGGTGCTTAAACACAAATTCACTTATCGTAACAGGAATGACTGCAATCTCTAGAGGAGTGCATGTGTGCTATAATGAGGATATAAAAATCTAATTTGTCTTTCTAAGATATCTATTGTTTTGCATCAGCCTCTGTTCTCTAAAAGAAAGTGGAGCCATATATTTGAGACTGAGGTTAAAAAAAAAAAAAAGGGATATGTTCATCCTAAATTCCCACCTGTTATTATATTTCATTTTCTTTCAATACCATCAAATATATAGAAGACTAACTGTCCTAGAAGAGAACAAAGTGGATTCGTTTCTGGAAATTTAACAGCTCATCAAGGGCAATACAAACAAAAATGGCACAAGTTAGTGTTTCATAAAGCCTCTTTGCCTATACGTAAGACTCAATTCCCAAGAAATTTCTGTCTTCGCACAGTGCAATGAAGTGCACTTGTTGCAAAATAACAATAATTTGCTTGGCATGAATGTCTGTATCACAGACTCCAGAAATAGCCGAACACAGTTATTTGTTCCTTTATTGAGAACGCCTGTTGCATTACTGAAGCTTTTGGCCTCAGGTAATAGTGGAAGTCAGATTGGTGAAATCGGTGTGTGATTTCAGTTATAGCAAAATTTTCAGAAAACTTTCAAATCATTTTAGAAGGCTTTTATAATATGATCCTATGCTAATCACATTCATGAAGGTATGTTTCAATCCTGATATTAAAAAAAAATCTATATTTTTTCATAATATGCTTGAATGCACCCTGTAATGCAACCCAGAATATGGTCAGATGTGAGCAGTGTTGAAGGTAGCTTTGCCCCAGCAAACCCTTCTCTGATCATATTACAGCGAGTGGCTCTGCACTGCTCCATATGCAGTAATACGCAAAATTTTCAAGTAATATGCAAAATTTTTGCCTGTCTCTCTACACCTTTAAAGGCGACTAGAAAACAAAACCAGCTGTTTTATTAATTTTCTTCTATTCTCACTTATTTTTTCTTTATATAGCTAGGTGATGGCCTTAAAACTGAAGCAATCTTCTTGCTCTGCTGCTTCCACCATCACACAATTTATTTTACTGCTAGTATTGTATTTTGAAGAGAAAGATTTTTAATGTTTCATTGCTGAGTTTCCAACATTAAAGGCTGAGATTCAAAAGTCTGATGTTTGTGAAGCACTCTGAACACTGGAAAATACTCAGCTTGGTTCCGATACACCTTGTCTAGAGCTTTGTCAAATGGATCAGGAAAAGAAATTAACATTCAAAAAGTTTCTCTGAGGACCATTAAAAGAATAGCTCCTGGGTATTATGAAAGAACTGTCCAGATTTCTTAGACAGGAGCTGATATATGATCTTAGTAGATGATTCTAGCAGAGCTGAAAAGTTGACCAAGCCTCCTCAGGATCAACTAGTTGTTATTGGAAACGTAGTCTTATTCTCTCGTTTTGCACTAACCATTAGGGATGTATAACTCAAACTGTATTTTCCTTTTCCTTTGAGAAAAACAGGTGAACCACAATCTTTTGAATTAAGCCTAACATTAGCAAGGCAATACTTACACCTTAACGAGAGAGGCAGGCAGCGCAGCTGCGCAACAGTGTTAACTGTGCTACCACTTCATAATCCCTCTCCCTCATACAAAGAAGTGGAAACCAGGACTGTGTAAGAGTCAAAACCAAAGCACAGGGGTTGCAGCCTAGTAAAAATCTGAATGTGATCGATGTGTTTCAATATGCTGGAGACCCTGATTGCAAATTTTGAAGGATGAAATTAGCTGCTAAATGACAAAAAAGATTAGTCTGAAATATTTACTATCTGTGGTACTAAAAGTCATTCCATCTATATTAATTGGCACAGCCTCTTCTGTGCCAGATGGTCTATTGCAGAGAGTGAACGTTACCCTGGTAGATCTATCCAAATTATGTATTTGAGTTTTGGATGAAAGCATTTTACTTTTTTTACTAGTTGAGCACTCAGAATTATGTTTGTCCTCTTAATGCTGTTATTGCATACAGGTAATGATATGTCGTCAATAAATATGTGTGTAAAGGTCTTGCTGGATTATAAGCAAAGACAGAGCTAACGTATTTGGTTTTTTTTTTTAAATAGCTCTAAAAACTGGTGTCCTATCAATGCCAGTGTTTACCTCAGCTTTCAAAACCAAATTCTGATGACCTGTTACTAAGACAGTAAACCAGTTACTAGGGGTTAAAGTCACTGGTAAGTGTAACAATTTACCATCTTCCCCAGATCTAAGTATTTTGTGAAAGACTCTGGCTAAACTACTGCCTTAAGCACATCATGTTTTTGCCTAATGCTAGTACGGGTGTTAGAAGTTCCCCTCCACTACACATTGACTGCCTGAAGGTAAGCTGCTCCAGGGCTGACCTCATCCCCTAAGCGCAGTGATATGGCAGCTCAGCTCAGACCCCTGACTGACTCCAGCCTCATCACACTATGTCACTCATATCAAGAGCAAGGGCCACTGACGGAAGGTCGAAATGAAGGAACTCTAATTCCACAAGAACATGTGGTAAGGAAGAAGTCTGGATCGATCGCCACAAGAGCAGTTGCTACTCAAAGGGCCGAGACACCCCCACAAGTCTAGGCTTTCAGTCAGGTACCTGCTAGCAGCCATACGGGAGTTGATAGTTTGCTAACTTTTTATCGTCTCTTAAAAAAATAAAAAAGTATCAATTTACTTGCTGTTGTATAGCTAAAAGCTTCCAACACAGACTTTTAATCACACCATAACAACACAGCGCAGGATGTGTGAGATAAGGAGATCAAGGGATGGAAGTACTGTGCAGCTTAAGGAACGTGATAAAAGGTGGGATCATCTGTTCTACATACATACATACATACATACATTCAAAGGATATACTGGGGAATATAAAAAGAGATAGTCACGTTGGAAGTAAAGGGATGAGAAACTAAGAAGATGGAGATAGGTGGATGGAAAGCGAGACGGAGAGCAGGATGCCTTCTGACAAAGAAACTGCAGGAAGCAAAATAAGATATTAAGTGCCAAATTAAAAGAAAATAAATGCTGTTTGCACAAGCAAAGTGAAAGAAAGACAACGGGAAAAGGAGGGGGGAAGAGATTTGGGTATACACAGAATGGGAAAGGGAAGGAAGGTTTAAAGCTGAAGTAGAAATAGCTAAAGGATTTGCAAAGATGTTTGTGCTTGGTGCTTCTTTTTGCTCAAAATATTTTTTCTCTCGTTTAAAAAAATATAACACCAGAAGGCCAAAATCATCAGACAAGTTGTCTAACAAAAATTGTCCTTTGGAAGGAATATCAAATGCTGGCAATTAGACCTTGACCAGAGCCCTCACTTCAGCAGGCGAACAGACTGCGGAGACATTCAGAATTCTCCAGTCCGTTTTTATCTAAAATAAATCGATTACATTTTGGAGACACTAACAAAGCTTTCACAAAGAGATTTTCACTGTTCTTCCTACAGAAAGCTCTGTGATTACAATTCCAGAGGGGAGGTAAGCTCATTGTGAATATTTAAATAAAAGAGTCATTGAATAGCTACAACTTGCTGCTTTCTACCCTGGCTTATGCTTACCTCAGAACATTCATCTGCTGCAATAAGTGACGTGGACTGGAAGGAGGTCAGCAAAGGCAAGAAATGTGAATGAACATTAACTGCTTGCTAAACAAAGTGATGATTCATGAATAAAAAACAGGCACGATTTTAAAGGTCACTAGACCCAGTTAAACTGCATGTCTAACTCCTGTGTATCTGGCACACACAATATGCAGAATTGCCATAGGGCAATTACTTGGGTATTCATCAGCATGAATAATTCTGGTCTCATTTAGCACATAGCCATACTAAACTGCATAAAGAAAATGAGGTATAGTCTCAGATCTATAGTCAGTGGTTTTATTACGCAACTTCAGCCTCTTATAGAAATTCTGGCACTCTCCATACCTTTTAACCCTCTTAGGAGATATGAACTATTTCTAGAACCAAGCTCTGAAAAAATTCACCTTTGCAGCCTGAGGCTTAAGGAAGGCTTTCTTTTCTGGCAAAGACATAGGTTTGTAATTTTACAGGATGCCCTCATAGGTCACTTTTGGATGTCTTTCAGCCTGGTGCATTAAGATTACTTTAGCATTTTATTCAGTAATGCTTTGTTATTTTAATTGAGATATTCATTTCTTTTTCTTTTTTTTTCTTTATTGCTGCTTTTATCTGTGACACTTAGAATGCCAAGACAGATCGCCTCAAGAAAAATAAAAGGCATTATTATATTCTATCTCTCTCCAACATTTGTGCTTTCAACACTTAATAAATATTCAAATGTGTTTGCTGTCATTAGCTAGAAAGGGAAGACTGTCACTGAGAAAAGGAAGACCTATTTAATAACAGCATGGCCAAGCTTTCTTTAATATTATGGAGCTAAACAACCCTATATTTCACCAAGGTCTTTAACAAAAGCCTGATAACTTGGGGTAGAGGTGATTTTGTGTGTGTGCTACTGGGGTCCTTCCTTAGGATCCTTCCTGGAAGCTTGAGCACAATATGTGGAATATTACCTGTTAATAGGCCATATACACTTCCTGAAAACCAACCTTTGGTTTTGGATATCTGAAATGGTTGGGGGCAACCAAGGTCATGTCCATGATGGAATGGTTATTAGCACTCTACTCCACTTCTCATCTGCTGGTAAGATTACAATCCCTCTTCTTCTTTAAATAAAGAAGAATAAGACACTCTTACAGTGAGCTCAGAAAAAATTCTGGAGGGCTTTCAGACCATGATGGCCTATTATTACTTGTTCCTTTGTTTGGCAAAGTAGTGTGGGCCACAGGCATCCCAGAATCTAGCATTAGTTTGCTAGTTTACTGGATGAGTCATTTCCTCTTCCACTAGCCTCATCTGTAAAATGCAGATTTTGGTCGTAGAAACTGTTCCTTGAAAAAATATGTTAAAGTGGTTTGCAAAGAAAATTGCATATCAATCTATGTTAGGAATTTATACAGCTCAAAAATTATGCAGATACATTCCAAGTTAAACACAGAGTGGTACTGGTTTTGCTAAACTTCACAGTTATTTTCAATTTTTTTTCTTAATCCGTATATATATATTGCAAATCAATTGCAATTTAAAGAAATTAAATATTTTAAAATGTTAACATAGTTTCTTAGTAACTAGATACCATGCAATTATCATCCTTGAAAAACCTTTAATACTTCATGATTAGTGCCATATCGTCTTTTCTTCTTCGCTAACAAAATATGATTCATATTGTTCTTTTGTCTTCTGATTATCACTACTAGTTCAGGAAAGAAAGAGGGTCAAATTAATAGATATAATTTTATTGTATATGCAGCTTAATTCAGCATCAAGCTTATCAAAAGCAAGGCTGTAAATTGAAAAAGTAATTTCTAAATATAATACATATTTTAGTCCATGATTTCACTCATGTAAAAATGAATAAAACTGTATATTTATAGAAACAAAACAAAATAAGACTTATTTTTCCCACCCTTATTATTTTATCTTTTCTTCCCCTCTTCACCTGGAAAAATTCCTTTCAGGATACAAGATACCCACTGCATATATTTATCTCCCTGGAGAGAGACTGAAGAAAAAAATATGTGACAGATGTTAGTCACATTGCTTAATGTACTACTGGAACACATGCAGAAACTATGGTGATGAGCATGATATAAATAATCTATATAGAAGAGAATCCTGAAACCTTTCCTCCGGGAAAATGTTCATTAATTTCAATTAGACTTGTACCTGGGTAATGATTAATATGAGATGATTCCCAGATTATAGATATCTTTATTCTATTTTTATATAAGCATAATACCATCATTATGTTATTCCTAAACTTTGTTCCCAAAAGCTGTCTACTTACTTTCTTTTAAAAGAGTTAATTCATTAAGCAAAATGTACATGATAAATGGCAGCATTACAGGTAATAAAAACACTGGAAGTGATACTAGCCAACAGCCAAATTAATAGGCCAAATGCTTATTATCAATTCATACTACCTGTTGGCCAGGATGTGGTCAGCACAGTGGAATGGCTATACTAGGTCAGACCCAAAGGGCCATGCAGCTGAGGACTGTCTCTCTTCTCAGTCTGGAGACACAGTGGAAGATATGGTGAGCAAAAAATCTTCTGTTCTCCCCCCGCTCCTGAGTTTGTGGACCTGTTTTGTCTTCCTCCTGATTTGTCTCTTCTCTAGATAGAAGAGTCCTAGCTCACCATATATGCTTCAGTTTTGTCCCATTTGGAAATAAATCCACATCTTTAATAATTTTTTGTTGCTTTAATAATTTTGCTAATAATTTCGAATTGTACTATATCCTTTTAGACATGGAAGAACAATGGGACAGAGGACAGAATTGCACAGTTTTAAAGGTGATTCATGATTTATTCAACTGAGCATTATCTTGTTCACTGTTTTGTTATATTCTTTTCCTAACAGTTACTAACATTCGATTTGCTTTTTTTGTATGCTACTGAGCATGGGACTGACGTTTTTGTGGGACTAACTCTCATTATCTCAAGATCTTTCTTCTGAGCGATAACGCTTAGCTCAGAGCTCATAATTTTATATGTGAATTTGTATGTTTTTTTCCCTTGTGCATCACTTTACATTTTTCTGCACTGCATTTCATCTGCCATTTTATAGCCCAATCAGCCTCATGAGTTTCTGCAGCAATTCTTCACAGTCAGTCTGCATTTTTCCTATTCTGAATAATTTAGTATTACCAGCAAACTTCCCCAGCTCCCTACAAAAAGCCTATTCCAGGAGTTTCATGAAGACATTGAAAAGCACAAGTCCCACCTCAGCTCCCTGTAAAATTCCATAGTGAACTCTCTGCTTGACAAGAATTAGTATCTTACTCCTTTTCCCTTCTTCCTATCTCTTAACCAGATACTTCTATCCATGGAAAGTTCCCCAGCTCTCAAATTAACTGTAACTCCTCAATTTCTTTAAAAGGCTTGAGAAATGGCCATTATCAAAAGTTTTTTGAAAATACAGATAGACTATATCAACTAAAATGTCCTTATTTTCATGTTTGATGACTTTGTCAAAAAAATGCCAAAATATCTACATCACAGAACTTCCCTCTACAGAAGGCATGTTGATCTTTCTGAGTAACTTGCATTTATCCAGGTCTTCACTAATAATTCCAGAATTATTCAGCTATATATTTTGACTACTAATTTACCTAATATGGAAGTGAGCCTTAGAGACTCTAGCTACCCCAATCTCCCCAGAAAAGCTCTGATATACCATCTGCTGTGGCTACGGTGACACGCTGAAAGATTTCAAAGAAAGTGGAGGAAATTCTGAATACATTTTAAAAGAAAGACTCTGGACATTTTCCTACCCAAGGTGAAATTTGAATATTTATAGATAGAAATGCAATAATAGGAATAACTCACTAAATATTTTGATCAGTATGTAAGTTGCAAAAGATTGCTGATATCATGACACCTTGATTCTGAATTGTTTTTGAAAGAAAGTGTCCATGATTATTTTATTTTGTGCTATGCCCACATCCCATATGCTCTCTGCTTACAGCACTTAATACACAAGGCAGAGCACACCTGTGGGATTTGTACTTAAAGGTTTATAGATACTGTGATTAGAAAGGCCACAAAACAGGTATCTGGACACTTTACTAAGACAAAATTATCTCTGGAGAGGTACTGGAGCAGGATGTCAAGGTGGAGTGTCTGCAGTCTTAAACATCTAAGCAGCTGGCCAGATCTTTCACTCTGTCATTGAAAATCATGTTAGGTGCTTACGAGCTATTTTAGATTCTTCTCCAACATCCTTCAGTTCAGAGTAGAAAGAAGAAAAAACATGCTCTCCAGTCTGTCCCAGCATTTTACTTTCATTTACTGTGTCCAGTTCTGGGCTCCTCGGTTCAAAAAAGACAGGGAACTACTAGAGAGAGTCCAGTGGAGGGCTGCAAGGATGAGGAGGAGGCTGGAGCATCTCTCTGATGAGGAAAGGCTGAGACAGCTAGGTCTGTTTATCCTGGAGAATAGAAGACTGAGAGGGGATCTCATCAGTACTTATAAGTATCTAAAGGGTGGATGTCAAGAGGATGGGGCCAGATCTTTTCAGTGGTGCCCAGCGACAGGACAAGGGGCAATGGGCACCAACTGGAATGCAGGAAGTTCCATCTGAACATGAGGAAAAACTTCTTTTCTTTGAGTGTGACAGAGCCCTGGAACAGGCTGCCTAGAGAGGCTGTGGAGTCTCCTTCTCTGGAGATATTCAAAAGGCACTTGGATGTGATCCTGGGCAACCTGCTCTGGGTGATCCTGCTTTAGCAGGGAGATTGGACTAGATGATCTCCAGAGGTCCCTTCTAACCCCTACCATTCTCTGATTCTGTGATTAAGATACTATAATCAGATCATGATAGACCACTTATTTTCATTTAGAAGGCACTGTATGAATGCTAAATTTCATGTAAATCCTCAGAAACATCTTTTTTTCCACTACTAGCAGGAAAAACATTTGACACAAAGATCCCATTCATACAGATTTTTCGTTTTATAAGAATTCCTGTTGAGTGTGCTGACATCTTGTGGCTGGATATTTGAAATGTGTCATGTGTGCCTTGAGGTGAGGTAATCATCCATGGCATGCTGGGATCTTCAGTGTTTCTTGGTAACTTCAGTCAAAGGCCCCACGTTGAGGAACATCTTGAATGTGACTACATGGCATTGACTCTTTTTCTTCTTCCTGGGTCAAAATTACTTTTTCATCTCAAACCTCTTAATTTTGGGGGCAAAATGAGCACTCTCATGTACATTTATTTCCTTCAAGTCACATAGTCATTAAATGTCTGTGTGTGAGACATGTCAGACCTGTGAGTATGAAGTGATTGCAAGAACACTGGCACGTACTTGCCAGAGTGAACTGCTCATCTTTGACTGGTTTTTGGCTTTCTGTTGTGGCCAGATGTTAGCAGAAAGAGGGAACGTTGCTCTGTCTCCCCCCCTCCCTCCCAACAGGATTGAGAGCTGCACTTGAGTTCTTTGGGAATGTTTTTGTTTGCTCTTTCTAAAAAAGAAATCAATCACAAACCCTTCTTGTCTCATCCTTTTCAGCAGAGATTCTTCTGTCAATGGTGTCTTCTGGCTACTCTTTTTTTTGCACATTCCCCCTTTTTGTGTCTATAGTGTCCTTTCCATTCCTCCCATTGTTCAAACATGTCTTCTTTCTTGTCTTTTTTTTTAAATTTTTTTTTTTTACCCTTTTTCAGACTTCTTCAGCAGAGATTTTGCTGTGTCCATCGTCAGCACAGCAGCTGATTCCATAACAAAATTTACCAGCTTTGGTACTTTTATTCTGCTGTAAGTGAAAAGGCATGGAGCAGAGCCTCTGTGTGTGTAGGAGCTCAAGGGAACCTAATAAAGCTTCTCAGGGTTACAGTGAAGATCATTTTCATGCTGAAGTACCAGCAGTCAGGATGGCTGCCAGTGTCTACAATGGAGAGACTTACAGCAGGTAATGCAGAATCAGCAGGTCTTTTGGGGTTAATAAGATGCTTCTGAGGACAAGGGGAGAGGTTCTTTGGGTAGTTGCTGCCTCAAGCATAAGGACTGGCATCCACTGTGCTCAGTGTGAGAGTTAGACGCAGTAAGAGAGGCTCTATGTATACAATCTGTCTCCCTCTGTTTATGTTCATGATTCATCTGTGCCTACATACTCTTACGAACAGTATGCTGCACTATGTTATTAAACATGAAACTGTGTACATAGCTTCTGGGATTTGTATGTATGTCTCATAAGGAGAAAAGAAGGGTTTCAGTGAAATCCTGCCCATATGGCAGGTCAGCATGCATTAGTCTCCATTTTTCTGATGTGTCTGTTCTGAAGAACCATTCGGAGAATTCATCTAGCCAGCACTACAGGAAATTTCCAAGCAGGAGAGGATATATACACATATGTTTCATAAAGATTTGATGAAGTTTTCAAAAAGGTGGTATATCAGAAACTAGAAGAAAGGCAATAGGATTAAAGTATGCTGTAGGTTCAGCATATTCTCAGTACAATAGAAAGCTTACAGATATCAACTCATAAAGGGTATTTATTGCAGTTAATTGAAATGGAAGAGAATTTAGTGACCTGAGAATGTTAATCTTTTCAGGCAATAATGAATTATTATGACTATAAAGAAGAAAAAATCTTAACACCTTCAGGAGATTTTCCAATGCAAATCTCGTAGTTATAATGTTAAAAGTTATTTGAGAAAATTAAGAGATCAAGTTGTTCGTGAGATCAACACAAGAATGAAAAAATGGGCCTTGGAATAAATGTACACAGCCGGGCAAAATTGTCATAACTCTTGAGATATTGAATCTGTATGCTTTCATTACCGATTGATTGTATGATCAGGAACAAGCCTGTCTAACAGGAAAATACAGTGAAGTGAGAGGCAGATAGAAAACTCAGTCCAGATCAGTTCTCTTGAATTGTTCTCTACAGTAAATACTACTCTTTTCCCCCCGGACTTTAGAGATTAAGAACAAATTTGAAAATAAAGCATTTATTTTCTTTTATTTTTATATCTGTATGGCAGTCAGATTTCATCTACGTCCCTGTATGATCACAAATAAATGTTATACTCATTTCAAGGAATTTCCCAAGATCCATAAATTAACTACATTCCTTTAAAGATGTTTTAATAAGGTTCATAAGGGATTGAAGTCATGCTTAGACTTTGCAGAAGCCTTTGTGCTGGGAAGATGAACTGTATGTGCAGAGAAACTATAGTTCTGAAAGTACATTTGAAGGCTCATATGCTTAACTGCTATATTAAGTTCCTATATGAAACTTTTTATCAGCCCTTTATAAAGTTTATTATCAACCTAAAAATGTCTATTTCATTTATCTCAAAAACTCTAAGAACTCACAAACTGTAAGAAAAGAAGAAAATGCGTCTTTCCCTTTCCTTGCCAATATTTCATTAAGTGTTTTTCATTTTATTTCCTGAACTCTTTAAGTGTTTATGCATTTGATTTAAAACACACTGTATATTCTATTAATACTCTTTTCAATGATTTAAAATATATTTGTGGAAGTCATCAATCTAAAAAGAATAGTGGTTGAAAATTCCAGCACATCTTCAAGAAATTCATATTACTCTAAATAGCTACTCTCAAGCCACATATGTTGGCGTGAAAGCAGTCACAAAAATCCAAGAGTTGTCACACCTGGTGACCTTTTCCTTGTTGTGATCCTGTAGCACTGCCAAAAGATACTTTTGTGAACATTTTTCTACTGTTTTATAGCCACCCCCATTCACGGAAGCATTGGTTCTTCCTACACTTAGAAAACTGATAAATGTAAATGCTACCTTTTTCAGAGTTTTGGCCACACTGTTCAGAATACTCCTTTTTATTCTGTGAACGAAATCCTAACGTGTTTCTTCTTCCATAAAATGTCAGTGGCTTCTGTTCTGCTCTAACTGTGATGGAATTTGGTATCATCAAAGCCAAAGTTTCAACATGGATGTGCCTGTGCCTTCTGCATCTATTGAGTCCCCTGTAAGATCAAAATATTTTAAAACCCTCAAAGGACGTATTTTCTTTAAATAAATACCAAAAATTTAGCTATTCAAGCAGAGAAGACTCGAGTAAGGAAAATCTGCTTGTAGACATCTTTTATCCAATATCCTTGCTTTTCCCTAGTCAACCATCTCCTGAGTAACAACAAATGTATTTCAGACCCTTCTAGATCCTAGGCATGTTTCTTTCAGTAAGTAGTAAGTCATTTTACTAACTGATCTCACTGAAGTTGTGTAATGTCCTCTTATGAGTTTAAAGCTCCTACTTGTGACTATAATTGACTATCTCAGACATACCCCACTGTCCCTGAGATCCTCTGCCTTGAGTGTGCTCAGTAACTCCCTCAAGGCAGGAAAAGTTTCCCTTCTCCTCCCAACAGTCTCTTTGTACCCAGTTGCATAATTAAGGGAACATAAACCTAATTCCAAGTGCACAATACAGCAGATGCCACCTGGCACTATCACAGAAAAATAGAGGATACATTTCTTCGCTGGTTTAGCAGCTATGAAACAAAGCAGGATGCAATTAGTGTCCAGGAAGCCTTTGAGCACATGGTGCATATAGTTGTCAGCATGTGTGCCAATACAGATTGAATAGGGAAGGGTCTTTGGAGCCATCTTGTCTTTCAGAAGTGCTCTGAACCTCCCCTGCATTCTGGGCAGTCTGCTGGGTGTCAGCGAAACCTGACTTACTAAGAACACTAGTGAGACATGCTGAAAGAAATCAGTTTCCAAGCAGAAGACGTATTCTAGAGGTGCTATTTTCAAACCTTCGCAGCTCAGCCAAATCAAACCCAATTTTCCCTGGAACACTTGAATGCACTACTTCTCAATAAGGAATAAGTATCTGCTAGTTTCTAATTTTCCAGGTTGGGCTGATTCATCAGTACAGTTCTTCATCAAGTAGTCATAAGGCAGTTTATAACAGAAGTCAATTTTAGTGTTCTTATACTCCAGAGGACTGAACAGTATTAATCCAAACACTGCAGAAAAATAAACAAATTGCAGGTTTAGACTAGGCTTGGAAAATTTCAATCTCCAAGGCAAACATTTCAGAAGAATATGAATGGCTGAAAAGAAGGATTTTAGAAAGCAATATTTAGGAATCTACTGTTAGAGTATCAACTGTAACAAACATTCATTCGTCTGAAAACCAGTAACTTCAGTCAAACTATCTTTTCTCAGCACTCTAAAATGTATTAAAGTGTTGATAATCACAAAATTTGAAGTGGGTTTCTGACTAAAAGTTTTACAAAGGATTCATTTCAGTAATTCTACAAATATAAACCGGTTGTTTGTGCATCCTAATTCATAACCCCAAAGTTATTAGTCACAAACATTACTCCATGTTGACTTCAAAATGATATGTTTGCCTATTAATTAGATATTATAATTATAATTTGCATATTAATTAAATAATTAAGGCTGACAAAGTAGAAAGAAGTTTTGGTTCCTGATGAAAACTCCTGTAATGCAGAGAAAACATGGCCTCAGATTTGCCCCTCGGTAAGGCCTGGATCAACTGCCTTTCCTTTGGAAAATCAGGATAAAAAAAAAAGTTGTGGTGGTTTGACCTTGGCTAGTTGGTAGAGACCCACCCAGCAGCTTTCTCCCTCCCCCTTCTCAACCAGAGTGGGGCAGAAAGTAAGATGGAAAAGCTTATGGGTCAAGATACAAACAAGGAGATCGCTTGCCAATTGTCATGGACCTGACTCGGGTAAAATTAGTTTATTTACTGACAATTAAAACACATTAGAATAGTGAGAAGCAAAGGCAAATTAAAACACCTTTCCCCCCATCCTTTTTCCCAGGCTCAACTTCCCATTCCCAACTCCTCTGCTTCCACCTTCCCCCACTGCACAGCACAGGGTGGATGAGGAATGGGGGCTTGTGGTCAGTCCATAGCACTTCCTCTCTGCATCTCCTTCCTCTTCACACTTTTCACCTGCTCCAGCATGAGTTCTTTCCAGAGGCTGCAGTCCTTCAGGATAAACCTGCTCCATTGTGTATCCTCCCCAGGCCACAGCTGCTGTGAGGAGAACTTGCTCCAGCATAGGCTTTACACAGGCTGCAGCTTCCTTCAGGGCATAGACATCTGCTTCAGTGTGGTCCTCTACACAGGCTGTAGGGAGTACTTGCTCTGTTATGGTCTTTTCCACAGGCTGCAGGGGAATATCTGCTCTGGTGCATGAGCACCTCCTCTGCCTTCAGCTCCTTCTTGACCTTGGTGTTTGCAGTGCTTTCTTACACTTCCCCCCCCCCTGACATGTAGCATTTTATCCTTTCTTAAATACCTTTTCACAGAGGCACCACCATCATTGCTGATGGGCTCATCAGCTGTGTGCTGCAGTGGGTCTGCTGGATCTGATTTGCACTGGCTGTGTCCAAGATGTGGGCAGCCCCTGACCTCTTCTCACAGACACCACCTCTGCAGCCTCCCCATTGCCAAAACTTCGCCCCAAACACCCAGTAAAGAAACAAAAGCAGCAGCATGTCTCACTGCAAATGTGGGCTCCTAGCACTGAAGAAAAGCACGGTCAAGAGCAGTTTCTGTCCTGCTTCTGGACCCTGTACCCTTCTTGAGTAGCCTTAGGCCATGTGTCCTCTACTCTCCTAGCACACAAATTCTCCACTCTTGAAGGAGTATAAGGTGCTCAGATACTATGACAAATGTAGCATAGTCAATGTAAGTAGCAAAGTGAGATAAATCCATAGTGGTAAAGTCCATATTAAGGAATATTAGATAAGAAAATATTTCCTTTATTCTATGACCTATTATTTTTAGACTTTCCTGGAAAGATCAGCCATTTTTTACAGTGTGTATTTCCCATCTCCTTGGTAAATACAGGTAGAACAGATCTGTACTCTGAATTTGTTTTATGACAACCCTTCATGTCAAACTGCTCAGAATTAATGTTGAAAATACTGGCAATATTTTTTCTCTCAAGCATGGAGTCTTGACATGAATTTAGAATTGCTTAGAGGAATATCCCTCTCCCATTCAAACTGCTTAATAAAAATTATCTAGAGACAAACTTGCAATGTTAAAAAAAGGAAGGACAGAAGGTGTAACATCAAAAGAGGTTAAGAAAGGAACATCTTTTTCTGAAAGAAAATTCTTAATTTGTTTAAAACAACTCAGTTTCTTGTTTCAGTTCCTTCAAGGTTCTCCAAGTACTGAGAAGGCAGTGAAGGTGCAGAGGGAGATGAAAAGAATTACCAGTCTATTCCCTTCCCTTCCCTTCCCTTCCCTTCCCTTCCCTTCCCTTCCCTTCCCTT
>VWZZ01001040.1:154448-181228 GCA_013399095.1 Psophia crepitans
CCTTCCTTTCCCTTCCCTTCCCTTCCCTTCCCTTCCCTTCCCTTCCCTTCCCTTTTCTTTATGATTGAAAGAAGGGAAAGTTGTTTTCTGAAAACCCACATGAAATTAGAATCTATTTGTGCTTCTGAATGAAAATCTCCTCTGCATATCTGATAGCATCAGTAATGTCCCAGCTTGAAAGGTGTCTTTCTCTCTTCACATAATTACAGAGATCCTTACTCATGAGACTTTTTGCTCCCTCTTTAGGAGATTACTTTGAAAAGAGTCATTCAGTGGTCCCCATGCCAAACTTCTGAGAGTCTAAGGAAGGTGCCCTTTCAGTGGAATAATATTTTTATTAGGGAAATTGCAAGCAGTTTCTGGACACATAGAAGTATATTTTAAGGAGAACAATAACCATTCCATAATTTCCTCTGGGACCATGAGGAAAGGAAGTAGGTCTATCTCCATATATAGGAGACAGAAAACACTATCTCATTCTGTTTGAGTCTGCAATGAAGTAGAAATAACCTCACAGAATGACAACTGAATTACACCCATTGGATGCAAATAGCTAACGGGTGTCAGAAAGATCTAAGAATGTTTCAAGGAAGCTAAGGACGTGCATGTAAACAGCCTACAGGATGGACTCTTCTCCTCTTGCTATGCATGTCATCACTGGCCTCACATACCTTCTGTCTGCGAATAGAAATTTCTTCCTTGTAGTTGCTATAAAAATGTTGTTGGAACTCTGCTTTCTCCTGAGTTTCAGGAAATGATAATGAACTCTTTCTGCTTGCTCTGAGGGACTCATTTGAAGCAAGAGACAAGAGAGCTTTGAAAGCTGTCCCCAACTTGGTACTATTGATATCTGGCCTGGTACCAATGAAGGCAGTCTTTCTGTGACTGGATCAACTATCTTGGCATGGATTTTTGCCTTTGTGCCAGCTGGGAGCCACATTTCACTGTGCCTTGCACTCCATCTACACACTGGCAGAAACCAGATTTCCCTGCAGGCTGCTTAACCGTCTTGGCATGGCTCTTGTCCAAATGCTGGCTGGGACCTGGTTCCTCTGTGGCCTTCTCAATTCTCTCGGCATGAACATTGCTCAGACACCAACTGAGAGCTCAGTTCCTGAAGCCTGCTGTTTCCATCTGCTAATTCTGAGTAGCAACAAAAAGAGAGGGGCTATCCTTCAAACCACCTCAATTTTTTTGTTTTGTTGCTTTTTTTTTTTCCTTTGGAAGTTTCTAAGGGGAAAAAAGCCCCAACAGATACCCAGAGATAAAGAAACACTAGGTTAAACATTCCATGAAACCTTTGTTCCAAAAAGAATTTACAAGTCCAGCCTCTTCGTGTCTGGGTCAGTTCCACCTGGGTAATCAGGCTACAGCTGGCTGTAATTAATGTGCAAAGAAATGAAGGACTGGCCTGTGGGATGCTGTGCTTCAGCAACTTAGTGTAGAAAATCCACAGTGATTTCTGTGTGATATGCTTCTTATGTACAGGTGAGTTCTAGGCTCTTGCTCCTCAGTCCTTACCGCTGCCTCTCTTTCCATTAATCCTTTTTGTAATTGCTGACTGGTTTTCCTGGGTTTATGATTGTCTACTCCTTTTCTTAGCTTTTAGTTGAAAAACATTCTTGCATTCTTGACTATATTGCAGGTTTATTTTTCCAGACTAGTATAAAGGTATTTCTTTTCTTGGTTCACTATAAATAGGTCTATTTGGTTTTAATTATCCTCAAGTGTTGAGTGAAAATGTCCCTTTCTTACACTACATTTTCATGCAGGGATATTGTCTGGATATGTAGAAATCTGGAAGTCTCTTCCTGAAAAAATGACCTTAAGTTTAGATTCAGAGTGAAGATCTATTTCTATCTGTTTGAGAGTGGAGAATGTTTATCTCTTACAAACTGAGACAAGATAAGGCTGAGAGCATTCTCTCCTTCTGCAGCTTAATGCAGCAACGTACCTCTAGTTCTGCTAATCCCAAATGATGAAAAACCCTGAGTCAGACATGAGAAATCGTGACACTTCTTTTGAAAACTTATGACTATTAAGAGTATATAAAAGCTGCAAATCTCAAATGTCCTTGGCATTTGGGAGATGGAGAAGTGGTGGGGGAGGAAGAAATGTAAAGAGAATGCTTATTAATGGAAATTATTTAGCAGAGCAAGTAGCTTTACAGCCTCTTTACTGGAGATGTTAGTAGGCAGATCTGAACATTAATACTCCTTGTTTGACAAATGTCTTCATATTTGACTTCACTTCCTTACTTATCTTTATGCTGACTTTGAGTAAGCACTTTGAAAATGTCTGAAGAGTAAAAGGCAGACACTAGGAAACTTTAACCCCTAAAAATTTTGTATTCCCTTGGTTAACTGGTTAGGTCACATAGTCCTTGCCCACTGCTTGAATTGTATAGTAGGAAGATACTACTCTGCCTATTACTCATTTTACAACCAAATAACTTGCTAATAACTTTAGATGAATGCATAAAAACTTGTGCTAAAAACATTATTTGAAGAGACAGTCATCTGTGGGAAGACAGTAACTTCCAAATGTACTTAAAGTCTCCGGGCCCACAGGGCCAAAAGGTGAGTTCCTGACTCCATTTGTAGTCTTTCATTTTGCATGCTGCTATTTTAAAATACTCTCTAGGCAATAAACTGCAGTAAAAAGGCATGCTGAGAGAGAGGACATAACTGATGTCATGTTGATTATAAAGGGAGTCAGTTTTGTGCAGTTACAGAATGTTCGAGCTTGGCAGGGATCTCTAGGGATCATCTTGTCCAAGCTGCTTCTCATGCAGGGCCACCTAGAGACAGCTGCCCAGGACTGTGTGTAGATGGGTTTTTTTCTTAATATGTCCAAAGATGGAGACTTCACAACCTCCCTGGGCAACCTGTGCCAGTGCTCAGTCACCCTCACAGTGAAGAAGTGTTTCCTCATGTTCAGAGGGAACCTCCTGGGTTTCAGATTGTGCCCACTGCTTTTCAGCCTGTCACTGGGCACCACCGGAAAGATCCTGGCTCCATCCTCTTTGCACCCTCCCTTCAGGTATTTATGATGTACATTGATGAGATCTACCCTGAGCCTTTTCTTCTCCAGGCTAAATGGTCCCAGCTCCATTACCCTTTCCTCAAAGGAAAAGATGCTTCAATCCTTTCATCATTTTCCTGGTCTGGAAAATGGGCTCTCTCCTGTAGGTCCATGTCTCTCTTGTACTGGTGTGTGCCCAGAACTGGACACACTACTCCAGCTGTGTCCTCGCCACTGCTGAGTAAAGATCACCTCTCTTGACCTGTTGCCAGTACTTTGTCTAATGCAGCTGAGGATGCCATTTGCATTCTTTAATGCAAAGGCACGCTGCTGTCTCATGTTCAGCTTTGTGTCCACCAGCACCTCCAGGTCAATTTCTACTGTTTTCAAGCTGTTTTCCAGCTGGGTGGCGCTGGTTGTTCTTCCCCAGATGCAGGACTTTTCAGTTTCCTTTGCTGAGCTGCATGAGGTTCCTGTTGACCCACTTGTCCAGACTGTCAAGGTCTCTCTGGATGGGAACGTGACTCTCTGGTGTATCAGCCACTCCTCCCACTTTAGTGTTGTATGCACACTTGCTGAGGCTGCACTTTCCGATGTCATCCGGATCATTAATGAAGATATTAAACGGGACTGTGTCAATCTGTAAAAATTTAATGTTTTAGTGTTGTTTTAAAAAATTAACTCCAATACCAGAAGACATATTTCTTAAGTTGTAATAATATTAATGATCTACAAATGGATAGAGGTTCATACTAAAAGCTTTTTAACAACAACTGTATATAAAATAGAATTGAAATAAATAAATAAATAAATATGTCCCTGCTCTTTTGCCAGTTTGTCTGATTTGTAGAAGTAGGGTTTCAATGTCTTAAACAAACTTTCAAAAAACTAAAATGCAATAATTTTGGAATGCAATTATAAACACAAAATTACATTTTTAAAATGTGGATTGTTTGTGTCCATTATCTAGGTGACTTATTTAATATTCATGCAATAGGAAAAAGTGAATTCTGTAAGATGTAGGTATTGCACTGAAAAACCGTGTGATGCCTGGAGGAGTGAGGCAGAGGCACAGGAGACCAGACCAGGAAGAGTGCTCCGAAGGCATGGAGGGTGTGGCCAGCAGACCTCAGCTGTGAACTACACGTATATTTTTCAGAACACTTTCTAAATATATTGAGTCTTGGACATTACCAAAGGCAAATAAACCCATCTTCCTGTACGGGGCTGTACTAGAGACAGTTTGACTGAAAGAACCGTTGAAGTCACAGCCATTGCCAAACTTCCTGTAGCAGACAGCCTTTCTCCAGCAAGTCCCACCTTCTTCCCTGGTGCTGTCTCCCAGGGTCTCAGCTGCTGTGCCTGGCATGGCAGCTGGATGTCTCACTCTTGCGTCTTCCCCCAGCCTGCCTGAGCTCCCATCTTGACATAGGGGCAATATGCAGGGGTGAAGTTCTTGCTCCTGCCTTGGGTGAGACTGCCTGTGTCTGGGCTGCCAGGACATATGATAAGAAGAACATATAGTTGGTGTGAAAACCACAGGTGTGAGGACCTCCACTCTTTCCAGATGCATAGTTGAAGTGCTTTTGATGCAGTGTGTGCCATCTGCATTTGAAAATCCTCTGTTTACATATCATCAGAGATAGCTTAGAGCTGGATAATTTTCTGTCTTTGACTAATAAGGTGGGGGTTTTTTCAAGGTAAAAAAAAAAAAGATTGTTCATGTTTAAGACTGTGTATTTTTTTTACTTCTCAGTGGTAATTGCACCAGTTTTAATCCCTCAATATTTTGACTAGGTAAAACTAATTTCTTTTAGCCCCTCTTGTCCTGCTAAAATATTAACTTTTGGAGACTTAGGGAACCTCTTACAGATCATTTCCCTAATACCTAGTGTGGGGACAGACCATGCCAAAGCTGATTTCTCTTTATACTGCTATAAATCAAATAGCAACTGCAATTTAATGTTAAATTTTAATCTTTTTAAAACACTTGTGGGCCAGCCATGTAAGACTAGCCAGCAACACCAAAACAATCATTCATTCTTCTTTCATTTATTCCATTTTCCAGTCCAACAATACCTAAAGAGGAAGGAAGCAGTGTATTTATAGCAATACAAAAAGATGGGTAATCAGAATCATTGAAAGTTTAGATGGAATGTCTCTTTTCATCATCAGTGTTTTACAGGGTATTAAAAGTTATTTTTTGCTGCTATTGCACATAAATACTGAATTATAGAAATCATAAGAATACAATCTTTATAAAAGAACATGGACAACACAGATGGGTTTTATTTCCTTTGGGTTTTTTTCATACCTTCCTACAAAACTATGTCATGAGCTAGATATAAATATCTACTGTGGGAAAATAAATACATCATTTTTTTCAAGGAGGGCATCTGTTCCCTTTAATATTTCTACCACTTTTTAGCAATCTAGTCTTATGCCTAGAGCTTTTTAATTAATGGAGACTAATTAGATTTTTTTTTAGCACTTTTTACTTGTTAATGGTAGTTTTTAAAGTATTTATTCACTACTTTTCTGACTGAGTATAAAATTTTAATGAAGATTCATCTGTCTCTAATCTCTGTTTTACTTAGTAGTAGAGGAAAAAAGTAATTGGAACTATTAAAAAAAAAAGTTGAGTGTGAATAGAAAAGACCCCCCATGGAATGCCTGTGCCAAGAAAATGTTTTTGTGTCAGTAAAATGTTTAAAATCTCATTAGGCCTCAAGCTCTTAAATGAGATTTAAGTTTCGCAAAGACCTTTCCAGGTTCTCAGGAGGGGGTGATTTCCAAATATATATAGCTAGTGTCAGATTAACTTCTGAAGGACTGATATTTCAAACAGGCTGCTAGGAATGTCTTCAGTGACACGCAGCAAATATTTTTTAAGTAGACCTTTCAGTTTCAGATCTAGCAATAAACTTTTTATACATGGTCCTCAGTGTCCCATGGGAATTCTTTGTGAGGTCAGAGTCTTTGAATTCTTTTAAATTATATACATTAGGTAGTAACTTGAAAACCTGACTACTTAAAGTGAGTTCTGTCAATTTTTGTCTTCAATAATGACCTGACTATGATATTCACATCGTTATTTTGCAACTAGTATTATATTAAAGCTGTGAACTGTTCTTCACAAAGTCACATTTCATTCTAATACAAGGCTCCCACTGTGTGCAGAATTGTTTGTTCACATTCTATTTATTTCCATAGTAATTGTAATAAACTAATTTTACTATCAGAACAGCCCAAGATATCCAGAGCTGTGCCCTATGGAAAAAAGTTTTTCAACCAAAAGGGGAAAGACCAGATTTTAAAAAAAAAAAATCTCATTAAATCTAGATCAGGTTTAGATCTAGTCCCCTACAAGTTAATAATAACATTTTCAATCTGAATTAAAAGAATATTTTGAAAATATCTTCCCTTCCACTATTACCGCTATTATGTTTGCATGCGTATTTTTACACTGAAAAGAGGTTTAGATTTCAGTATATTTTCACTGAGTTAGTTAGCATTCTAAGGATGATAATAGAAGATATTTGAGTGATATGCAGGGTTGACATTTAGAATGCTTTTGGTTTTTTTAATAAAAATGCCATATGCTTATAAAAAAATCAGAGGTACTGGTGATAGGCCTTGCTATATCATGGATTATTACATATAATCATGTGTGGACTTTAACTGAACCATAACTGAAGTAGGCTTCACAGAAGCTGAAACCAACAGTTGTACACAGAGATGTGCTAGCAGGATTGGAGGATGGTGCAAGATGAACCATCCTATAAAAAAATGTAGATAAAGAAGGAAGACGTTGGCTGAGTTCAACATGGAGCAGTGCCCTATGATGTAGGCGGAATATAGACAGATCAGGAAATCTAATAATTAATTATATTAATATATACTTTATGAAAAAAAAACCACTCAGAAACCTTCTAAGATGTGCATTGTTGTAGAGAAACCTGCACAGCATTGTGCTAATAGCTTGCTGTTGGTACAGATGTTTCAACATGTTGTCTGTCAGATGATGAATTTGTGCGGGTCATGCCATGTAGACAACAAATCGAGCCCACTATTTGCCATTGTCTGTTTCTTTACATTTGTCTGTTATATAATGAGATAAGAATAGTATTGGAGTCCCTAGCCAGTGGATGCACTCTTCCCATGACCTATGAAATTGCAGTACTTACAGAAATGATGCCCTAAGCAATAGATACACTATAATGTTCAACATTTACCTGCGATGTGTATAAATAATTTTAACAAATAAAATTACGAAAATTATTGTGGAGAAAAGTATCATAATTCCAAGTGCACTTGAAAGACTAGAAAAATAGTCTAAAATCAATGAAAAAATAATAAAGATAGTTATGGAGACGTAGAACTTGCAAAAATTTTCAAAGCATGAAAAAAAACGTATTTTTAATCTTTTTCAGTTTTTTTCAGGGTATTTAATGTTGAATATGATTTTTTTGCTTTATTTGCCTCTGATGATTTTAAACCTTATTTATTATTTAATAAATTTATTATATAAAAATACAAGCATACGTGTACGTGAATATGTATATCTATATCTAAAGGTGAATTATTTACTTTTGAAAAATGACAGGTATGGTCAGTAGTGGGGATGGATTTATGCTGTACGCAGGATGAAATCATTACTGTAAGAGTGTTAGAAAGTTACCGGTCAGAGCCTGATGTGGCCTCAAGACTCGGTTTTATGAATCCTTACTGCATTCAGACTAAGGTTCAGCAGTAGTACTGTAAACAGAGATCTCAATAATTGATGTATGGGTATAAATAAATAAAAAAAATCTTATTTGTAAAAAATGCTTGCAAAATGAACACTACATCCTTATGCATTTCAACTAATGTATAGTGTTAACATATCCTATTATTGACCTTGGCTATTTAAGAAAAGTAATTGCCTGATTTAATATATTTTTGTGTGAAATCACTCTTTTAAAATAAGGACAGAAAGCATTCTGATGAACACACATTAGCACCACTAATGTAATTTTAAACAGTTTTCTCAAAAATGTCTGTTCTGAAATTTCAGAGGCCTCTTTTCCTGCTCTTCAGTGGAGACAATAGCTCACCTCTGAAGGGAATGGAAAGTAGTTGGCTGCAGGCATAAGTATTCACTCTCCTGCTCTGGAAGATGCCATTATTTAAAGAAGTTAGTGTTCCCTGATTAGCTCTTTGGTTTTTTTTTAACACCACTTTCTATCAGCCCATCACTGCTTTTGTGGTTCTGGACCACAAATCTTGAACTAGTTGGTTCTAGAAGAAATCTGAGTGAGAGAATGGTAGAGAAGGTGTAATTACATAATTGTGATGCTTAGTTGTGATGCTTGGTTTTGGGTCTTTTGTTTTTGTGGGTTTTTTTAATGTTGATTTTAGCTGTCTTATAGAGTAGCATGAAAGGATCTAGGTGTATAATTCTTAGTTAATCTAAAGCCCTCTTGTGTATGGCTCCAATACCCATATTGGTCTTGTATAGACATAGTGATGTGTACAGAAAAAAAATAACACTTGCTGCTCATAAGACTCCTTTCCACTTTGGATTTGATTTCCTGGCTTTCAGTTTATTGTTAGTCTCAGATTAGTACCCTGTTCTGTGTTAAGAGACCTGACTAACTGATCTTCTAATTTCATTTCAGTCCCATAACTTAAGCCTACACTGTCCTTATTTCATTCAATCATCTATGTCCTTTTCTTGGTTAAGAAAGCTCTCCTTAGCCTCATGACATCTGTTCTTCTGTGCTCATTAAAATTTGTGTTTATCATATGCAGGCACATATGTCATAGCAGACAGACACTCAAGTTCCAGTCCCAGATCTGAATGGTCTCCTTCCTTTCCTCCATGCCTGGAGATTGACAGAAGCTGTTGCCCAATCCATAGAAGATTTTTTTCTTTAGAGTTATTTTTTAGAAGTGCCATCCTGCACATCAGCAAAGCGTTAAGCATAAAACCAGCATATTTCTTCTATCAAAACTTATTTTTTAAAAAAAAAAAAAAGTTGTCGAGCTTCTGCATTATAAAGAGGCACCCTAAATAATACAGTAAGAAGTCATCCAACTCTTATAATGATGTGTCTGCATCAGCTTTTGAATTTGAATACACTGGATATATTTTGAGCTCTAATGTACGTGTTTTTCTTACTTCTGTCTTTTGAACACCACTCAAGAAAATGTACAAAAGATGTATCATGGCACAGAGGCCTTGAATTTCAACAAAATTAAAGTACATTTTTAACATAGTTGATGCTGATGTCTATGAGCTAAAAAAGGAGTTATGTAACTGACAGCAAATGAGGGGAACAAGAACCAAGGGGAGGACTGTGAGCAGTCTTTAGGAGAGTGAAACTGAAGTGTCATATCCTTTCATTTAGAAGAGATTTCTTCTATTAAATGTAATTATCTTTCCTTCAAGTTTTGATGAAGATAAGGTTGCTAGGAAACTCATTCTGTTTTCATCTGCTCCTGTGTAAATACGGCGTAACCAGTTTACACTGATGAAAACTCCTGGACTGAAATAAGATCAGCTATGGAGTAGTTTTGATGTTTGTTCATGGCTAACATAAGGAAACATGTTGTTACAAAAGAGACAAAACTCACTGACCATTTGTTGCCTCCTGGTCTCCGGGCAACTTCTGGTACAAGCCATGAGAAATTACACTTATGCCATCCTTGTAAATCCATGATTACTTTCCAGTACAATTGCATGAAATTCTTGGCAATGAAACACACCTCCACTACTTGCATAATACCACTCAAGATTGCTTTGGAACCATGAATCAATATTTATGGCTCTTAGGGATTGAATTCATCTGCCACTGATATTAGGAGTGAAGTAATTATTCTCTGTGTTTTGGGTTCTAAAGGGATGGTAGTAAATATTATACCTCTTCTTACACCTATACGGCCTTTGGTAGCAGTACCTGAGTACATGTTTACTTTTGTGGGTCAGTGGATGCATACTGCTTGTATAGATGCTGCTATGACTGTAACACTCACTATGTATAACCATGCAGCATTTTAGCATGAAATCGCTGGGTAACGACAACTCTATCACACCTTTTGTATCTTGACACCGCTGGCCATACCAAACATGTGACCAACATACCTTTGCACACACCCTAGGACCTCTCCCAGCATATCTGTATAAAAAAGTCTATCATTACTGTATGAAAATTCCTACCTAGCTATGCTGTCTATTGCTGGACCAGGGACGGCAAATTAGGTCTGTAAGCAGATTTCATCCGTCCAGACCTATCAGAAGAAAAAAATACTCAAGCAATACACTGATTTCTGTTATATCATTGACAATGATGGAAATACAGACTATCCTGAGAGCAAAGCTGCCTCTGTCCACCCCTCAGGAGATGTACTAGACCACAGCTTTGGACTAGACCAGTCTCCTCTCAGTTGATCAAGGAAGACCAGCATTGAGTGATCATTATAAACTGTCCTCCTCACCTGGTTTGAAAAGAGGTGCATGGGAAGAATCCTCTTCAACAGGGGACCTTCTTCAAAGCTTCCAGGTCTATGCAGCTGTCCCTTACTGATTCACCTTTGGTCAATTTTTGTGATAAGCAAAGAGACTCTGAATACAGAATATAAATAACTGAAACATATTTTTTTTTAGGATTTTACTGAGTAGTAAATACAGTAGTATAATATATTAGATATTAGTTTATATATATGGTATTAGTGTGGCAAGACATATGGAACTAAAATTCCAAGTTGTATATATGAAAAATAAATTTCTTCTTTCTTTATATTTCATATATAGATGGTGATCATGGCGGTGCCTTTATGCACACCCAGCACTCTTAAGAAATGAACTCCCTGGATGGTCCAAGAACTCCACAACAAGTTATTTGCATAGACATGATGCTGGCTGTTTTGAAACAATGGACCTGACTTGGAAATTGCCTCAGCTCCTTGGCGTCTTTGGAAATAAGTATTTGGCTGACTCTTACAGGAACTGTTCACTTGGGATTTTGGACAGTTCTCAAGATTCCCCCAGCCAGCTCCTGCTACATCTAATCTAATTTATGTGTTGATTAACAACCTGGGTAGAAATTCCCAGAGATTGCCACATAGCTGTTGCTACAGAAGTTATCGAATTGTACATAGATAAGTAAATAGTAAATAGAAACCATTCTCAAAGATGAAATAAATGTCTTTTGTAGGTTGTAAAGATGTTTAGGACATGTTTTGCCTGCAGTTAAAATAACTGACAGAGATGGATCATGCATGTGTTGGGGCAGTTGCACAGGAGAACATCTGGTTTGTAAAAACTGAGTAGAACAGCTGTTTAGAGAATCTCACTCAATCCAGATGAAGATGTTGCAAGGACCCTTACAGTGGAGGCTCCCATGTCTGTCCCAACTGGAACTGACCATCCTGTTTGAGACACCTTATTACTCTATGTCACGATCAGATTAGTAATTTGTTTGGAAGAAACACTCTGTCCGCGTCTGTGAAAGAGTGGTTATGAGTTTGTGCTCAGGAAAGTTTATGCAAGTTATGCCATGAATACAGTGACCACCTACCATAGGTGTAAAACATCTGCTGTCTATGTATTACAAACCTTCCTGGTCTCAAACTGCAGACAGATTATCACTCTTGTCTGTGAACAGACAGAACATGAGTGAAATCAGGGTGCACACCTTTGCATGGGTAATGATCTGCATCCCTTGCTGCTTTATTCATATAGTTCTCTACCCAAACAACCAGGCCACACAGGGAGTTCAATCAAAAAGGAATGTTTTATATATG
Source organism: Psophia crepitans (assembly GCA_013399095.1). NCBI lineage: Eukaryota > Metazoa > Chordata > Aves > Gruiformes > Psophiidae > Psophia > Psophia crepitans. The sequence goes on from VWZZ01001040.1 coordinate 166,260, forward strand.
AGAATCGGATTTTGAAATGCCTGAAGGTAGAGAATTCTTTTCCTTTTTCTTTTCTTTTTTTTTTTTTTCCCAAAGAAAAAATGAAATTGAAGCTTAACTCCTGCTGGGTAGCAGTCAAGTGTGCTTTCAATTAGCTGACTATGAGATACTGTATCCTCAGGTACAGCCTCAATGACAGTATCCCAAATGCCTTGTGAATCATCATGTCATGCTGTATCCTACAGCAGGGTGTTGTGCAGAGCTGCCAAGAAGCTATCCTAGCTGCAGATCACTCTCTATTCTATTCACTTAGCCTAACGCAACCACAGGCACTGAGTCTGTCTTCTGTGATGAGATGATGAAATATTGTCTGCAAAATGCCTCTATACTCATGTTTCTGGCCATAGTTAGAAACATTGCTCCCTTTTGCTGTTCCATGTATCATTTCCATCCCTTCAGCACTCACTAAATGAGGTTGAAGACGCCACAACAAGAGTATGTGGTCTCCTAATGTCTAATGTCAGGCATGCCTAGCAGGATAATTCTTGTGGCAAGGAAGATGTTTTACTAAAAAGAAAAAAAAACAAACGAAGCAACAACAAAAAAACACCAACAAATCCACTGTATGACAGATTCCCAGAATCTATCTTTCATAAGGCCTACCTCTACCTGAGGTATACCATATGTAACCAGTACTGCCATTCTATCCTTCTGTTGTGTCCGCTCTAAAGGTGGCTGTATGTGCTGAGCGTCTGAGAATCCATAACGAGTTTGAACATTTCAAACATTTTTATCAAAACAGGGACAAAAGGGACATTGCTCTCACAACGAAAGTCACCGTGCTCAAAGTTTCCATGTCACTTGATTCTAAAGTCACATTCAAGGCAGAAATGTTTTCCTGGTCTTACATGTCTCCTAGGTGGTATGCCTGTGGCTACTCTTCTGTTAGACATGTTATAGTCTGAGGGGAGAAGGTTTTTTCACAGCAGACTTTCCCAAGGTTGCCTTTTTCCTAAGGAAAAAAACTTTGGAGATGTGAAGAAAGCAACTATCAAACCTCGCAGAAATTATAAGATTCAGATGTGGTGAACAACACAGAACAAATACAGCAATACAAACCTGAGGGAGGCTCACAATTCAGAAGTAAATGGTTATCTTGGCAAATCTGTCTACAGAGGAAAGATGATCTAATCCCTCACTAAAGACCTATATTGATCTCCTTCCCCACCCCACAGCAGATGGTATCAGCAGTGTTCTTGAGATCTCTGCCCAGAAAAAAAGGAGCTGGTCTGCCTGCACTGTGTGAGAAACACCATGCCTGCAGGGGTTCTATATTTTGTCTCCATATCTTGTTCTATATGATGATGAGATGGTAATGAATTTAATTCACTTGAAAGTGAAGTGGACATTTCAGTATTGGTTAGTTGGCTATTTCAGTTGTGCCATCATGCTCTTTCTGACTGAAAGTAAATGCAAACCAGAGGGACTACTGAAATGAAGATAAGCAGCTCATGGCAGTCTAGACTTGCTGGAGTTGCTGCTACATGTTACCTTAGCCATCAGTTCTAGTGACGAACAGTTCTGCATCTGTTGGTTTTGAAACAGACTGCTACACTGGGTGCTGAAGGAATGGGGACTGTGAGACAAGATAAATTAGAGACACCGCTGTTTCTGAAGGCTTCTGGAACCCACCTTACATGTCAAAACCAAGTTTCCCATTTACGCTGGTATCTCAAAGGATACTCTTTCCTTGTGAACCAAAGGGAACCTGCCAAAACCTGAATCACATGTGATTTGACTGACTGTGAACTGAAGAGGCCAAGAATGGACCAAGCACGTCCCAGAGTTGCACAGGTGTATGAATCATTCATATCTTTGCAAATGTGTCATATCAATGTCCAACACCAAAGGAGTCTGAGAGTGCAGGATGCAGGTAATCTTTTACTTTAAAGGTACCTTTTCATCTAGTCCAGGCTGTAACACATTTGTTACTGCCACCCATCACTTCTTTTCCCCATACAGAGTCAATGCTGGGGGCAGAGAAGGGACAGTTGCTTCTGAAACTCTCACCTCACTGCAGAGTGTTAAACCCTCCTGATTCCTACCTCTTGACTGCCAGAGCCCACTTACTGCACCAGGAAGCAGGCATCCCCTTAGCAGAGCAAGTCAGGAGGAGCCTGTTCTGATAAAGATTGTAGCTTGTCTATGCTGCACCTAGGGTTGGGGTTTGAGTCTTCCCTCCTTTCACCCAGACTTACATATTGCAGAGCAGAGCCGTAGTGTGCATGACCATGCTGATAGTGTGAGCAGTGTATGAATTAAGACTTGAGTGCTAAATCAGAATCATTTCAGTGTGACCATGAGACACATCCTCTGTCACCAGGGAATTCCCAATTAACCTGCTTCACCAGCCCTTACAAAAAAGCTATATGAAGTCTATGGATTTTATCCAAATTAGAGGTGTCTTGACTGTTCTTGCAATTCCTGTTCTACCTGTTGAACATGAACTGGGAGTTGGATGTTATAACTGCACCAATAAATTTACATCTGTAAACAGTGTCAATTGGTGGTGGTAGGGAGGCACCCTTTAGAGTACGTTCTTACTGTTTTGGACAAAGTGATTCTGTAGGCAGCAAGGACATAGGCTAGAGGGCAATCTGTCCGACATATTTCTAAGGTCTGCTTTTCTCTCCTGAACATTCAATCAGCACTTCAGCAGGAAGGACACAGAGATACAGGTAACTCAAGCACGACTCTCAGAAGGTGTGAGAGCTGTTATAAATGAAGTCCATTTCAGGTACTGAAAATGTAACAGATCTGAAGTAGGAATTTTTGTTGTTGTTGCTTTTTGTTGCAATTCAAAGTCACATGTATGTTCAATTCCTTCTGAGAGATTTTTCTTCTTTCCAAATTTTTTTTGTTGTTTTTCTTCCTTCCCCTCCCCCTACCTTAGTAACACCAAGCATTATGATTTTTGTACAAGATTTTCCAAAACGAAGAAGAGCTGATATTAAAAAAATGCTCAGCTGAAGATTTCCAAGAACCTAGTCTGTGTAAATGTGCCCTTGGTATGGGCACCCCTCCCCCAACAAAAAAGGCGCCACTTCATTTTTTTAAAAGCTGGAGCTGTTATCAATAATATATGGAGGGAGGCGAAAAGCAATAAAGGATATACACGCACAGTCAGTAAGAAGAGAAGAGGTGCTGGGAATCAGAGTATCCACACTTTCTTCAAGCAACAGAAAGATAGCTTCTTTTCTTTACCCAGCAGCATGAAGAGTGTAACAGCTGTTGCAGTAAATGTCTGTGAGCAAGTAGGCAGATGCAGTGATGCTAATAAATGCTACAGCAGTATCTTTGGTGAATATAGGGCTCCTTATCCTGCTGATAGCCATGCTGCCACATTCTTCTCCACTACTTAACTATTGTCTCATCTTGGATGTTTTCTAACATCTGTTTTTAACCTTCATATATAGATATATATATACATACACACATGCACATAACCCTATTGGTTTCATAACATCAACAGTTATTTCACAGAATGATAGAATCATAGAATGATTTGGGTTGAAAGGGATCTTAAAGATCATCTAGTACAACACCCCCTGCCATGGGCAGGGACACCCTCCACTAGACCAGGTTACCCAAAGTCCCATCCAACCTGGCCTTGAATACTTCCAAGGAGGGAGCATCCACAGCTTCTCCGGGCAACCTGTTCCAGTGTCTCATCACAGTCACAGTAGAGAATTTCTTGCTGATATCTAATCTAAATTTACCTTCCTTCAGCTTAAAGCCGTTATCTCTTGTCCTATCACTACACTCCATGATAAACAGTCCCTCTCCAGCTTCCTAATAGTCTGCCTTTAGGTACTGGAAGGCCACAATAAGGTTTCCCAAGAGCCTTCTCTTCTCCAGGCTGAACAACCCCAACTCCCTCAGCCTGTCCTTATAGGAGAGGTGCTCCAGCCCTCTGTTCAACTTTGTGAACCTCCTCTGGACTCTCTCCAGCAGCTCTATGTCTTTCCTGTACTGGGGACCCCAGAGATGGACACAGTACCCCAGGTGGGATATCCCTTGACCTGCTGGTCACACTTCTTTTGATGCAGTCCAGGATATGGTTGACTTTTGTTGCTGCAAGTGCACATTACCGGCTTACATTGAGCTTCTTGTCCACCAACACCCTCAAGTCCTTGTCCTCAGGGCTGCTGTCAATCCATTCTTCATCCAGCCTGTAACTGTGCACTTGGCCATCCCGACCCATGTGCAGGACCTTGCACTTGGCCTTGTTGAACTTCATGCAGTTTGCACATCTCCACCTCTCAAGCCTGTCAAGGTTCCTCAGGATGGCATCCCTTTCTCCCCAGTGTGTTGACTGTACCACACAGCTTGGTGTTACTGGCAAACTTGCTGAGGGTGCACTCCATTCAACTAACAATGTTGCTAACAAAGATGTTAAATAGTGCCGGTCCCAATATTGACCATTTAGGAATGCCATTCATCATTGGTCTCCACTCTGTGTTTAAACCACTCTACATTTTTTTCTGTATAAAATAATCTTGATTGCATGAATCAGAACTCTTACAGCTCTCTTAAGAATTGGAAGATTACATATTTTTAAAGAAATTAATATCTTTCCCTGCACAGTGGAAATACTAGTTTTTTTCTCCCTGACAGTCTGTATTCTGTCAGCACCAACACTGTCTACAATTGCCTGTTTGTATAGTCCCTATTCTTATAGCATTCTCTGCCCAGTTCAGACCCTCACCTGGTCTCCGCCAGTTATGTTAGGTCTTGATGCAGAAGAGTATTCAGGCACTTAACTGTTTCACGTGTGAAACGGAACCAGGAATCTAAGAATGTCCAAAATACTCTAAATTTAATTTGCAGTCATTCATATCAATTTGATGAATTTAACAAAACTTCTCCAGCTGTACTAGTGCTTCACTACACTCATTTTGATTTATTCTTATATGGTATTTTCAGAAATCTTCATATGTTCCAATAGTTTATCATTAAAATGCTGATTGTTTAATATTTAGTCATTACTTCTATAAAGTGTAATACCTAACCATCAATAGAGAGAAATGGGATGGGAACTATGGGAAAGTCTCTGTATAAAATTTATCATGTATTTATTATTGCTGTTTTCATTATTTAGACTAACTTATTGTGTTAGTTGAAATTTAATTATTATTTGGCAATCTGTCATTCATCCAATGCTTTTCTAAGATTTAAACAAGGTAATTTTAATATGTAGCTTTTTTTAGCCATTGATGGCAAGAAAGATTTCCATCTGACTGGATATAAAATTTGCAAAATAAAAACTTACTTAATTCCCATGCAGAAATCTCTGTGCAGAAAACAGGTACCTTACCTCATTCTGACCTAAAATGTTTTCTGTTGTTTCTAGATGCTTCATAGTCACATATTAAAAATCCCTTAAGAAAGAAGTTGAAGCTTTCTTGCTTTACTGCTTTGTTGCTTCATTGCTTAAGACACTCATTATTTAGGAGAATGGATAAATCAGTCCTAAAACATACGTTGTGAAATTTGCATATTTCTTGGGAGTAGGATATTGAATTTTGCTGCAGTGAATGGTCTTATACTAAATCATAGTCACTACTGGCATTCCTGGAAATCATTTTAGATAAATCTAGTTTTATCTGTATTCCTGTGCTCTCTTTGGGCAAATACCTAATTTGGGATCAGGTTCTATTTGAAATTACTTCCACTTTGATTCTTCTTTTCCAAAGATTTGACACATCCTATGGGAATATGTTAGTTCTATGAATACATTTGCCAGTAAACTCCTTTTCTAAATTATTTCTGGGAAGTGAATAAATGAGGAAAAAAGTCAATAGAAATACAACTGCTTTGCAGCTGGGATGTATGCTTATCAGAAATTGTAGCAGCCTTTTTACAGATACAGCAATTGACCAAATTTATTAATATTGGTTTTTGCATTTACAGCACTGTTCATCAAAAGAAGCAAAAAGGTGTTATATAGATTATTGATCTTATTGCAGAAAGTCCGCTGGAGTACCAGGAACAACCGAATAAACCAGGTACAGAAATTTGTGACTAATGAGACAGAAGTAGAGGCAGGGTCAGCTCTGAGTCTCAGTCCCTTGCTCCACAGTGGGAGACAACACTCCTCATTATAAGCCATCCCATCTCCTGACAGTGTGCTCCTATACAAATTCCATCGGTGTTTCCATCTATTTACTATGGTCTGTGAAGGAAAAATGGCTGTGTTTTCATTTGTCAGCAGACCTTTAAAAAAGGAACACCCTGAAAAAATGAGAGTAATAAGGATTTATTTAAGAAATCAGTTTGATCAGTCATGAATGAACAAAGATCCCTGCAATCAGAAACTTCTGCTTTTATACTTTTGATTGCAGTTCCGACCTGACTTTTTGTCTGACTAAAGGTAATTATCAAGAGTATAAAAGAGTTCAAATGCATTCAGTTCTTCTGGAAAATCAAACTATGAGGATCATTCCTGTCAAATCAATAATGAGCTGGACTTCTGTGCCATTGTCTACACAATGGCCTTTTATTTTCTTACAAGATCTGTGTAATTCTCAAAAGCTGCTGCTATGCATTACTTTTTCTTGCTGATCAAAAGTACAGACTGTACAGAATTTACAGCTTTAAAAGATCAGGTCCTGTTATAAAGGACTTTTTCCACTTTGATCAACGTGAGATAACATTTATTAAATCACAGAAGAGCATTGTTAAAATAATATTAAGGGTATAAGTGCAATCAAGAAAAGGCAAGGATTTAGTTACTTTTTTTCTTTCTGTATTATTCTTAACACACTAAGTTTTAAAGGCACTGCAGTCTTTCGGCACACAGTGAGGTATTTCCCATGCTAGACAGTAACTATTATCACTTCCGGGATGTACTAAGGGACTGAAATCATTTCATGGTGTCACAGAAGTGTTGGCTGTAGTCTCCTTCCTGAACCTGTGTTGTTGCCAGCAGTGCACAGGGGCAGCTGGGTCTGTGTCTGGCAGAGTCTCCAGGATGCCCAGGAGAGAGATTTCACAGCCTGTCTGTGCAGTTCATTCCGGTGAGGTACTACCCACCCAGTGACGTTTTTTCCACCAATGTCCAATCTTCATTTCCCAAACTGCAGTTTGTTACCACTGCTGCAATTACGTTGTTGTGCACTGCTGCAGAAAGTTTGGCACTGTAATAATTTAAAAACAAAACAAAAAACCCCAAACAAACCCACAAAAATTAAATTCTCCAAATCTGTTCTCTTCCCACCTCCCAGAGTTTTTCCAGTGTGGGCACTGACACACACCGCAGACACACACACCTCCTAGAAGGAAGCCCCTGTCATTAGTATTGGTCTTTTTTATGTTTGTGTCTCTCATCCCTTGTGTTAAGTGTCTCAGTTTTCAAATATTTAAATGAAAATAAATAGACCCTTTTTCTGGGCATTTTTAATTTCAGGTTTGAAATGATTGTTGTACCGGGTCTGGCTGAGCTGGAGTTAATTTCCCCGTACCAGCCCTCACAGTGCTGGGCATTGGTAGCAGCAAGGTGCTGATAACACACCAGGGTTTTGGCTACTGCCGAGCAGTGCCGGCACACATCAAGGCTGTGTCTCCAACACTTCTTCCACCCCCTCAGCAGTAGACTGGGGGTGGGCAAGATCCTGGGAGGGGACACAGCCAGGGCAGCTGACCCAGACTGGCCAAACGGATATTCCATACCATATGACATCTGCTCAGCAATGGGAAGCTGAGGGAGAGGGGGAGGAACGGAAGGCATTTTTTTTTTCAATGTTTTGTCTTCCGGGGTAACCACTACGCTTTTGGAAGCCCTGCTTCCCAGGAAGTGGCCAGACATCGCCTGCTGATGGGAAGGAGAGAATAATCTTTTGGTTTTCCTTGCTTTGCTTCCACGCGCGGTCTTGCTTTTGCTATATTAAAACTGCCTTTAACTAAACCCACGATTTTGGAGTTGTTTTTCCATTTTATTTTTTTTCTGTCCCCTCTCTGCCCTGCTGAGGAGGGGAGTGATAGAGCGGCTTGGTGGGCACCCGACGTTTAGCCAAGGTGAAACCACTACAATTGTAAACAGAATGTTTCAATAATGCTGTGATCAGAAAGCAGACCTGTTTCTGCTGTTAGCTGAAAGGAAGCAGGTAAAGGAGATAACGAAAAGCAAATGCTACCATTGAGCACTGTCTTTTGGCTGCCCTCTTGGGACGTTGGAGGTGATGGGAAGGTTGCTGGCCCTCTGCCTTCCATGCCCCACTCAGGTTCTTTCCCTGCTCTTGAACTACTAATTCTGGATGACTTAGACCTTTGCCTTGCACCTAAGTGGTAGACACCTAGTGCGGCGACTGCTTTAAAGTGAATTCTTATTTTCCTGTTTATCAGTGAAAGATGGATTGCTTATCTCAGGAGAAAATATTTCCCCTGGACACAAAACCTTCTCCCTCGACTATTGTCAGGGCAAGTGGTGAGGATCCTTTGATGTCTCAAAAGCACACTCCGAAGCCATCCAGAAGCTGCTTAGGTCGTGAAGATTTCTGCCCAGACAGCAAAGAGTAAACATGATCTTTTAGAATAAGAGCATGAGTAGGGACACCACAGGAGTCTATAGTGTTCAATATGTTGACAAACACTTTTGTTAGGCAGAACTAACAAATAATCCCTGAAAATTCAATTTTCTTTTTTTTTTCCATAGCAACCTGAATTAATATTGATAGACAAGTAGTAGCTCTGAAAACTAACCTATTTATGACAATTTAGTTATGGAATCTAACATATTTTCAAAAACTATGTACAATAACTACATAATAATAGTACTGTTTCGGTGATGAAACTATCGGCATTAGTGATGAGGGATATTAGAAGATATTTCTGGAGTAAGGAAGCCTTCAAGCAAATGCAGAAATTATTAAGAGCCTTGGATAGGTGTCTTTATTAAGGAGAATACATAAAGAAGCATTTAAAAAATGGCTGAAGTGCCTCCTGGGCCTGGAGGTGGAGAAAGGATTTATATTAAGCGTCACAGTCTAGAATGACTAGATATGCCTTGTGTTAAAACTGATTATTTAACATATTTCCATTTATTCTGTTTTCTTTCTGTTAAACACCTAAGAAATCTAATTTACTATATAACAAGCCAGAAAAGTCCCAAATCATAAAGAGCAAAAATACATGCTTGCTTATTTTTAGTTGTGGAACAGACGAGTCCATTCCTGAATGGAAATGTAGGCTACAATGCAAGTCATAAATTCCTCAAGAACTTGATAACGTAAAGGAAATAAACTGTAGAAGATAAGACATATGCAAATGTTTTTGCTGTAACATGGTGTCTATAGCACAATGTTGAAATCTGTAGAAATAGAAAACATGAAGTGTAAAAAAATAACCTTTGGAACTTGTGGAACAATACACTAAAATATGCCGATATTATAAATAGTGCCATAGTTTACCTTTACTGGCTTGGAAGATATCTCCAGAGATCAGAACAGAAGACAAATCAAAATAGTTTTCCTGGTTTTAAAAATCTGTTACGCTGCTATGTCGTAAAGCACAATACTCCATCATTAACAAATTTATAGCAGCTATAATGCATTACACATAGAAGGGAAATGAAAGATGTAGCAACGTGGACACATAAGTTTCTATATGAAGTATAGGTCAGGTGGAAAACTGAGTTATTACTGTTCAATTTCCCATTTTTGTTAGTTTATAAAGAATTTCATCAAATATAGGCCTGAGTTCAGAGAGTGCACCTAGATGACAGAAGAGACAATGCCAGGTTGGAATAAATAAGCTCCCGGCTCCCTGCACAAATATTCAAGAATTCTTTGTTGAGATTCCCTAGAAACCCCAGAACAGAGGGTCCCTCTTGGCAATTGTATAACTCGAAAGTGTCACAAATTGCGGTTAAAACTGAGCAGAGAAGACTTTTAATAAAAGCTGGATACCTTCTGACATGAGATTTTACAAAATTTTAGTCTTCTGAATTGTATTATGTAACATGTTGCACGGTTATTACTTTGCTTTTCCTTTTTAATTGCCTTTCAGGTTATTTTTGGTGGTTCAATTTATTACAAGTGTATGCACAAAAAGTTAGTGGGGTGGAAAGATTTTGCACATAAACTTCATTATATGAAGCTCTGCATGAACCCTGTGTTATTTATGTACAACTCTACATAAGCAGCACATAACAGTTTATGTTCAGCTGTTGTTGTGCAGGAAATTGTATGCAACTCCTGGCACATAAAGGTTTGTTTATTATAGCTTCTGGCATTTAAAACTTTCACTACCCAAAGGTTTTATCCCTCCTCTTCCACACAGAAATATACTTGGTAATTGCCTGGGAAAAAATTCTTGGAGCCATTTATCATTTCATGGATAATTCAGAAGTCCAGCAGTTTTAATACAAGTCTTTTCTTCAGTGCATTTGTGTGGTAGGCTGAATATTTCATTCCCAAGCATGTATTTCTGACTACCCCTAACCTGTTTGATTATGAATTTAGGAGAGAACCATGCTGAGGGCTGGTTTGGCAGACTGTATGTTAAAGTTACAGGTAAAGCTCCCATACCAGTTGTTAAAATATTTTTCTGTCAGGTCCTGCTCCCCCATCACAGGTGCCTATCTCTGAAGAACCCTGCTTCTCATCTTTCTCCTGGTGTGGTGCTCTGCTTCTGACCAGGCGTAGAAGAACCCCTGCCTCTCCATGATTCAACCTCCACCCGCCCTGCCTCAGTTGTAGAAATGGTCAATGCTTTTGTCATCTTTAGTACTTTTGAGGGATTTTCAAGGGTACTGAGTCACTCTAGCTTCACATACTCCTATGTGAACACAACTGGTCCCAGAGCTACCACTTCCCACATGTGGCCACAGCAGCTCTTTCTGCCTCAGAACCACGATCAGAGCTTGAGCACCTCTTTATATAGATTTCTATAGGTTTGTAAAATCTGTCTTAAAAACTTGGACTCTGCTCTGACACCACTGTGTACCTCAATGAAATAGCATTCTTACCTCGGTACTGAAGCCAGACACATTCCCTTTTCAGCCTAATACAATGAAGCTTTAACACCTTCAACACGTTGCTGAAGACAATATAATTGTTTAATTGTGCAAGCTGGTTAAAACACCAGCACAACAGAATGACTGAATTGTAATTCAAAAATATGTCATGCTGTTAATTTAGAAAAAACCCAACCAAACCCTAACTATGCAAACTGACTTTCATTGTACTGAATTACATTATATATTTTATTCCTTTCAATTACTGCACAAAGCTTTGGTTAGACATAAAGTTGTAATATATTCATGCTGATTTTCAGAATCTTGTCCATAACCTAATTTCTTCAGTGAATTGTTCACTTTTTCAGATGTTGTAATAAGCATAGAGTAAAAACTGGGTTACACATTTGTGACTGGGGCTATAAACCTGCAGAGCCAAAGTAAAGCTTGTGGAAAAACTTTCTGCTTAGAGGCAGAAAATGCCTGGCATGTGTGATAAGAAAATCCTGCAAACCTGTTTTGATGACCTGGAGAAGTTAAGTTACAATGGTCTTGGTCTTAATTTGGTTCTATTATCTGTTCCAGATTTCTGGTGTGAAATGGTACCATGTTAGTCTCTCTGTCTACTTTCACACTTTCTATTATGGGTACTTTAGGTCTGGTAATATTTAAAGAGCTGCTGTCTGGCAGGATGATTCAGAGCACCTTCCTTCAGTGAGTGGAGACAGGCAGATCCACAGCCTCCACAGCTCCTGAGGGAGATTTAATGTGGTGTTTGTCTCTGTCTACTGACTTTGCAAGGCTCCTGCATGCTCGAGAGAGTGACTAAAAACCAATAAGAAATGAAATTAAGAGAAGAGCAGAAAGAAAAAGAGAAGGGTGAAGGAGAAGGGGATGACAACAGAGTCCTCTCTAAGCAAAGGTGATCCTGGGTTTTAGACTGACAGAGCTTGAACTGCTTCCCAGAAGTGCTCTGACTCCTGGGTTGGTAGGGAGGCTGAAACCCACCAGTCCTCCCAGTGACGACCGACCACTCCATAGTCAATTGCTGTTGCTAGATGTTGCCTGGATGCCCCCAGTGAACTGGGCTTCACTCTGTACAACTGGATCCAAGTGGAATTTGGGCTTGTTGTTGCTTATTGTTGCCGAACTTTGTAGCTTAGATACTAGTCCCTGCTTGTACGGGACCTACATTTTCGCAGTCCCATATTAAGTTGATGGCTATATACAGACTCTTGCAAGCTCTGTTTTCTCAGGATAGCTGGCTACCTGAGCCACTGCCTGAGGTCAGGACTTTGGAGCTACTTCTTAATACTGTACTACCTGCTCACATTACTCCTGGACTCTGCACAACACACTACTAAGCTTCACTTGTGTCTCAGTTGTGAAGCAGGTATAACAGCTTTATGACAGTATGCTCTTTTGAGGATTAGTCTGTAAATTGCTAGCAAGTGTGAGCATGTGAAAATTTGAGTTCTGACTTTTTTTAAAATTTGGAAAGCTAATTTTTTTCCCCATATTTGTGAAAGGGATATATAGCTTAATTTAATAGTAAAAAGGAAGAAATAAAGCATCTGTGATTTACAATTTATCAAAGCTGGTGCCATATCTTCATTTCTTTCTGCAACTCTGGCAAAGTTTCAGAATCAAAGTATTAAGTCGAGTGGTAAATAATTTTGCAGCTTTTAACTATCCTAAATGTTGCTTACATGATAAGTCCACTTAAACCAATTGCCGACGTAAAAGCTGCTAAGTAGAATTAATAAAATGTGCTAGCTTGTTATTTTGGTTCAAAAAAAATTTGGTATATACGCTTTACTTAGATATAAATACATAATGACTTAGATAAGTACCATGATCACATGATCAATTTTCTCCCAAACATTTTTAGAAAGGTAATTAAACTTTTAAGTCAATACTAGATGTCTGCTGTGTCACAGATACACTGGTTTTATGAAACAGCAGCTGAAAAAGAGTTAATTCAGACAATTGTGAGAGTACTGAATTTTAAATTGCTAAAGAAGTGAACTGGGAAGTTTTAGTTTATATAATTGAAAGATGGGATTTGAAGTATATTTTCCATGAAGAAAAAGTAGAAAATCTTAAGAAGTAGTAATAATATATATCAATATTCTGCAGAAAATTTGGGAAGTTTCCTCAAACTTATACATACTGTAATCAATATACCTCCTTAATTTGAAATGTAGTTTAAGCTGCCTGGTTTATTAGCTCCCATTACTAATGTACTCATAAGCCCATAATGCAATATATTCTATGGTAAAGGATATGTTCCCCAAATCTCTTACACTTTAGATAAAACATGAACTCGGTATAGTTTATAGCACATAGAAATGTTGTGTTGTTATTTATTATTTGAAGTGGCTGCTTTTGCAGCTCTGCTTGATAGGATAAAAGTAAAAGTCTAGAGAAAACAACTCTGCCGTCAACAAAGTTGAAGACATGTAAATAGTATAACTAGTGCTGATAAACAAAAATAAGTAAGAATTTGTCCTGTAGAAGTCATAACCTTAGCAGTAACGGGCAGCCACCACATTAATTCAGTGACTAATGCAATGACATTTCTCTTTTTTTCCATGTGTCCTCTTGCCACCGAATGCACAATGTAGATGAGGAGCTGCCATGCATACTAAGATTTTTCATTCTCAAAATGTCACAGTTACATATGAACTTTCTACTTCCCTGTCTGGTAAGTAGTCTGCTCGATTTATGTGCTACGCATCCTACTGTTCCACGAAACTAAATTTGAGTGGAAGAGGCAGATTCAATTTGTCTCTTTCAGACATGTATTCTGTTTATACATTTGTTTCCATGTTACAAAAGATTGTAAGGTTTTTTTTTTAAAAAAAAAAAGGAACATCTCATTTTTCTTATGGTGATGCTCTGATGCTACAAGAACAACCAGTCAATTGGTGTGCAAGGGGCATCCACTACCTGGTGAACATGGAGTCCACACCCATGAAAACATTATACCCCTCAGGAAAATCTTTCTGAGACTTATTTTCCTCTTATGCAAAGTGCAGAGCTAGTGTCAAGCCTGGCACTGCTACACACTAAAACAGGAAGTGCTCACTGAAGTATGTAGTGAGCAGGAAATACACTGCCCCTGTGCAGTAGTGTTCAGTGACAATTTTCACAAGCTAAACACTATTTAAACTGCCACTAGGATACGCATTTTCTGACCATGGTTGTAAAATGTTAATTAAGCAAAATAAACAGTAGTTGCACATAAACTAATGACTATAAAACTGTTCATGAGTTATCTGAAGCTTAGAGAGGAACCCAAGTAATAATTTTTAATTTCAAAATTCTAACTTTCTGTAAGTTTTGAAAGAGCAGATACTTTGCCCTTTCTATCTAGTTTTGTGATGGAGATAAGCATATTTATAAAGGGGTTAGGAGATATTACTCATGACAGCAGAGCCTAGACTGCACAAGAGTCCCTGTTACTCCTATGCCATTGTTCATGCACAATCCCAACTGTATCTAGATGTGTTTAAGTTCTACCTAGAGGAGTGTCCTGTGACCACTTTAATAACACAAATTACTGTTTACACAGAGAGAGTATGCCTATGTTGCAAATTAAAGAGGATCGTGGAGACAACTTGAACGCTGGATCTTTTTTTGTCCACATTGTAGAATGATTATTTTGCTTTCTGGTTCTTTTTTTTGGTAGTGCTTGAGAACTCTCTGTAAGACAAAAAGACTAGACATTGTCTGGAAGATAGGTCTTTCCAGGGAATCTCTAATTAGCAATTTGGAGAAAGATGCAGCAGATGTCCAATATTGTCCTCCAGTGCTATCTGAGAAGGCTTTGCAGCCTCAAGAGCTTTCATACATTCAAATATCAGCCCACAGTATATGCAACTGTCCTGGTTTCAGCTGAGAGTCAATTTTCTTCACGGCCAGTATGGGGCTGTGTTTTGGATTTATGCTGGAAGCAGCGCTGATAGTGGAG
>VWZZ01001040.1:186725-222174 GCA_013399095.1 Psophia crepitans
TTTCTTTCTTCTTGTTTGTCTATATCAGAATGAATTCCAGCTTAGTATTCATTATATTTTATAATAAATACATCATAAGTGAAAAGCAAGTCTGTGAAAATTCCAAAAAAAAAAACAATTAACAAGGAAAGAAACTTAAATTAAAAAAAAAAAGGAAAAAAGGAGAAAAAGACCTTCCATCTGGCAAAACTGAGAAAAGTTTAATTACAGTTATTTGATTTTCATGTTCTGCTTTTCTCCAATCTTTTTGATTCCAAACTAGATTTGTGCATAAAAAATAATAATCAGAAATGAGAGCTTACACAAGATCATTTATGTTTCTTACTTTTTTCTACTCTGCAGTGCTTTTTCTGTAGTTCCTTTAGCAATCAATTTTTGATTAACTTCTGAAGTACGTCCACACAGCAAAGTGAGACGAGGACCACTACATGTCTCCCAGCCTGCTGAGTCATGGGTCTGAGAGTGTGTATCCAGGGCTGGGATTCACTGCCATGGGTGAACGTGCTACAGACAGGCTGGAGAGCAGCTGCCCTCTCTGCAGACTCCTCACCTCTGGAAAAGACCGAATCAAAGCTTGAATCATCCCCAGCCTTATTTCTCCAATTGAATTCTGACTGCCATTTAACCACTATGATATGTTCAGTAGTTCAAGATTTTCTTATTCACATAAACATTCTTAAGTTTGTAACCAGTTTAGGTGCCCTAAGTGCTCTAACTCATTTATTTATTTCAGGTAGCTCACTAAAGCTTATGGGATTTTAGTTTATGCATCTTTTAAACAGAGGTAGGCAGTAGTTATTTCAAGACTAAAGTAGTGTTCTTAAAGTGCTTTAACTTCTTCAGAATAACAAAGTTGTTGAAAAGAACAAGTGTCATAATGTCATTTTGCCTCTGCTGGCCTCCTGCAATATTAGTAAAATTAAATATAAGCTTTTGCTTGTATTCAATGATGCTAGATATGCAGTTTAGGAAAACTGGAAGAAATACTGGACTTTCACTTGGTGTGGTTGAAAAATGCTAAAAACTTGCTTCACTATGTCATTTAGTGAGAGAAAACTAAGAAAATAATCTGAGAGACACTACGCAACCACATGTGTGTATGAGCAGATAATAAAAGCTTGGCAGAAATCTTGTAGAATCTAATACTTATATCACAGAATCACAGAATCACAGAGATTGGAAGGGACCTTGAAAGATCATCTAGTCCAACCCCTCCTGCCAAGGCAGGGCCACCTAGAGCACCTCACTCAGGAACATGTCCAGTTGAGTTTTGAATGTCTGCAGAGAAGGAGATTCCACAACCTCTCTGGGCAGCCTGTTCCAGTGCTCTGTCACCCTCACAGTGAAAAGTTTTTCCTCAAAATAATATAAATTTAAATAATATAAATTTAGCTGGAATTATTCCATTTCCTTGGCTTTGTTCTTCAGCTGTAACAAAACTGAGGGAGTTCTAAGCTTTTCACACAAAATGATAACAGCAATTTAAGATAATATTAAGTTTTTGGTATACCTTTATGACATTTCTTTGTACTTCTCTTCACAGATAAAGAGGAACAACGTGGAACCAAAAACCAAAAAACCAACACCAAAAAGCCCAAACAAGAAGCATGGTGCTAATATATTTTCTTTTGTGAAGTATTTTTACTTTACTCATTAATAGCTCTGATGTGCTTGTAGGAAGCTAACCATAAAAGGTAATAGCTGCAATAAGATCTGAAGGATTTCAGCTGCCATAGTAATACCAGTTCATAGGACACGCAATTAAGAATGAAGCAGGGCAGGTTATTCATTGAGAAGTTTAAATCTTAGCAGAGTTTATTGATTTCTCAATCAGCTGCATTCCTTTCTTTGTTGCTTTTTCTCTTCTTTCTGCAGAAATACAAGGCCGAACGTGAAAGGGGAAGGAGTTATATCTGACAGCTCTGCATCTACCTGAAATCTGTCCTTCCCTCCATACGAGATGTCATGTTGCTGTCCTTATAGCAAGATAGGGCAAACTCTGGTCTTTTACAGGCTATTTAAAGAGCATTTCTAAAGGGGACTCGCCCTTCCAGAAAAATGAACTGAAATCTCCCAGGTCCTGGAAAATCCACATTTAGTTGTTTGTTAGAATATGCAATCAGAAAGATGGATCCGATTCCTCAAAATTCTTCCTTCTGCCTTGGGTTTGTTAACCCACTTGTTCCTTTACTAGAGGGTCACTGTAGGTATAAAAAACATTTTTCATTAACTGCCACCTCTGAATATGACATTTCCTGGCTCCTACAGTGCATATCTATTGTGTGTACTAATTAAGTGTATATATACTTTTAAAATTCAAAAGTACTTGTTAAATTCCGTAAAGCTTTACCAGGCACGAGGTACTCAGGTTTGTCTTCGACACTTCTGACCAAAGGAGTCTCTGGGGAAAAGAGATTGGCAAAAATACCAGCAAGCTTAGGTTGAGACCAGACAAAAGAGACAAGAAATGCCTTTGCAAAGCTGACTCAATTCCCACTACAATATTTGGAAGCTGTCAAGAATTAATTGTTATCAGAGAAGAAAAAAGAAATATTGAGGATAACGGAGAGAAATCAAGGCTGAAACGGGAATCAGCTGGGAAGATTTTAGAATAGAAAGATGAATTATAGTGGCAAAACCGGTCTCTCTAATTGGTGAGAAGAAAGGGAGGTTGAGGAAAATGTCAGAAACATGAAGAAGAGAGGAACAAAAAGATACTTGATGGGTATTTTTAAAAATGTTGCAAGGAAATGGTCTCAGCTGGAAGTTCTTTCTTTTCAGTGAGACTTTTATAGAAAAATATGTTTCTCCTGCAGAAACATTCAGCATTCTAGCCAACAACCTATCCCTTGCCCCAGAAAAAAACACATCCCTGACATAATTTTAGTGAACATAATAGAGATTTTTGAACTTCTGACATATTGTAAATGATTCAAGTGTCCAAATATTTAAACTTTGTGCATGAATCTAATAAAATTTTAAGCAGCAAGGAAGGAGTAAAAATAATTGCATGATACCCTAGAAGAATACCATTCCATGAAATCTAGGTCCTACTATTCATCCTCATAGAAAATGTAATTTACAAGTCAATATTGAGGTAATACATGTTTATATTTCCAAGCTCAGTAATGTGTCCAATAAGAATAAAACTTTATGATCTTAAATTTTCTAGCATTTGGTGCGTATTTATAGAATAACCAGCATCATGTTACTAGCTGACTGAATAATTTTCTCCTTCACTATATTTCGATCATAGAATAATTTAACAGGGTAAAATCTGAGTTTGCTTTTATATGTTACTTCAGACAATAATATAAATTGAACCTCATGAAAAATGATCCTGAGAAATAAACTTTTTTGAATACCAATGTGATTTTCAAAATGTTTTTATATATATATATATACATGCATATGTGTAAATATACATGGGTTTGTATATTGCCCCATGCAGACATTTTTACCAATCAGTGAGAGACTTTCTTTGCAACAAAAACTATGTCAGTTAACAATACTATTTATCAAGACTGTGTTTGCAGTGAAGCCAAGATTAAGATTAAAACAAAGGCAGCATTAAAATTGTATACTTTATCAATTTAAACATGCCTTATGTGGAAAAGCAATCGGGCAATCTTATAACAGATGTGCAGACTCCTGCAGTTTATTGCAATTCTGATACGAAATAATAATATAAAAAATCCTCAAAGCGGATGTAAGTTAATGTATTTGCAACCATTTAGATTTGTAAAATATGATCCCTACTAGAACATACCTAATTTTTAAGATCAAGGTGCAATGTAAATGATAATGGAAAGCTATTTATTGGTAAAATATAGTACCTTAAGAAACCATTATCATAACCTTTTTGTATCTGGCCATGCTGGAACAACTGTAAGTAGCCACTGACAGGTAGAAGTGGCAAATAAAATGCAGCTTCCACATTAAATTTGGAGCTTTAATTTGCTGGGTTTTGAATTTGCATGTCACTCTGCACTAAGCAGTGTTGTCCTGTGCTGCCTCTGAGTGAGCTAGTATCTCTGCATGACCCAGCAGAGCAACATCCTGAAGTAATAAGGTTGTATTTCAGAAACAAAAATAATAAATCAAAGCTTGGTATAGAGTTGCTATAACTGTACTGTTTCAAAGTTCAGATCCAGCTGTCTGAGAACTCACTCAACTATATCTGCACAACAGAGATCTAAGAGGTTATCCCAGCTTGAGAATGTTAAGGATTATGAATTTAATCAGGGTTGTTCAAGCATAGTGGTGATGGAAAGGCATAATAAGATTTTTTCATTCTAATGTCGTCATAAATTTATTGTCTATAATCAGTACAAGTGCATACCTGTGAGGTGTTTGTTGACAGGAGTTCTTATGGACCCAGAGGGTGTCTGAATGAGGTGCACCATATCTCTGTGTGAAAGACTAACTAGTCCTCTTTAAAATGCTATTGTTTGTTTTGTTTTTTCCTCTGGACTCCTGTAGAGATCCCCTATTCACAGCACCTCTTTTCCAGTCCTAAATTGGTTGTGGTTCTCATCATAGGAACTATAAGTAGACTCCAAGAGTATAGGAGGGCTTCTTGTTTTGTTTGGGGGTTTTTGTTTGGTTGGTTGGTTTGGGGTTTTTGTTTTGTTTTGTTTTTAAAACTTAAAATTAAATGAAATCTTGCTGAAATCCACAAAGGCTTGGAAATTTTCCGTGCTGCACTTTCTCTGTGTGTTTTTGTTAATAAAATAACCAAGGTTTAGGACTGAATGAAACTCATAACTGAGGCTAGCAAATCTTGTGACTTCCCACTGCTGTCCAAATATTTTTCACTGGAAGTGAAACACTCGAAGGGTCAGATCTTCTGACTGTATGACTGGTTTATGCCACCTGGGCAGAGGCTGTGCCATTTAAACCATGAATCCTGAATATTTTAAGTAGATGACTGATCACAGTTGCATAAGTTTAACATTAGTCATCACTATGACTTTTCAAGGTGAATGCAAACCACCAGACTCAGCTCTGCCATGGCTTTGATCTTGTGCTCTGTTTCTGTGAAGTGGTTGCATTCAGAGCGCAGGCTGTAGCCATCTATCTGCAGTCCTAGATTTACTGCACCTTCGGGACCCTCAGACATGCTGAAAGGGCTAACCCACTCAGTTTCCAAGCCTGCGCTTGTGAGGGCTGCCATCCCTGGACTCCAAATTGAGAATCTGCCTTGTTCACCATAGCACAGCACTGCAGTTCAACATATGAATTTCTGCTCTTAGGGGCAATGACTAGGTTATTTTGTGGCCAGACTTCTCTCACGCAGTTTATTCAAATCAATAGTATTTTAGAGAAGGTGTAAAAGGAAAACAGTTCCTAGAAGTTTCTGTATCACAGGTTCTGGCTCTTATGAGAGATTTTGACCTCCCTGATCTGCACTGGAATGACAATGCAGTGGGATACAAGCAGCCAGGCAGATTTCTGAAGGTGACAGAATACAGGGTGGACAAACCCTGTGTAACACACAACTGGTTCTGCTATTCACAGGCAAGGAATAACTGGTTGAGGGGGTGATAATCAATAGCAGCCTTGTCCTGGTTTCAGCTGAGAGAGTTAGTTTTCTTCATCGTAGCTAGTATGGGGCTTTGTGTTGGATTTGTACTGGAAACAGTGTTGATAATATAGAGATGTTTTCAGTACATAGACATCTTTTTGCTGTTGCTGAACACTGCTTACACAGAGCCAAGACCTTTTCTGCTTCTCACACTGCCCTGCCAGTGGGATGGCTGGGGGTGCAAAAGGAGTTGGGAGGGAACAGATGGGACAGCTGACCCCAACTGATCAAGGGGATATTCCATACATGCTCAGGATATAAGGGGCTTGGGGAAGAGTAAGAGGGGGGCGTCAGCATTCAGAGTGATGGCATTTGTATTCCCAAGTAGCCATTGTCGACTGCTCTGATTGGGCTGGTCCTGTGTGGAGCCAGGAGTTGGACTCGATGATCCTTATGGGTCCCTTCCAACTCGAGGCATTCTATGATTCTATGATTATGTGTGACAGAGCCCTGCTCTCCTGGAGACGGCTGGACATTTGCCTGCCTGTGGGAAGTGAGGAATGAATTCTTTGTTTTTCCTTGCTTGTCTATGTGGCTTTTTGCTTTATTTATTAAATTGTATTTATCTCAGCCCATGACTTTTCCCATTTTCACTCTTGCAATTCTCTCCCTCATCCTAGTGCGGGGGGAGTGAGCAAGTGGCTGCATGGTGCTCAGCTGCTGGCTGGGGTAAAACCACAACAAGTGACCTTGAAGCAGTAGAGCTTATAATGCTAAGGGGTAAGAGTGTAAGAGGTGTAAGAGTACTGATCTTGGACTTCAGGCAGGTATCCGTAAGTGTATTCAGGAACCTTCTTGGTGTAACCCTGTGGGAGGACATTGTCCAAGCGCAAAAAAAGAGAAGGTGAATGCTGGACAAGCTACAAAGGAAGAAATTAGGACCATTACCTAGGTATGCAGGGACTGCATTAGGAAAGCTAAAACTCACTGAGACGTGATGCTTACAAGGAACACGAAAAACAAGAAAAAAATTCTATGGCTACATTAGTAGCAAAACATTGAAAAGGAAAATGTAGGAACATTGCCGAATGGGACAGGTGACTTAGAGATAGTAGATGCAAACTAGACTGAGTTACTCAGTGCCACTTTTGCCTTAGTTTTCATCAGTGGGGTCTCCCAGGCCTCCATGATTAATGAAAATCCTGAAGGAGGGAAAGAACTATTAGTAGTGGATGAGGATCAAGACTGTCATTACCTGAAAAAAATTCGTATATACACATCCGTAGAGCAGACTGTATACAAGGTTGCTGAGATAACTGACCAATGTCCTTGCAAGGCTGCTTTCTGTTATCTTGAAAAGGTAATGGAGATTGGGTGAGATTCCTGATAACTGAAGAAAAGCTTTCATCTTCAAAAAGGATCAAAAAAGAAAATGGGTCATATTCACATTGGAAGCTGGTAACAAAGTGCCAGAGAAGTCTAACCTGAGAACTGTTGTGTTTAATGTCTTTATCAATGGTTTGGAAAAGGCAATGACATGTACTCTTAACAGCTTTGGAGATGATATCAAATTGAGGAGAACAGTCACAAATTCACAGATTCACAGCATGGGAGTGGTTGGAAAGGATCTCTGGAGCAGGATTGCCTATAGCAGGTTGCACAGGATTGCGTCTAGGCGAGTCTCCAGAGAAGGAGACTCCACAACATCTCTGGGCAGCATGTTCCAGTGCTCTGTCACTCTCAGTGTAAAGAAGTTTTTCCTCCTTCAATATTTTCCTCAGTTTGTTTGACAGCAGGGCTGCCATAGAGAACAGGCTGAAGGAATGGTCTGACAGGAACCTTATGAATTTCAACAGCATCTGATAAGACCTGCACATGGAAAGGAAGAACCACCTACAGTGACAGATGCCAGGGACAGTCTAGCTGGAGAGAAGCTCTGTGAAAAAAGGCCCTGGGGTCTTGTCAGACAGGTAGCTGAAAATGGACCAACAACATGTCCTGACAGAAAATAGGTAAGTGCAACAGCCTCCTGGGCTGTATTAATAGGAGAACTGGTAGATCAAGGGGAGGGGTTATGCTCCTCCATCCACCGCTCATTAGACTGCATCTGGAGTCCTGTGTCAGATTTTGGCCCCCCAGTAGAAGGTAGTGATTGATAAACTGTAGCAAGTTTATCAAAGGGCCACCAAGAGAAGTGGGCGCTGGAGCACCTGCCCTACAAGAAGCAAAGGGAGCCTGATTTGTTTAGCCTGGAGAAGAGGAGGCTTCAAGGAGACTGAACAGCTGTCCTGCTCCACCCTACCCCCTCTCCTCCCAGTACCTATGGGAAGATTATAGAGAAGACAGAGCCGGGGTCTGCACAGTGGTGGGTGGAAAGAAGATAAGAAACAATGGGTGTAAGCTGAAAAATGTTTCACACTGAATATAAGAAGAAAATTCTGCAGAAGCAAGGAGTGTAAGCTGGGTTGCAGCAGTTTAACCAGCGAAGTTGTGCAGTCTCTGTCCTTCCCTGGAGGTTTTCAAGACCCAAAAGGATAAAATCCAGAAGAATCTGGTCTGACCACCGAGATTACTTTGTTTTGAGCAGGAATTTGGACTAGAAATCCCCACCAGTGCCTTCCACCCTAAATTATTGCAAGATCCTATCCTATGATCCTAACACAAGAAACTGCTTAGATGGTTGGGTGTGCATGAGCCTCCTACATAGTCACTCTTCCTCTGCTTGAATATCCTAGTGTATTTGAACTCCTGTCCACCCTTTTTCAGGACCTTTCTGTCCTATGTGTTTAACTAGAGTGTGCTCCTCTTCGGCATCTAGCTTGTCTTTTCATATAGAATTATCCTCTTTCTTTCTTTTTTTTTTTTCTCCTGCTAGCATATCAAGTCAGATGCACATAAACCCCAAGAAAAAACATATTGCTTCATCAGTGGGGATTAATTTCTGTCCCTAGTGTCTTTGGTTCTTGCAGGACATCTACTTTATCTTACCCTCTTTATTGGTATTAGGAAAATTAGGAAAAAAATCTTCACTAAAAGGGTTATCAATCGTTGGAACAGGCTGTGGAGGGAAGTGGTTGAAACACCATCCCTGGAGGTATTTAAAACGTGTAGATGTGGTGCTTAGGGACATGGTTTAGTGGCTTGACTTTGCAGTGCCAGGTTAACGGTGGGACTTGATGATCTTAAAGGTCTTTTCCAATCAAAATGGTTCTATGATTCTATGACTGCCAGCAATATAAAGTCCATGAAGATACATAAAATGCTTGAAACGTTAAAATATAACACTGGCCAAATATAACACAATGCCATAGGTTTTGTCTCTAATCATTACGCACACCAATTCCTGCAAAGATAACCTGAATAAAATGAGTGACCTGATTAAACACTTCATGATTGAACAGAGGACTCCATATTAGCAAGCCTTCCGTTGTGCTTCTGCATGCTGGGGAAATGATCTAAAAAAAAAAAGCACAAAAAGAGAGAAGAGCTGGAAAAATCTGTTGTGGAGCTACGGAATATAAACTGTGTGCTTCCACCTAAATCAAGAGGAGTAGAAATATAATTCTTCATGTAAGAAAGAAGTTAGACTCACTTGTATATTGGAAAATATTTTTCACTAACGACTCCTTAGAGACGTTAATTATACAGCAGTTAATATTAAATGCAAAATTTACTTACGCAAGAGGGATCAACTACTAATACTGAAAACAAGTAGAGAGATGGTATCAATTATATTGTAAGTGCATCAAGGCATTGGAGATGAACCCCAGGAACAATGTCATTCCATAGACATTGAGTCAGCTTATATCACAGTATCACAGAATCACAGAATGACAGGGGTTAGAAGGGACCTGCAGAGATCATCGAGTCCAACCCCCCTGCTAAAGTAGGATCACCTAAAACAGGTTGCCCAGGATCACATCCAGGTGAGTTTTGAATATCTCCAGAGAAGGAGACTCCGCAACCTCTCCAGGCAGCCTGTTCCAGAGCTTCATCACCCTCTAAGTGAAAAAGTTTTCCCTCATGTTCAAATGGAACTTCCTGTGTTCCAGTTTGTGCCCGTTGCCCCTTGTCCTGTCACTGGGCAGCATTGAGAAGAGTCTGGCCCCATCCTCTTGACACCCGCCCTCTAGATATAAGTATTGATGAGATCCCCTCTCAGTCTTCTCTTCTCCAGGCTAAACAGAGCCAGCTCTCTCAGCCTTTCCTCATCAGAGAGGTGCTCCAGTCCCCTAACTGTTTTGGTAGCTCTCTGCTGGCCTCTCTGCAGTAGTTCCTTGTCTTTCTAGAATGGAGGAGCCCATAACTGGACACAGTATTCCAGATGTCGCCTCACCAAGGCAGAGTAGTGTGGGAAGATAACCTCCCTCAGCCTGCTGGCCACATTCTTCTTAATGAATCCCAGGATACCATTGGCCTTGGCCACAAGGGCACACTGCTGGTTCTTGAAAAACTTGTTCATAGGACTCCCAGGTCCTTCTCCACAGAGCTGCCTCCCAGCAGGACAACCCCTAACCTGTACTGGTGCCTATGGTTATTCCTCCCTAAGTGCAGGACCCTACACTTGCCCTTCTTGAATTTCTTTAGGTCCCTCTCTGCACAACTCTCCGGCCTGTTCAGGTTTTGCTAAATGGCAGCACAGCTTTCTGGTGTATTGGCCACTCCTCCCAGTTTTGTATCATCAGCAAACTTGCTGAGGGTATACCCTCTCTCTTTATGGCAGTTATTGACAAATATGTTGAACGAGACCAGACACAGTACTGACCCCTGGGACATATCACTAGCGAAAGGCTTCCAACTAGACTCTGCACTGCTTATCACAACCCTCTGAGCACTATCATTCACCTAGTTGTCTATCCAGCTCACTGTTCACTCATCTAACCTACACTTTCTAAACTTATCTATGAGGATGTTACGGCACACAGTGTCAAAGTCCTGCTGACATCAAGGTAAACAACATCTACTGCTCTCCCCTCATCCACCCAGCCAGTCATGCCATCACAGAAGCCTATAAGATTGGTCAAGCATGATTTCTCCTTGGTGAATCCATGCTGACTGCTCCCGATAACCTTCTTTTCCTCCACATGCTTATTGATGACCCCCAGAAGGAAGCTGTTCCATCACTCTTCCAGGTATGGAAGTGAGGCTGACTGGCCTGCAGTTTCCTGCATCCTCCTTCTTGCTCGTTTTGAAGGCCAGAGTGACATTGGCTTTCCTCCAGTCCTCAGGCACCTCTCCTGTTCTCCATGACCTTTCAAAGATGATGGAGAATGGCATAGCAATAACATCTGCCAGCTCCTTGAGGACTTGTGGATACACACTCTCAGGGTCCATGGATTTGTGGATGTTGAGTTTGCCTATATGTTCTCTAACCCGATCCTCCTCAACCAAGGGAAGGTCTTTCTTTCTCCAGACTTTCTGTCCTACCTCCAGTGTCTGGGGTTCTTGAGGGCTGACCTTAGCAGTAAAGGCTGAACCAAAGAAGGCATTTAGTAACTCCACCTTCTCTGTATCCTCCATCACCAAGGCACTCTTCTCATTCAGCAGCAGGCCCACATTTTCCCTAGTCTTCCTCTTGCTGCTGGTGTACTTGAAAAAACCGTTCGTGTTGTCCTTGATATCCCTTGCCAGATTTAATTCCAAGTGGGCCTTAGCCCTCCTTGTTGCATCCTTACATACTCTGATGACATCATTATATTCCTCCCAAGTGGCCGATCACTTTTTTCACATTTGGTAAACTTCCTTCTTCTCCTTGAGGGAAAGAAAAGAAAAATTCACTTTACTCTAGCACAAAGATAAAAGAACATAATTTGTAAAACTGCGTCATAAGTTACAAGTTAATAGTATGTCAGAGAACCTAGACATCAGGCTATAAGCACTTCCCAGTGAGGCTTATATGCTCTGAATCCTACACAGTTGTCCATCTGGGAAGATTGCGTCCAAAGGAGACTGAGCTATTAGTTATATACGCAGAATCAGCACCTGAATGTTAGAAATACCTCAGTTAGGGTTCTTCATATTATGAGAGGCTTAAATTGTTTCCATTACTTGCTTAGTTTGTGTGAAGGACTAAAAAAGATTTGGCCCAGAAATACATATCTACAAAATTAAATGCAGAATCTGCACATTGTACCCCTGATAAGTATATATATTATATCCAATATTTGAAACAGTTGTGTGATATACAGTCGTCACTCTAACAGATTTAAAGAAATTTCCTCATCCAGCTTTTGTATAGTTTTATATATATATATATATATATATACACACACACCCCCTGTTTATTCAAGTTGCTGAAGTATCTAGTATTGCTGGGTTACTGATGATGGATTATCTACTTGACAGGAGGGCATGGAGAGCAAAACCAACATCAAAGACGACCAGAATCGGGAAACAGCTACCTAGGTGTCAAAGCATTTAAGTAGAATCAAAGAAATCTGTAATACGTGTTTCACTTGAACTGAAATATCAAAATGATCCCTAGAAACGTCCCTGGAAATGTCAAAATGATCATAAAACAAGCCCTTGAATTCCATGCTCTACAGGCATCACAGATTAATGCATAAACACTTAGGACCTCACCCTCATGCCATGGCATATTGCATAGTGGCACAGTAGCCACATTTCTTGTTTTACACATCTAATTCCGATGCTCTGACTTGCTTTCATACATGGACTTATGTTCCTTCGTTCATTTATTAGGGAACTTTGGTACTTAACATTGGTCCTCCAAAATGCATCAGTTAGAGGCCTAGAGTAGGTGATGTAACACTGCAGTGATTGTGTTTGCATGAAGGGACAGATGTTTCATTGCTCCAGCCTCATTACACTCCAAAAATATGAAAACATAAAGTCAAATGCAAAGTCAACACACATTCCTCTCAAAAATATACCATCACCGTTTCTTTTCTTGGGAAGGGATCACAGGTTCACAGGTGAGGAGATATTTGCAGAACTTCAGACCAGGTGGTGTTGCCTGACAGCTAAGGAGGGAACCAGAAGTATGTGGTGCACTGCAAGGAGTGTTTCCCTCTGCTTACAGAAAGAGCCATCATTGAGCCTTTTCCCTACTATATTCAGTTCCTGGGTGGGGATTACTTGTTTTAAAACACCCTGTAGACCCCCTGCAGCCTGCTGGGGGGCAGAGCCACAGGAGGCAGAGGTGGCTATGGCAGTGGGGTAGTGTGGCCGAGCGGTCTAAGGCGCTGGATTAAGGCTCCAGTCTCTTCGGAGGCGTGGGTTCGAATCCCACCACTGCCAGGAATGTTTTCTTGGGACCAAGCAACACACCGGTCACTAAGAGAAGCTGCTGGAGAGCAGCCCTGAAGAAATGTGGGTGGGGGTGGGTGGTGGTGACACTGTATCCCGCTGTTTTCAGCACTGGTACGGCCTCACATGGAGGAAGTAGTGTGTTCAGTTGTGGGCCCGACAATTTGAGAAGGATCTGAAGGTCCTCTCTAAGGGAGGGCAGCAAAGCTGGTTGAGAGAGGGCTGAAATAAATGTCCTCTTAGGAGTGGCTGAGTACTCTGGGTTTGTCTACTTTGGAGAAAAGGAGGTTGAGAAGTGACTTCGTTGCTCTTGTTCCTGAGGAGTTTAAAGCTATTTCAATCAGGGGTGGTTTAGTTTAGCCTGGATGTTAGGAAGCATTTCTTTATCAAGAGGATGGTCAAATGGTGGAACAGGCTTCTTAAAGAGGTGGTTGATAGCCCAAGCCTGTCAGTGTTTAAGAGGCATTTGGACAATGCCCTTAATAACAAACATGCTTTAACTTTTGGTCATCCCTGAGTTGGTCAGGCTGTTGGACTACATGGTCATTGTAGGTCCCTTCCACTTGAAATAGTCTAGTCTAATTTTGTTGTTTTCTGTCTTCACATTCAGCTCAATTAAGCTTTCTGACCAGACTGCATTTTTCATGGTGCACTATGGATCCATGACCCCAGTGAATCATTGGAGAGGCAGCTTGCTTTGGGAACTGAAAACACAGGGGAAAATGGAGATAAAAAGCAACTCAGATATGCCTCCCATAAATCATTACAACAGAATAGAGATTATTTTTTTTCAGTTAAACCTGGAGATATTTAAGTCTTTCATTGAAATAAAAAATGGCGCCCCCCCAAACATCACCTCCTGACACTGGAAAGTGAGTTTTGTCTTTATTTGCTTTAGTAAATTGATCAGTGACCTCTGAGCTGTACATGCAGCTAACACAGTAAACAGAACTATGGTTTTGAGCAACATATAGGTAAAGCCAATTTTGGTTCACCCTACTTTTCTTTTTTTAAGAAAATTGTGTTTTCTAGCCTTTTCTGATTAATTTGTATTGTATTTTGCCTCCTTGTTAAAGAGGCAGTGTGAGCCAAGTCACACTTAGTGCTCACTTACCATTTAAAAATGTTACCATGACCTGCTTTATTTTGGGTGTTGTTCTACTGAACTGTGCGCAGTAATAGATGATTCACAGTACTTCACACAGATTTTCAGGAAATACTGTCCTTTAAAGCAGCAGTACCCAATACTGCAGTACACTGAGGTTTGGTATGTGTGTTGGCTATGTTCGTTCCATGTCATGAAAATGCATGAACAGGCTGTCCTATTCCTTTGGCATGGGTAGCCTGTACTGCATTGTGGGTAGTGACACAATATTCGTATCTTGAATATCAAGCCCACACAGACCACTGATCTTAACTCTTAGGCACTTATGACTTTACTGCATGTTAAAGGTAGGACAAGTGGGGGAGATTCTCTGCTGATATCGAATCAACTGCTAAAATCAAAACCTCTTCAAGGTCCACACATGAAAGCAACAATAATAGATCACCAACAGTTTTATGTATTTCAATCCGTAAAGGGTGAAAGCTGTTGTTTTATGAATATTAGCATTTAACATTATGAACAGTTCACAGCATGCCCATCTGGGCCTAACATTCTCAATGTTTAAATATCATTCAGCAGTTATGAAACTGTCTGAAAACGTTTTTCTCCTGCTGATTCTAAAAATGTATTTATTTCTTGGTTCTTTTACTTATAAATTTAAATATCAGTAGCACATCTCTATCTTATGGCTTATTAGACCTGGAGATATTTGCTTGGAAAGTAGTTTGTTTCTGAACACTGTTCATCAGTCCTTTGAGGTTCATAAAACTAATGATTTGTTGTTTAAGTCTGAAAATTTCAAAATAGTATGCCAGATAGATCCCAGATTTTTGCCAGCTCAGAATCTGTAGTAGTCATCTTTTAATTAGACTGAAATGGAGTTATGTATCTAATTCAAATTTCTGAACATCACAGACCCATAAAATGAAAAAAGGAAATTCTGATCACCTAGCCTGACTTTCCACACAACTTTCCTGTACTGATTTCAGTTCAAGTGAGAATATATTTCACAGGAAAAAAATTCATCTTGATTTTCATATTTTTAGTGAGGAACTGGCAAGTGATCTTTTGTAAACTTTTCCAGTAGCTAATTTCTCAACTTTAAAATATGCAGAATTTTTCTGGTTTCAAATTCCATACATTGGGTTCTGCTATAATTTGTTTTACTAGATTGAAAAATCTGTTCTTATCACATAGCTGTTTCCTATGGCTGTAACAAGAGAGAAATCCAGAGAAGCTAACTTAGCCTACAGAGGCAAATCCTCTCTAGATTTACTCTGTTTTCTACAGACTCTTTCTCAGAGGTAGTTTCAGAACAGGACTGGGGCATTGGTCCAACAATGTTTTTCCATTTATGACTATATAATCCTAAAGCAATTAGTTTCGTGAATACTCCCACTCTCTTTATCCCCAATACCGCAATTTGTCTTGAGGCTTTTCTTTGAATCATCTCCAACTTAACAACCTATTTCTTGAATTATGAATAGCAGAACTGGACATGTTATATTAATAGAAGCTGAAGTACTGCCAAATGCAAAAGCAGAATAAGTCAGGTATTTTTATCAATATTTTAATTTATAAATTGAAAGATTTTGGCAACTGTGGCCATATTCTCTGCTCATATTTACCTATTTATCCAGTATGATCTCTGTGTCCTACTCAGAAACAGTGCTTCCCAAGGCTTCATCTCTGCAGTTTGGCGTTCTTTACTCCAAGGTTTATGTCTTTATTTTTCTGTGTTAAAATGCATACTGTTTGGTAATGCACTGTTAAAAAGTAATATGGTGCCCTTTCTGCATCATTATTTAGCATTCTTTGCTCATCTGCAGCTTTCTTGGTCATTTATTCCAAGTGTTTCAAGGTTCTATGATTCAATGATTCTATGCAACTCGGAACATGTGTTACAACAATTTAAAGATATATTCATTACAACTTCTATTCCTGGTCTCTTTGGATCAGGCCATAGGGTTTAATGATTCATGGCAATGAACTCCTTCCCTTGCTCCTGCTCCAGCATGGACTTATTAATGAACCACAATCTCTTCAGAGGTGGCCTTAGCCACAGACACGATCTCTTACACATGTCCCTCCTTTGTTCCGTCCTTAACTTTGGGCCACTGTCCCTTCAGGAGTGTACCTGCTGCAGTGTGGACATATCCACAGTCACAGACACTTTGATGTGTACCTGCTCCTGTGCGTACTTATCTGCAGGTCACAGTCCCTTTGACTGGAGTTCACACTGGAGTTCCAGTCTGTCCAGTCAGCAGCACTGGAACAGCAGCCATGCCCTGGCCACCTGCAGGCCAGGCGCATCGCCATTGCTGTTATCGAAATGTAAGATGTATGCAGAGTAAGATGATAGGCAGTACAACAAAAATCAAATAGAAAAAGCAGTCACTAATGAGCACTAGACTCTAGTAAACACTAAGGCGAGCCAGCCCCATGGCAAGTACAGGAGCTTGCCAATTAGTAGCTAAACAGCAGTTTCAGTCTAGCACACTCCAACTAAATCTGTCCTGATCTCAAACCCTTCAAGTCCCAAGCTGGGACCCAAAAAGGACTGTTGTGGTTTAATCAAAGTAGATAACTAAGCCCCACACAGCCACTCGCTCACTCTCCTCCAGTGGGATGGAGGAGAGAACTGGAAGGGTAAAAGTGAGAAAACTCATGGATCAAGATAAAGACAGCTTAGAATCATAAAATGATTTGAGTTAGAACAGATCTTAAAGACCATGTAGTTCCAACCTCCCTACCATGGGCAGGGACACCCTGCACTAGACCAGGTTGCCCAAAGCACCATCCAACCTGGCCTTGAATATTTCCAGGGAGGGGCCATCCACAGCTTCTCTGGGCAACCTGTTTAGTGTCTCACCACTCTCACAATAAAAAATTTTGAATCATAGAATCATAGAATCTTTAAGGTCGGAAAAGACCTCTAACATCATCAAGTCCAACCTATAACCCACCACCATGTCTACTAGACCATGTCCTGAAGTGCTATATCTGCACGCTTTTTGAACATCTCCAGGGACGGTGACTCCACCACCTCTCTGGGGAGTCTGTTCCCACCTCTGACCACCCTTTCAGTGAAGAGATTTTTCCTAATCCCCGATTTAAACCTCCTCTGGAGCAATTTGAAGCGATTTCCTCTTGTCCTATAACTTGTTGCTTGGGAGAAAAGACCAACACCCACCTTGCTATAACCTCCATATCTTTGTAAACAGCCCGTCTCCAGCTTTCCTGTAGGCTCCCTTCAGGTGCTGGAAGGCTGCCCTAAGGTCTCCCCGGAGCCTTCTCTTATCCAGGCTGAACAACTCCAACTCTTTCAGCCTGTCTTCACAGGGGAGGTGTTCCACCCCTCCAATCATTTTTGTGGTCTTCCTTTGGACTTGTTCCAACCATTTAATAGGGAAATAAAAAGATGTTGGTGCAAACAAAGCAAAATAAGGAATTCCTTCATTACTTCCCATCAGCAAGCAGATGTTTAGTCATCTCCAGGAAAAGAGGGCTTCATCAAGCATTGAGGTTACTTGGGAAGACAAACACCATGATTTTATTGCTGCACACAATGTCATATGGTATGGGAGGTCCTTTTTGTCATTTAGGGTCAGCTGTCCTGGCTGAGGCCCCTCCTGACTTCTTGTCCACTCCCAGTCTGCTAGCTGGCAGGGCAGTGTTAGAAATGAAAAGGCTTTGGCACTGCATAAGCACTGCTCAGCAACTGCTCAAATACCTTATGTTATACAAAACACAGTACCATACAAGCTGCTACAAAGAAAATTAACACTATCCCAGATGAAACTAGTACGTCTAGGAACTGTCAAAGTTAATCAGATGGTGTTCTAAAATGTATATGTATTGAGAGGATATGCTTTCCATGAACCATGCTGAATGACAAGGAATAAAAGGGTGGGAAGTGTGGCAGTGGGGTACAGCATCAAATGAAGTATAGCTAGCAGAGAACATAAAGGTTTATAAGAAGAAAGATTTTATGTAAACTAAAAGTGACAGTGAAACTGCGGAGAGGATGTTCCAATACTTATTAACAAAGAAGGGTAAATAACAGATAATGTGAAGAAGACTGCACAGTTTAAAGTCCCTTCAGCTTCATTTTCATTAAAAAGGTCAACCATGATCAGGTGGATAAAACAATCGCCATCAGTGGTGACATATAAATATTAGGCAGTAAAAGAAAAGACTAGGTTAGGGATTACTTAGATAGGTTAGATGACATCAACTCATTTTGGGATGACAATAGTCATACCAAAGAAAAGGATCCTAGGATTATATTGCTTGGGTACATGTGTCAGTAGCTGTGGGTACCAAACAAGTTGGGGCTTATTGCTGTTTACAGTAGCAAAATGAAGAATGTGTTGACTAGCATTACACATGAATTAGGAGCAACTGCAAATAGATGCTACCACAGTTATTTGACTTTTAGAATAAACACCCTCGAATGAGTAGCTACCTCAGTCAGAATAGTAAAAACCTTTGACCAGGTGTTTAGATCTCAATGATTTTATTTTCACTTAAATTGCTCCTGGTGAGCCTAGCAGAAGGTGGTAAATATTTTTGCAAAAACCCTAAATATTGTTTTGTGTATAAAACTTTGGAATCGCAAGTTTTCAAATTCCAAAATCCCACATACATCAGGAACAAGTTTCTGAGCTGAGTGTGGTATTGTCCATTCGAACTCATATAACTGACATTATTGTGTGTAAGTATCAGCTATATAAAGCAACTCTCTGATCCACAGCTGTCAAGGGAGAAACGGTAGGGGATTGTATTTGTAGAGGCGATGTTATTGATCCAATTGATTTTAGAACAGCTTTCATAGCTTGGCAGAAGGCAGACAGTACTTAACAGAATATTCTCACTAACATTCATAGAAATGGTACAATACTTTTTTGATAAATTCCTTTTTAAAACTTTTAGACAAAGATTCCTGAACTAACACAGCACGTTTTCTTTCAGGTACTGTGTCTGCAACTTTTTCCTCTATCCACAGCATTGTCTTCCTCCCTTTATTTCCTCCATGACTACCTCACTTCAATACCACCACATCCTTCTCATTGTCCTTCTCTTAGTGCCTTCAGTGTTCCAGAATACATCCTTCTCATGTGTCCACACAGTCAGATGTATACTGACATCCATTTCTAAAGGTTACCTGTCTTTCAGTATGCGTAGTGTTACACTTAAAATGTTGTTAATGGGCAAAGAGGAAGCAAATCTTATATGTAAATAAAGCCATGAATTTACTGTTCATATAATGTAAATCTTAATCTAACCATTATAAGTCCAGATCAGTCTAACAGGGTATAACTCAGTACATTACCTTGATAATCCGGGGACCAGGTAATATGCTGGCATAAACTGGTAGCACTGCACTGCAGTCACCATTCTGTTAACAGAGTCAATAAAATCAATGAAGCTGTGCCAAGTTAGACCAGCAGGCAACCTGGTTTGAGATGCTGAAATATACAACATATCAATGAACAACTCATCGCCATATTTAATAATGATGAATGGAAAATATATTTCTGTCCATTGGACAATTCCTTGAATAAATTAAAAATAGGTCATTTGTTATTACTGAAATAATATATACATTAATTATTACACATGATATTTTAGAATTTATTTTCTATTTGAATTCCTCCATTTAAAAGCATTTCTAGAAAGAATCACTTAAAGAAAAGGGAATAAGAGGGAGATAAATCACAGGATTGTCTCTGATTTATCACCTACCTAAGGATGTTAAAGATCCTCTAGTGATGCAGTTTTTTATCTGTAATTTGTACATGTGTAAAACAAATAAAAGACTTTTCCAGTTAAGTATTTTTCTTAGTTTCCTACATCTTTTCCCTTGCAAACTTCTGAACCTATCAAGCAATTTAAAACCAATTGGAAAGAGGGTCCTAGGTCTCAAAGACAGTGAATTCTTACAATGTTTGTGAATAAATATGTGAATATTTGTGCTACAAATATTTTGAAGACTGAGGCATGAGTGCATTATTGGACATTGTGAAAGTCACATAGAATTCACACTTATAAATATCCCTGGTGAGCAAGGAAAAAATCAGTCAGAACTTGAAATCTTTCCATTAGATGGTAAAGTCATTCAGCCATATGGCACAAATGAATAAGAAACTCGGTTTATTCTCTTGAGGTGGTCATGGAACTTCCATTCCATGAAGAGCTAAATCTGTGTACTTGTCCATTTTGGACTGCGTAAAATAAAACTTATTTAAGTAGATCGAAGCCCTTACAACTTGTTCTTCTCATATGAGTTTACCAGCCTTCCAGGTAAAGACCAATCTGCATTCTGCCTTGCAATTGATCTCTTCCATACAACAGCTTCTGTAAAAGTAATGTATCATGGATCTCCCACAGCCTGGCTGAAATTGATGGTCCACTTAGTTACCTCATAGGAGGACCTCAGCAGCATCACCTTCATTTTGAAAGACCTACAGCACTGTGAATCATGACTTGAAGGACATGATCGCTTTAGTCCTAAGGAAAAAAGTGTGCCTTCAGTAGGATATCAAGATCTGAGTTGTACCCATATCTTGTATCCCACCCTGTCTTTTGTGGGTCCATAGCTTAATGCATAGCTTAGTGCTGTATAGTCAGGAGTTGGACTAGATAATCTTTAAAGGTCCTTTCTAACCCAAACCATTCTATGATTCTATGATAACCACTTCTCAGTCACAGATAGGGGCAATTTCTTTTACTCATACTTGGCTCCCCATGTCCAGACAGGGAGAAGTATCGGGCCACAGTGGTAATTTTACCATTGATTTCAAAAGGGGCAACAATACTACAGGGTGTGGTGAGCAGAAATTGCTTAACCCAGGTTTCTGACTTAATAAGGGGACTGAGACATAATAAATTGGTTACAAAGAAGGAAAATCTGCTCTATTATCCTATTCCATATAAGGAAAAATATACTTCTTTCTACCTTGCAGTAAAAAGGTGGGGAGAAGTTAGAGGGAAGATTTTACTTTTTTCTCCATAGCTTCCAGGAAAGTTCAATTATTCATTTCCCCTTGGAATATAAAATTGTTACTCAGCATAAGGGATTTGAGCAGGAAAATCTAAGAATCATTTACCTTTTTTTATTAACTGAAAAGTCCCAGTGTTCATTTATGATGATATTATAAGCTGCAGTGAAGTTCTCAAACATCATTAATCACTACAGATGGCTACAAACCCATTAAATCTTTTAAGCACCTGTTTGCTTATCAAATGCTCACATTGCAAGCTACCCTCTGGTTCACGTAAGTACATTAGTTTTAGAACATATAATTAGCTTACAATAACTGTACTTGTGCTAATTACCAGTCCACTGAAAGAAAGAAGTGGATCCTGTTGAGTAATAGGGGTGGCTGGAACTTAAATCAGAGTTTCTAGACTGAGCAACAGGGTTGGATGATTCAATATAAAATGTTTATCTCCTTTCTGGTAAGCCTGGTTCAATTCCACAGTGAGCATCTAAGTGAAATAGCTTGATTTTCTCTGCCATCAGTCACAAGAGAACATTACCACAGATAATTTATCACAATTTGTCTCTTTTGAAGAGAATTTCAGATTGGAAATAGCATAAAGACCAAATTATTTCTCACTCAAATGAGTTGCACAGTATTTGAGACTGTGGTGTTGGACAGAAATTGCAATCTCCTGTCATACGTTAAGTCTTATCAACATGAAGCTCTCTGCTAGAGTACACACTGGAGTGCTCACTTTGCCAGAACTATTTAGAGGCAATACCATTTATTCCCCAAGTAGTAGCCCCCCCATTTGGGATGGTAGACTTTCAGTCCATCCTGCAGAATAGTTAAATTAATTAAGGAAAGAAAAAAAGAAAGATATGATCAGGTAAGTTTACGCAATATATGACGAGGGTTATTTCACTAAGAGATTTCAGTGCTATGTATGCTAGCTTCATAATAAAGGCACAGGAAAAGTCTTAACCTGTGTAAATCCATATAATTTTGCTAGAGGTATGCATATTTCTGTAACCCCTGGGTGTAGCTTGCAATTTTCTCATAAACTACCCTAAATCCAGGTCTAGTCTGAAGGACAGTATTCTGATGGCATACTGCAGAAAGAATGCAATGTGAGCTATCAGATGGCATCCTGACAATACTGAATACTGATCAGCGCTTTTTTTTCATAAATAATTTCCCAAATGTCTGCCTTTCTGTATATTGTCACTGTACATACTTATATATAAACCTACCAGAGAAAACATGCTAAAACCAGAACTAGAACACTATCACAGTACCATGCTGTAAACTAGAAATGCAGTTACTTCAGAACATATCTACCATAGCCATATCATAAGAGCAACCCAAGCCAAACTACATTTGCTGCCCCTGAATTAAGTTCAATTAACTAAAAAATCTGGGAAAATATGCAATAATTTCTTGCTTTATTTTCTGAGATAGGTTTTCATGCCACAAGATTCAGAAATCTGAAGACTGAGACATGATCATAATGCTGTACAGACATTTTGCTGAAGTTAGCAGAAATTTTAAGAATGGTTGAAAAATCCTGAATTATTTCAAAGGCAGTATACTACCCATCCTTGTCCTTATTTATCTGGACACTGACTGCTCCCATTTCATTTGGAATACAATCTAGACTGATTGTCCAGATGCCAATTTGTTCTCAAGGACATACTAGACAGCATCACCAGAGAAAGTTAGTTGTACGAAGTTGGAATGTCTACTACAGATTTATTGGTTGAAATGTGTTTCTTCTCAGTCTGGTACTGCCTAAAAGATTTTACCAAAAGATGTTAGAATTTTTCCAAAGTCCTACAAGTAGCTGACTAAAAAATGTGATGTTGAGGAAAATGTATAAAGAGATAAATTGAGATAAGAAATAGCTAGTGAAGTAAAACTACTTTTAAAAACATCTCAGAAAGGACTAAACTGTGCAGAAATGAAAAAAAAATATATATTGACACCCTGAATATAAGACATTCCTATTTTAATCCTGCAAAGTTCAGGTCCTAGAGAATCATGGTTAAGAGAGTTTAAGCTCAGAGGGTAGAAAGAAATATAATTTATAAAGTCAAAGGGAAGGTGGGTGTAAGCTTGTTTCTTTATACATCCTTCAGTTTCCTCTAGGCATTCAACACAAAAAAAAAGTACATTACTTTATATCCTTCACTGTCTGTTGCTTTCCGTGTTCCTGGAGCTGCAGCGGGGGACTTCAACTACTGGTCCTGGAGTCCGAGGACAAACACCTCACCCCTGAGGACTCTCACCTCGGGACCAAGTGATCACGACATCAATATGATGAGTAAAATGGCGCTTATTAAACTGCGTCACACATTTATATACTCCTTTTACGGGGCGTGGCCACTGTGGGGCTCTGTGCAGGTCATAGGGGTGTGTCTAAGCTCACCGTACAACGTGAGATCTTCCGAACGGGATTCCCTACAACTGTCTTACTCTCAGACAGAATCAAATTTAAGGATTTGATTTGCAAGTTACACATTGACCCTAGTAAATCAAAGGCTATGCCTTAGGGGTAAAGCTTGTTCCCAAAAATCCCTGGCAAAAATTGTTGTTTAATTATACTTATATCATAGTCTGACTTTGAAAAGTACTTGCAAGTGAAAAGAAAGCTGTCTTCCCAACCGCTTAAATTGGTATCAGTTCAACTAATGGACCAGTTAATTAACTAATGGTTGTGATTCACAGACCTTCTCCTGAGCTAAAACAGATTAAATATACCACCTAATTGCCTAGTATGGATTGATACAGTTTATTGGTGACCCTGGTCCAAGGTTTCCACAAAATTTCTTGAACTGCATTTCCATTGGAGGAATATCAACAGGTAGAGAAAAGGAAAAAATTGGACATATGGTAATTCTTCTAAAACATTAATGTGTTTTAAGCCATATCCTATGAAATTTATAATAATTCTGCTTCACCTTAAACTGCTTCAAACTGCAGTGGTTTTGCTTTAATATGCAAGATTTTGAGTTCTGCCTCCTTATCCTGACTCCCAAATGTCTTATTACATTTGAAAAAGGAGTTTATTCCTGGATTGATAATATTATATCAAATTTCACTGAATACCCCCAAATTTGTCATGAACCATGTGGGTTTTATTTATTTATATCTCAGTAAACATTACACTTGATTCTTAAATGAGACTTTTTCCAGTTAGACTTGAACTGCTTCTGGCACAGCACGGGTTTGATATCCCAAAGATCTTGGGCAGCCCATCATGGGTAAGTGGATCCTGCTGTGTCAGTCTGTTAGAAAGACATTATCTACACAAAACATTGCTTTCAATGCCATGAGATTTAAGAAGGAATTTGAGAAAACTAGATCAAAGTATATGACTTTCTGGTGAGATGAACTCATGAGCTCTCCTCAGCAGCACATATCCTGCAGTTCCTTTGCTCTGCCCATAGAAGCCTGGCTTAGCTTTGCTGCTTTTTCTGGGTCTCTAAGCTCCCATTCACCAGCTTCAGGACCCTCTGAATTTTCCATTGCTTATTCTAGCATTTCTTTTTTTCCAGCTGCATCTTCCTTTAGCTCATTCGTATTACTTTCCGTTATTTTCAAGTAATGTTACAATCGTATTATTTAAGTCTTGCTTTCCAACAACCTTAAAATGAGACACACAGAACTATTTACATTCCTCAGGCTGATTTTGCAGCCACCTGACCTGGACAGTTTAATATTTTTATTTGCTTCTTAAATTCCGGAAGATAAAATCTGAATGAAGATCCTATTGCTTTAATAATAAACTCAGTACAAAGCCATTGTCTTGCAATGTACATCTTTTTAACTGATAGAATGAAACTTTTCATTTTGAAGTAGCTGTGTTCTTCAGAATGAAAGCTTTTGTTAAAAACAAAACCATATTTCAAGCTTCCAGCTCTTCTGTGTTTTGGTAATGTTTAATTAACTGGTTTTTTTTTTTTTATTTTAGGAGATGGCATGTGCTAAGGAATAACAAGAAAATGGTTGAATTGCGTATTAATTGTGACTTTCATGAAGGTGTAAAGAAATATTACAAAATCATATGATCATAGGCAGAGATGTGTGTAATTATGTGGTTATTGAGGCAACAATGTCAGGGTAAATAGAGAATATCCTAGAAGTCAGGTTTGATATAAATTCACTGGCTCCATTTGTGTATTGGATGCAAAAATTCCAGATTAATATCCTTGATATACAGAGTGGATTCAATGAAAATGTTAAAACTTGTGAGAGCTTACCAAATATAATTCAGAATTTAAGATGTTGTTTACAAATTTTCTGGTCTTCTGGTTTCAAGATAACCTTCCCAACATAAATCAATTCATAGGGTCTTTGTTGAATTTATAACAAGGCAGCCTAAAATAATGTCACCAAGAGAGTTTAAATAATAACTCTTCTAACTGGCTTTAAAAAATCCCAGGTCTTCGCTACCAAAAAAAACCAGTTTAGATTGTTAAAGACTTAAGTTTCATATGGCCTTTAGAGATTATTCTACAAAATTATCTAACTTGATCCAGCAAGAGTTTCCCTGTGAATGGACACCTGACAATCTCTTTGACCACTAAAAAGAGCCTTTAGAATTTTGGCTTACATTTTAAGATCTCATTTGGCAGAATTTAGAATTTGAAACTGATCACACATTTTAATTATGCATTACAGCACCAACAGTTCTGCATTCTGCAGTTTCCAGATTTTAAGGAAGATTTAAATATATAGTATAGCATTACAAGTAGTTGGAATTTTTTCACACACGTGACATTTTGGTGAAATACACTGATTCAACGAAGCCCCAGTATTCCACAGCGAAGTAACTGCTTCCACACAAATTTTGTCTAGAAAGTTTTTGGTTCAGGAAAGAACACTTTCTTGAAAAGGGTAAGATATATCTCAGTGTCTGGAGTACTGTCTTGAACGTTACAAAAGTAGATTTACGTCTTCGCATTGGGATTGAAAAGCTCTGCTGTGTTGTAAATACTGCACTGACCGGTGGTTGGGATCAATGCACTACTACCTGAGCAATCAGGTTACAAAGCCTGATGCATGTAAACAATAGTAAAAGTAAATAGTAAAATATAAAATAAAAAAATTATGGGTCTAATTTAGATAGTGTTACTTTTATTTCTAAAATGTATATTGTATTTTCTCTGCTTGTTTTTTTGGTATTTTTTAATCAAGACCTGTCAAATAAAAATGCTGGATGTAAATGATTGATAACATCTCAGATCCTCAAATATTGTAACGTTTCTACTCCAAGGATTATTACAAGTAACTAGTGTAACAACAGCCATAAAATTTAGCTTGCTTTGTCACCCTTTTCCAATTCAGCTGCACCAAATCTAATAAACTAAAATTACAACTATTCCACAGCTGATTGAATAAAATGTTCATGTAATGAAAAAGTGTCCAGTCTTGTTCTGAATAAAGTCAGTGGAAGGTTTTAAGTCAACACTATAAGCTTAATGGAGAATGTGTTTTTTCAAAGTACAGAGTTATTGATAAGCCTAAAAGAAAATGCTGTGCCTGAAGTATGTGACTCATATAACTCTGAAATACATTTTTTGAAAATATTTTCTTTTAAAAACATTTTTCCAGGCAACTGGATACGAAAAGACAAAAGATGTAATCCTTTCCGCAGAGAGTTTATGATTAAGTAGAGCAAATAGATAAAGTATTGTAACAGGGAAAGAAAAGCCTCAGGAGTCCTTATTCATCCCACCTATCTCCAGGCATCGTGCTTAAAAACATAGCTAAAGGATGTTTCCTGTATACTCAGCAAGGAGAGTGAGGAATCTCCAGGGAGAGGTTCAGATCAAAGACAAGGTTTTTTCCTCTAGGGATGCCTCTCTTTCTCATCACTATAATAAATAAAGAACCTGTAGCAACCAAGATCCCAATTTAGGAATGTTTGCAAGGTGTGTAAAGGCAGAGAAGATGAAGCTGATCCAGGATAGGAGATTATGGATATTCATCCAGACAAGATGTACAGATATCTACATCATCTGGTCTTGGATCATGATGAAAGGTAGCATGTCATAACTTTTACAAATACTATAAATTGGCAAATATTATAGACCTGTCCAGTTTTAAAGAGAATATGACCAGTATGAAAATGTATGCAAATACATGTCCTATTGGACACCAACTTGTAATCTTATTACA
This sequence comes from Psophia crepitans, assembly GCA_013399095.1. Lineage (NCBI taxonomy): Eukaryota > Metazoa > Chordata > Aves > Gruiformes > Psophiidae > Psophia > Psophia crepitans. The sequence continues at coordinate 213,799 of VWZZ01001040.1, forward strand.
TGATGTACAGTATATTCAAGTCTTGTGGGAAGCAAGGATTTTGAGTTGATGTTGTTACACCATATTATTTGTGGACACACACACAAAAATATAAGCTTTGCATTAAAGGAGCTTCTATAACATCGTTTCATAAAAATCCTTTGTCCAGGTGTATCATAATACGCCCAGAACCCATGTGAAAGAGGGGAAGGACTGTGATTGTCACTGTCCTTTCCTTCTCAAACTCCTGTCTCTGCATTTCAATGATTCATTGAACATAGGTGGTCACTATGCTTTTTTCCAAATTATTTACCTTTTCTCTTACTTCTACTTTTCTATTCCATATGATTTATTGTGCCACTGACTTCTCTGTATTTCTAATGCCCCCAGAACCATCCAAATTAAAGGACTGACTCGCAAACAGAAAAGTGAAGTGGAAAATGAAGGTGGGTTTCTAGCCCCACACACACAAACATTGTGAAGGGGCAGTTGCTCTACAAATATTTATACCATCATTCCCTGTGCTTTCAAGAAATAATTATTTCTCTTACTTCTGAAAAATTGTCCTTTCCTAGGAACCAGATGATCCTCAGGTGTTAATTAATGAGATAACACCAAAGATGGATTTTTTTTCTCTAGGTTTTTAAAATACATTTCGAATACAAAGAGACTTGGGATGTCTGTTCTTTTAAAACATGCATTATGAAAGCTCTAATGGTCTCCTGATTAATGATTTTCATCAGTCTTTAAATAACAAAAATGAAGGAACCTACATCCTTTTATAGCATAGATTTATACTTTGTATATACACACACACACATCTCTGTATTACACTAATAGCTAAGTAGGTAACAGGTATAATGTTCTTAAAATAATTCATGAAAATATTTATTACTTTAGAAACAAGAGTTTGTGGAAAATACTTATCTTTTTAATGGCTTATTTTTCTAAACATCTCTTGCCCTCACCCATGCATTACAGTGTGTTCTTACTCTTAAACGCATTCAGGACAAAATATGACTTAAATATGAAGAATTGGTAGATACGTTTTATGTGGCCATGGACAGATAGACTCAAATGGAGACTTATGCTTTGTACCTGCAGAAACACATTTATGCTAACACAATTGACTTCAAAATGCATTCAGCCAAAACAATGTTTTAAATTTCAGCTTCCTCTTATTGCATAAATTACACAGAAAGACTATGGTAGACTATCTGGTTTTCTCTTCTGCTTTCAAGTAACATAACCATTAATGCTTAAGGCAAATAACTACTCAAACAGATGAAGAAAATGGTAAAACAATAAATTTTCAGTGGCTTCGGAAACACATTTTAGTTTTCTATATTACTTGTCTCCTTTTTATTGGTAGCTGATTGCACACATTCATGTTTTTCTTATGGAGGATACTCTTGGAGGGAAAAAAGATTATATTCTACCCGTTTACGAAGTATTTGATGACTGCTAAGTGAAAGCAGCACTGTTACTTTTTTGGAATTTCACTTCCCAGGCAAAAAGAGAACTGAAACCTTTTCAGAGCAAGGAGGAAAGTAGGAACTAAACAGGGGAAAGAAAAAGAGAAAGAGGAAGACTATCGTGAAACACAAGACTATAGAATTTTCTGCAAAACCACAGGTAAAACCTGACAGATGTAAGTCACTCCTGAAAAGAACACACAGTAGTAGATCTTGTCTCTGTGTGGACTTATCCAGACCAAATGACAAAAAAATGAAAACAACTCTTTCTAATGCTGTATCCCCACATTGAAAATCTTCTGATGAAGGGATGGAAGTTTCTGTTTACAATAATCTACTGCCATAAAACGAGAGCAATGAGGCTACTTCCTTTTTTCATCTTTAAGAAAGAAAATTTTCAGCATCCTGTAACATGTTATGCTGGTTTTGTACTATTGTGGTTCTATACATCTACTGGTTCCCAGAAGGAACAATAATGAAGTGCTGAGATGGTCTTAAAACCTCCTCTTATCCTGCCGTCTTCCACTGAAAAGCCAGAATAATCACATTTAAGGAAATGCTTTATAGATAGTTAGTAGAATAAGCTTGAGTCTATTTATCTGACCTGGCTTAAAACTCAGTACAGGAAATCTAAGACTTATCCTCCAAAATGTGGTTTTCCTTGTCATCTCTTGAACATAATCCATAGCTGAAGATTTGTTGTCTGCCTGTCTTCGTTTTACAGACTATGCCCTCTGCTTATTGCTTTATCAGAATGTAAAAGATTATAGAGTGAATTTATATGTGAGATAAATTGTGAAAAATTGTTCCAGAATACTTAGCTGATTTGGTTTTAGTTGCTAAAAAATTAGAATAATGTAATACTTTAGCACTGTGATTATGTTTAGCTCTAATAATCATTTCATTGTGGAGTAATAGGATTTTCATGAGATCTGTGCTGCTTAATCTCCAAGTTCTTCCTCCTGGAGTAGACTTGCAGCCCATTATAGAGATGTGAATGGGAATAGAGCTGGAAAGCTATTGGAGAGAAGAACATCTTGATTTTGTTTATCTTTTGTCCTATTTCCTCACATTTTCTTTTGCTGTTTTCCTTTTGCTTCTTTCTTCTGCCCTCTTCACCCACATTCTGCTTCATGCCCCTTGTATTTGGTCTGGTGTTTACACTATGGGACTTGTTACCTCCAGCTGACTGGTTTTGCTGGAGGTTACTGTGTGTTTGTTTCTCCTGTCAGTATGTGCATTTCTTTGCTCCAAGTCTATGGACACTCCTAATTCTCACAGGTTTATTGTACTCTGTGGCTTCTTACAATGGACTTAAAGCATTCACTTTGAATTCACATTGAAAGTCAATCCTGTAGCTTAGAATAGAGACCTGGTCGTTTATGTTTGGAGTCATAAGTGACCAGATGACTCTTTGTGAAATATAGGGATTAAGGACAATAACCAAGGTAGTCTATGGGATTTTTTAGACTAACAACACTTTCTTTTTTTTTTTAACTCTTTGTTGATTTTTTTTTTTTCCCCTAGAAGATCCAGATACTGTTTCCTAAATAAAACTTAATAGGGCAAAGGAGTCCAAGAAGGCTGGAAGGAAAACTTAAAGGTGCATGAGCAGTCCATCCCCATGTGTCAAAAGATGAGCCAATGAGGAAGAAGACCAGCCTTACTGAACAGAGAGCTGGAACTCAGGAAAAAAAAAAAAAAGAGAGTTTATGGCTTTTGGAAGAAGAGGCAGGCAACTCAGGACTACAAGGATGTCATTAGACTATGCAGGGAGAAAATTAAAAGTGTCAAAGCCCAGCTAGAAATTAATCTGGCTCCTGCTATAAAAGACAATAAGAAAATGTTTCTATAATTACATTAGCAGCAAAGGGAGATCTAAGGAGAATCTCCATCCTTTATTGGATGCGAGGAAAAACATAGTGACAAAGGATGAGGAAAAGGCTGAGGTACTTATTTCTTTGCTTCAGTCTTTAGTAGTAAGATTGATTGTTCTCCAGGTACCCAGCACCCTGAGCTGGAAGACAGGGATGAGGAGCAGAATGAAGCCCCCATAACAAAAAGGGAAATAGCTAGTGAACTGCTACACCACTTAGACACACACAAATCTTTGGCGCTGGATGGGATGAACCCAAGGGTGCTGAGGGAGCTGGCAGAAGTGCTCATCAAGGCACTTTCCATCATTTATCAGCAGTCCTGGCTACCCGGGGAGGTCCCAGTTGACTGGAGGCTGGCCAGTCTAACACTTATCCACAAGAAGGGCCTGAAGGAGGATCTGGGGAACTACAGGCCCATCAGTATGACCTCAGTGCCAGGGAAGGTTATGGAGCAGATCACCTTGAGTGCAATCATGTGTCATTTCAGGACACCCAGGTGGTCAAGCCCAGTCAGTGTGGGTTTGTGAAAGGCAGGTCTTGCTTGACCAACCTGATCTCCTTCTTTGACAAGGTGACCCACTTAGTAGGTGAGGGAAAGGTTGTAGTTGTTGTCTACCTGCACTCTATAGAGCCTTTGACACCATTTCTTTTGTGGTTTAAGCCAGCAGGTGGCTAAAACAACCACACAGCTGGTAAAACTCATGGGTTGAGATAAAGACAATTTAATATGACAGGGAAGATGATGATGATGATGATGATAATACAATATACAAAAAATGTGATGCACAGAACAATTGTTCACCACCTGCATACCACTGATGCCCAGCTAATTCCTAAGCCACGGCCTAAACCCCTGGGCAGCTTCTCCCAAGTTATATAATGAACATGATGTCATATGGTATGAAATACCCCTTTGGCCAATTCTTGTCAGCTGTCCTGGACATTTTACCTCCCAGCTTCTTGAGTACTGCCAGCCTCTTCACTGGCAGGGCATATGAGAAGCTAAAAAGTCCTTGATTTAGTATAAACAATGCTTGGCAACAACCAAAATGTCTGTGTGTTATACATATTATTATAATCTTAAATCCAAACCACAGCGCTATATACACTACTAGAAAGACAATTAACTGTCCCAGACAAAACCAGGATAGTTTTCCACAGCAGTCACCTGGAGAAACTGGCAGCTCAAGGTTTGGATGGGCATACGCTTCTCTGGGTAAAAAACTGGCTGGATGGCCAGACCCAAAGAGTTGTAGCGAATGGAGTTAAATCCAGTTGGTGGCTGGTCACAAGTGTGTTCCCCAGGGCTCAGTATGGGGACCAGTTCTCAAGTTGTGCGAGGGGAGGTTTAGACTGGCTATTAGGAAAAATTTCTTACCAAAAGGGTTGTCAAGGATTGGAATAGGTTGCCCAGGGAAGTGGCTGAGTCGCCACTAATACCACTGAGGTATTTAAAAAATGTGTAGAATGGTGCTTAGAAACAGGACCTGGCAGTGCTAGGTTTATGGTTATACTTAATGATCTTAAAGGTCTTTTCCAACCGTAACTATTCTATAATACTATGATTCTGTGATCTGACAGGAAAGTAAACTGTAAAGAAGTATGTATAATCACAGTCAATGTTTAACATTTGTATACATATGTGACAGTACATTAAAACTGGATAGCCATTCATCCTACTTCTGTAATGAAGTCAGTTCTTCTCATATCAAGGCTCACCGAACAATTTAGGAATCCGCTCCTGAAACTTCACAGTATTCAATGTGTTGTAGTCGGATGAAAAGATTTGAGATGGTTCATTTCAGGTTGACTGAAATGTGGGTATGAGGAGCTGTTTCATGAGCCATCAAGTCATCCATTCTACAGGGTGTAGAGTCTGTTTTTGATGCGGTTTGAGGCAGACATGGAGCAGTAATGCTGTTGGCATCCATTTCTAATCTGTGACAACATAAATCTGAGATCTTAAGCTTCACTCATTAGAGAGGTTATGCTGCTCTCTAACTACCCTGGCTTTGAAAAAGCTTAGAAAAACAATACTCAGATGTGCACAATTATTTCTCATCAAGACAAGCTCATAATTTTTGTAACTCCATTATATTCAAGGGAATCATGCTTTCAAGTAATTTGTCTCTTCCATTCAGTTTGATTCAAGGTCTAAAGAACTTCAAAGACAAGGGGGGAAAATATGCAAACTGAAGTTGACTGATGGCTGAATTTAAAAAGGAAAAAAAGGACAAAGATAATCAGACCAGACCAAGATGAATATAATTTGGTTTTAAGGATAAGTGATGGAAAACGTTATAGCAAAGAAATTTATGTAATCTTTAAAAGCTGTTCTAAAAATGGGGACCATAAGGCAGGAAGAATTATTGGTATTTCAATCTCCAAGTGTAATATTTGAAGACAATTGCAAGACAATAGAGATATTCAGAAGTATTTACAAATGGATTTTCACTAACTTAATTTTATGCTTGGAAATATATAAAGAATAACCCTTTCCAAAAAGGGAGTGAGCACCTGGAAACCAGGTAACTTCATTACTCTCAGGATATACAACTCTGGCTTGATCATTAACTTGGAATCTTTAGAGAAACTGCACAGTAGCAATTGCAGACATCAGGGAAGTCCATTCCCCATCACACTGGCACCCCTGTCTCCAGCATGGAACTGGAAGGAGGAGGAGGTCATAATGGCCACCAACATATTGTATCAGAAAGAAATTCACCCAGCAAAGGAATACTTTCCTGTCTATTTTTCACCCTCCTGACACCTCTCAAGCAATATATAAAGGACAAAACTGCATTAGACACCTTACAGAGCATGCTCTCACCATGAGAAAGCACACTATTTGACTCAACTCCTTTTATTTAGCAAAAATACTAGTCAAGTAGGGCAGTCTGTTATTTTCTTAGAAGTCGGAAACTGCAGTTAAACTGTGAGCTTTTGTGAATGGCTTTGTCTTTGCTGTGATTTTAGTTTGAATCAATTAGCTGCTATTCAAACATACTTTTGTGTGTTTTATGATTAGACAACAGCATAGACTCCAGTTACAGAAAAACACCCCATGCTCTTAAAAAAATCATTTGGTTATTGAAAGAAAATGATCAGTTTTCTCTATAATTCTTGCACTGCAGTAGAGATTTTAATAAAGACTTATATGTTACATAATAGACTAAAAAATTTCCTTCCTACACAATTCTACAGGTTTCCCCCCATTTAATAGCGTAAGACTTCTCCACAAGGCCATGTTTGACTTTGTAACGTCATTTGGATAATTATCTTTATTTATGGTGTTGTTTAGAGTGCTGCAGAACTGCTGGAGACAGGCCTCTGGAGGTTACTGGTTTTCCAGGCATTGTGACTATCCCTGATTTTTATTTTTGTTGCTGTTGTTAAATCATTTCACTGTGAAATAACTTCCACAACCTCCTTTCAGGTAGCTGTAGAGAGTCATAAGGTCTCCCCTCAGCCTCCTTTTCTCCAGGATAAACAATTCCAGTTCCCCCAGCTGCTCTATACTTGTGCTCTAGATCCTTCACCATCATAGAATCATAGAATCATAGACTATCCGCGTTGGAAGGGACCCATAGGGATCGAGTCCAACTCCTGGCTCCACACAGGACCAGCCCATCGAAAGCATAAGACTGGGACTGTTGTCCAGATGCTTCTTGAACTCAGTCAAGCTCAGTGCTGTGACCAGCTCCCTGAGGAGCCTGTTCCACCTGCCCCACCACCCTTTCTGTGAAGAACCTTTTCCTGATACCCAGCCTAAAACTCCCCTGATGCAGCTTCATACCATTCCCTCGGGTTCTATTGCTGGTCACCAGAGGGAGGAGATCAGCGCCTGCTCTTTCACTCCCCCCTCGTGAGAAAGCTGTAGGCCACCATGAGGTCTCCCCTCAGTCTCCTCTTCTCCAGGCTGAAAAAAATAAGGGACTTTTTTAATGTCCTTTTAGTACTGTGGCACCCAAAACGGCACACAGTACTTGAGGTGGGACCACACCAGCGCAGTGTAGAGTGGGACAATCACTTCCCTAGAGCTGCTGGCAAGGCCATGCTTGATGCACTCCAGGATGTGGTTGGCCTTCCTGGCAGACTGGGCACACTGTTGACTCATGTTCAACTTGCTGCTGACCAAGACCCCCAAACCTTAAAAAGTGAGAAGTTGTGTTTATACAGAAAACAGACAGGAGGAGGGAAAACTTCCAATATTTTCCAATTTAAGTTACTTTATACTTGAAGAATGTGGGGTTAGATTGAATTCCATGCCTATTTTGGTTTTGGCTTCTTTTCCCTGCCAGCAGGGATAGCAATTGTGATAGCACACTAAGTAATAATTATTGGGATTTTTGAAAGCTATTAAACAGTGTCTGCCAAAAGTTACCACGCACTGGTATCTTAGATACCAGAACTATTTGACTGTACTTAGCATACTATATCTCTCAGGGATTTTATGATGTGGTAACAGTTGGCAGTTTGTGACTTACTAATAGTGACAACTGGTTGTATCAAACCATCAGTGCATTTAGCATCAGCATGCCTATTACACATTATTCCAGCAACATGAAATGAAGACAGCTGTGCACTGGTAAACAATTTTAAAAACAATTAAAAATGTGGAAGGTGACTTCTAAGAAAAAAAAATGTAACTGGCACTAAAAAATAAAGACAGGGAAATATTTTGTGAGGCTTGTCTTCAAGAGTTTTTGAGCGCATATGTCAGTTAAGGTTTTCATTATCAGCATGAATTTTTTTTTGATTAATAGTTCATTTTCCAAGACATTAAATTTTGGTCAGTCTGAAACTCGTGAGAAATATCTGTGAAATTCTGCAAATCATTTTGACTGGAGAAGTGATCTAATTTTAGAAGTATTCAAGTGGTTGGGACTTTTCAAAATGACAATTAGAGAAGGCTTTATTACAAAGGTGAACTTGATTTACACCAGAATTTTGTTACTGTTAATAAAACAGATCTGTTGTGGTATTACAATGTGTATCTGAAGAGGGGAAGAAGGGAAGGGAAGGGAAGGGAAGGGAAGGGAAGG
>VWZZ01001040.1:226732-255008 GCA_013399095.1 Psophia crepitans
TCCAGTCCATTTATTTAAATTACCTGGGGCTTGTTTTATGTAGCACTTCTCTACAGAATTGCCCCAGAGAGGTTGTGGAGGCACCATCCCTGGAAGCGTTTAAGGCCAGGTTGGATGAGGCTCTGATCTAGTGGAGGGTGTCCCTGCCCATGGCAGGGGGGTGAAACTAGATGATCTTTGAGGTCCCTTCCAACCCAAACCATTCTATGATTTTAGGATTCTATGATCCAATGAATATTCCCAAAATACTCTGAATCAGCAGTTACAATTTCTGTGTAATGTCCTTTCTATTAATTGTTTCAATTTTTAGCCTTTTGTAGGATTCCCAAGCAATGTGATATTTTCCCTCATTCTAAGAAGGTTCTAGTACGTGTTTCAGGACATAAAATATACTTCTTACTCTGTTGTATTCCAATAATACCATCTCTCTCTTTACCTACTGGTAGGCTTCAACAGTCAGTTCTTATGGAATCATAGAGAATGTGTGGATTTAATCATAATATCTGAATTTGAAAGACCAGTCATTCTGTCATTCTTTGTACTGTTGTATTTAAGAAGTTCAGTGCACACAGAAATATCGCATTAATTTTCTCAGATCCACCACACTGGACTTATGCACACTGGTGCAAACTTACTCCAGAGTCTAACCTTAAGTTACCTTCTGATCATTGTACCCTGACTCCCCATTTTCTGAGATTATTCATAATTCATTGCTTTCAATTTCCAGCCTGAGTTTTTTCTCATTTTCTGACCAATGCTAATTGATTAAATTGTGTCAACAAATGCCATTTTTTAGGAGTAGAGTAAAGCCTCCTGCTTCACCACACAGCAGCACTGTCATGGTTCCTGTAAAGCTTCAGAAAAAATGCCTCCAGGTTTCCCTACTGCCACACCACCACCAAAAAAAAAGAGAATGTGACAGACAGCATGGTGTGCTAAGAGTTGAGTTCCAAATGTACTCCTGAATTATTTATTGACTCTTATAACAGAAGTTATACCCTGAATATTGATGTCACAACTGTTTGTAGTCTCAGATTTCTTTGATATCACTACACAAAAGACAGGAGAGTAGAAAGATTATCTCATGTTGATGTTGGATGCCCTTGTATTAGAATTCTGATACTTGTCTATGAGCATGGGAAGTGAACAATTCAGTGAAAAGCTCAAGTTTCACACGCCAGAGATGGCTTCAGGTCCATTATTTGTACTGTATTTTAGACTCCACCTCCACTCTAGCAGAATAAGCCCAGGAATAACAGGCTGTCACAAGAGGTTTTCACAGAGACATTTCTATTATGCCCGCTCCTTCTTAATCCCCTCTGGCCAGTACCTTACCATGTTTCTTGGGATAGTTCCTTAATGTGAAAAATACAAGAGGGGTCATAGTAGAAGGCTGGTGGTGGTGAGAACCAGGGAGGTAACATTAAACCACTAAGGATGGAATCATCTCAGGCAGGTTTCTTCTTTTGTGACAGAAGCAGGATTGTCTTGTTTATGTGTAGAAAGACTTCTGCAAATTCAGAAGTAGGGAGAAACAGCCAAGTACATCGCTGAACACATAGGCTTTCCTAGTATTTGGAAAGCCCAAGTTACTGAAAGTCGAAGTGTGATGCAGAATGCAAATGATTCTTTTAGACTTGATTAGGATTGAGGTATATATGGAATAATATTAATTGCATAATTGTTTTTATCAATCTGAGCCGATAGGTTTTTTATTTTTTTAGTGTATAAAACAAGAAACTGTTCTTCATGTAATTTCTTACATTATTAAATAGCATTAAGACTGTGTTCTCAAAGTGCAGACAGTATGCAGCCACAGGAAAGACAAGACAAAGGTAGACTTTGTATTCTCCTGGTTTTTTGGTCTGTTGTAAAGGATGGGGTGGATTGTAGCATAATTTAGACTTTCTGGCTTGCCTGAATCCTTTGCCCTGCAGAATGCTAAATTAGTCAGTAATGCCCAGAACTTTCAGAAGGGTTTATGTTGCTAATCTATCATGATGTGCCAAACCTTCTGGGGAGTCTGAGAAAAACAACCTACTGCTTTCACCTTCATTTTCTCATGGGAGAATTCTCCTAGGGTTAAGACAGACTTTCCAGGGACCCATTTCTACCAATCCAGGAATTAAACAGAAGCTCATCTTTTCCATCTACTGCCCAAATCACATGTGAAAATAATGTCAGTTTAGTATGAAAATATCTGAAAGGCTGAAATGGGCACATACTGCATTTTATTTTCATCTAGTTATTTTTCTGCTTTGGATTCCTTATATAAAATCTGTTCAAGGTCACATATATTTGGTGATCTCAGTGAACAGTTCATTAAATTCATTACAGAGTCCAACAATAAATCTTGGGATTATTTTCACTACTAGGTAGTCTTGTTAGGAAAATGACCTGAACTATTTTAGGTTAAGGCTGAAGTACCAGCAAACTGTGGTGGATAGGTTTATTAGGTATTCTGGTAACTGTTATTCTTCCATTTTTGATCACCTCAAAAAGCTCACCACATATACCTAAATACATTTTATGAAGGAAAAAACACATGCTGTTTTACTGAACATTGTGTTCCCCCTGGGCCAAACAGGCCATATATATATCATGTTTCTGCAGAAGCTCATTTTTTACAACTATGTTATAAACCACTCAAAGTCATATTTTATTTTTAATGAAAATACTGGTATATTTCTAACAATGATAAACTTTAACATGTTCCCATAGTCAAAATTTATACTAAAAATGGACATTTGAAAGAAAATACAGGAAGAAAGAAAAACAATAAGGAAGGAGTGCTTAAAGTTAGGTACCTGGTTTACTTCTGAACAAGGATTTAAGTACCATAATATCAAAGATTCAAAAGTCTGCTGTTTCCATATGAGCCATCTGAAATGCAGAGCCCTGTGTTGGAATCACAAGATCCATACACAATACACAGAAGGGTTATAGGTGATGGAACAGACCCCAGAGAAATCAGGCTGCTGACAGGGAATCTACTTACAGCCATCCAGCAGGGACATACTGAGAACAGGGCAGTCTTAACAGTTGTCCATCTTTATGGCTTACTTGTCTAGTGGTTGCATCTCCTTTCAAAGGAATGCAGCTGAGCCTTTTCTTTCTTCTGAAAGCTCAGACAGACCCAGTATTCTAAAACACAGCAAGCAGTGATAGCTTTGCAGAGTTTGTACGTTATACTTTACCAGTTGAAACATTACCCCGAAATAGGTGAGATCCAAGTTCATTTCCCTCTTCTGTTTGAAAGAATTGAAAGCAACAGTCCCCTGAACATTGGCAGCGCTCTCCCCAGCAGGCTGCCCACTCGGCCAGCATGGCCAGGCAGCAACTGTCTTCAGAGCCATGGAGCTCTGCAGAAAGGAGTGCACAACTTGCCCGGTAAAAGAGGGAAAGTAAAAATAGTGATGATTTTGTTCACAGATTATCGATGGCATCCAGGAAAAGATTGTCCTGGATCCAGATACTGCTGCTAGAGCTGTTTGTTTCACATTTCAGCCGGTGATTGTTTCAAATTATTTCCACGATGTTACTGAGTCAATATTAGCTTGAGTGATAATTCCATTGCTAGACACTTAGGGAAGATAATTTTGATTTTAATGAGAGCTGTTATAAACATCAACAAATAAATGATTAAATACTTGTATGAGAAATTAAAAAAATATCTTAGGTGTTTTTTCTCGAGGGGTCTGCACAGCCTTACCTTGGCCTTGTGTGTCTCCGGCAAGATGCACTACTGCTTCTACAACGATGCTTTGAAAAGTTCATGGAATTCTGATATTACAGAACTTGCTTTGAGAAGCACATATGGTATCTCAGTGATAGCACATAGTATAGTCAAAGTAAAGGAAAAAATCAAGAATAGATTCTTATGTTTCTCTTAAAAAGACTTTTTTGTTTTCCTTTCTATTCAAGAAATGCAGTAGCATTGCAGATATTTATGTAGTGTAGGAAGAACAGTAATCCCAAAGCACATTCCAATTATGAATATGTGATTTATATTTTATGGGCAAAAAGAGTTATTTCCCCAAGCACATTGTTTTCTTTTATCTGTGTGCTTCCTTTAATCCTGTCAATAACCCAGCATGCAGCTGCTTTCTGCTTATAGATTTTTGGGAAGATAATAGAAATAAGCATGCACAGTAGATGGAACTATTCATGAGTAACATAAAAATACCTGCTGTTCATCAAGATTTCTGCTTGCTAATTAACTGGAAAAATTTGGCACGATATTTTTTTCTGGTTTTTAACTGAAATAGTGGAAAGTATTAGAATGAAAAATAAAAATAACTTCTTAGTTAAAGGTATAATGAAATGCTAGATTTACATTTATGTTCTAAGGTACAGAAAATATTTACTTATTATTCATGGCTCAAAGGAGTATTTTAATATCTATATAATTTTAAGTATTAAATTGTTCGGCAAGTTGCAACATACATCATGATGATATCCAAATTAAAATCATTTGGGGCAGAAAAAAATTATTCCTAAACTTATATAGGTAAGAAATGAGGATGGAACTGAACTGATTTGACATGCATCAATTTTCATACACGTTATGTGGTAGTTTGTAAATAATATTCCCTTCCTTCCTATAAAGTGAAGAATCACATTACAGGCTTAGCAACTTGGTAAGGTTTGAAAGCAAGACAATAAGTTTGTTTTTATATCAATAAGAAAACTCCTCAGCTATACCAAAAACTACTGCACAAGGTAAGGGCAACCGACATCATTTACCTGGACTTGTGCAAAGCTTTTGACACTGTCCCGCAGAACATCCTTGCCTCTAAATTGGAGACACATGGATTTGACATATGGACCACTTGCTGGATAAAGAGTTGGCTAGATGGCCACATTCAGAGAGTTGTGGTCAACAGCTTGATGTCCAAGTGGACATTGGTGCCGAGTGGCATTCCTCTGGGGTCGGTACTGGGACCGACACTGTTTAACATCTTTGTCGGCAACATGGACAGTGGGATCGAGTGCACCCTCAGCAAGTTTGCTGGCAACACCAAGCTATGGTGTTGTCAAACCTTGACAGGCTTGAAAGATGAGCCCATGCCAACTGCATGAAGCTCAACAAGGCCAAGTGCAAGGTCCCACATGTGGGTTGATGCAATCCCAAGCACAACTACAGGCTGGGCAGAGAATGGATTGAGAGTAGCCCTGAGGAGAAGGACTTGGAGGTGGTGATTGATGAAAATCTCAACATGAGCCAACAGTGTGCACTGGCAGCCCAGAAAGCCAATCGTGTCCTGGGCTGCATCAGAAATAGTGTGGCCAGGAGGTTGAGGGAGGTGATTCTCCCCCTCTACTCCGCTCTTGTGAGACCCCACCTGAAGTACTGCATCCAGCTCTGGGGTCCTCAGTACAGGAAAGACATGGAGCTGCTAGAGCAAGTCCAGAGGAGGGCCGTGAAGATGATCAGAGGGCTGGTGCACCTCTCCTACGAGGACAGGCTGAGGGAGCTGGGGTTGTTCAGCCTGGAGAAGAGAAGGCTCCGGGGAGACCTAATTGCTGCCTTCCAATATCTAAAGTGGACCTACAGGAAAGCTGGCGAGGGGCTATTTCTTAGGTAGTGCAGTGACAGGACAAGGGGTAATGGGTATAAACTGAAAGAGGGGGGATTTAGATTGGACATTAGGAAGAAATTCTTGACTGTGAGAGTGGTGAGGCACTGGAAGAGGTTGCCCCGAGAAATTGTGGAGGCCCTATCCTTGTGCTCAAAGCCAGGTTGGATGGGGCTTTGGGCAACATCAACTCGTGGAGGGTGTCCCTGCCCATGGCAGGGGGGTTGGAACTAGATGATCCTTGTGGTCCTTTTCAGCTCTAACCATTCCATGATTCTATGATTCTATTTTTGCATTCTACTGGTCAAGACAGAATAATATGCCAATGTAATTTCCCTACTTTCCTGTGGGATTTTGGAAATTACGTCTCTCTCTTTGCAGATTTTGATCCCTTTCTCTGAAGATTACCAGAAGAAGGATCCCATCACAAATAGGCAGGAGATAAATCTGCTTAAACATATGTCTGACTGCATTCCATCCATACAGCTTCTCAAATGCCTGAAGCAGTAAATACCAGACTGGGATGCATACAGAGTTATCTAATAATCTGATTTTATAGCAGCTATATATACTGAAATCCCATTCAAATGAGTACGTATGGCTATAGACTGCACAGATGGCCTCTTCAGGATTCAAATTCACCTCTCTCTTGCTTCTATTTTTTTTAGCATTGTACATTAGAAAATATGGGACATTTTGCTTGAGGAAAGTTTTCCCATACAAATCAGAATGCTTCGCAAAGTCACAACACCCTCTAATTCCTTTTTCCAGTCAAATATTCTCCTACCACAGACATTGCAAAGCTATACAGTGAGTGATTCTCTTTTATTAAATTTTTTAATCATCAGAGTAATAGGTTTCGGAGCAACATACTGACAGTGTCTCAAGAGCAAACACCTTGATGTTTTACAACATGAAATATAATATGTTTATGAAATACAAACAGTAGAAAATTAGCCTGAGAAATAAGAAGTCCCTACCAACCCTGTGCTCTACCACATAAGAAACTTTGAATAGAGAACTGTCATGGTGAATACAAAGCAGGTGATCAGAAGCTAACCTTGAAAATGGAGGATGTAATGATTTCTTGTTCTCTGAAGGCTCAACCACTAGAATTCTGTTTGCTTACTGTGCTATAGATGAGCTATTTCTAATGTATGAAGTGGGTATTTTTAAGATATAGGGTAGTAAATACGTCAATTTAATGTAATTCATAAAATTTAGTTGTGCTATGTGTGTCTATTATTTTGAAAACCATAATAAACTTTTAGTATAAAAAAGCTTAGAGCAGAATCCAGAGGTAGATACTAGCTGCATTGGTTCTCTTCTATGTGGAGAAAAAGGAACTGCAAGATCATAACATTAAACTCAGAGGAATTCAACAGTTTTAAGTGTTGTTAGGGTACAAAGTTAAGTTTTAATAGCACAGAATGGAACTGATGAAGCAAAATCCAAATTTGAAATCGAAGTTTGCAACCATATTTAGACACAATAACCAGGGGAGGGGAAAAAAAAAAAAGAAAAAAAAGAAAAAATAATGGTGTATGTGTAGACATCTGCTCCTAAATGTGAAGATTCTTTGGATCACTTAGGTTTGAAAAGCACAGCAATGGAGTTACTAAACTTAAAAAAGACTAAGTACTGAATAATTTGATGGTATATAAATGTCAGTCTGAATTGCTGCATGTTTTAACGCAGAAATACACTTTGATTTGTAATATAGCAGTAACATTCTTTGCATGGAATTGTTAATTTACAAGATAAATTTGCTTTTGAGTCCCAACTGGATTTCTATGTGTGTGATACAGGAGATGAATCATTTGCTTATGAGTATTGGTCCAACGCTGCCAACTGTCACAGCAGTCAGACTGATTTGTCTAGATCTTTACTTCTACTCAAATATATAGCCTAACTGTAAGTCCTTTGTTACTGAAAACAGTTTATACCTGTTTGCTTCTTTTTCTTTAAGTTTAGTATCTTATAAAGTCAATGACTTTGCTTAAGGACACTAAGATTTTTTACATATTTTCAAAAAACTTTCAAACCTATAATTCAAATAATTATTTTTTAACCAAAAAATCATTAAGTCTGGAAATATAACTGGTTGAAGTTATTCAACCTCAAATTTTGACACACACATTTTTTCCTTAAATTATTTCTATAGAAAAAAAATAGTAAAACTTTTATTATTTGTATTTTATTACGGATTATTTAACTGAGTTTGAAAAACAGTAATTTAAATCACAGAAATCTATTTGTGTAAATAGATAAGGGAATGCTATTTTCTATGAATAAGGAAACTCTTTCCTTTACATTTCACTGTAGACACATAGGATTTTAGTTTAATATGAAGTTCTTAATAAAAAAGTAGAATGATGAATTCAGAAAAAAAAAAACCCAACACACACACAAAAAACCTACCAAAAAACCCCAACCCAAAAACAAAACTGAAAAAGGTTACTAAATATTTTATGGTTTAAAAAAAAAAAAAGTGTTTTGATTTTTAACACTGAAGATGCTAGATCCAGGTTCAAGCTAAAAAATAAACAATTCCTTTTTTAAAATTACCAAAGAACAACAAATGCAGCAGAAGTTGGCATCAAATTAAAGATAGCTGATCATGATTTCTTCACAATATAAAGCAGTAAGAAACACAGGAAAAGTGAAGCTTGTATAGTATAGCATGTATAGAACAAAGACCTGGGGAAACAAACTAAACCAAACCAAGCCAAAACCTTAGATAAAGCTTTAAAGGACGAATACTAAAAGTAAAAGGCTTCCAGTTGTGGACACAGGAAATAACTTCTACAGTTGTGATTCTACTTGCCAGCTAAATGGACTTCAATACACTTTTTGTAAAAGAGGAAAAATTTTGAGTTCAGAATTTCTATTTAAATATCAGAAATACACATTTCAATTCAGATAACATCTAAATTCTCAAATTACAGATAGTAAGACCAAAATGAAAACAAAATTGATACATCTGGTACTATAGACTCTATACATAACCTCCCCCAAACTTTAAGGGCAGATCCTGTATATACTCATGTACTGGTAGTATTTTATCCTATCATTCCTCCAGCAGTGAGGATTATTGATTGTGTTTAGGAAAAAGCTTTAATACCAAAGGCAACCAACCCAGTTCTAATAAGTTTTTCTTCTCTTCAGTTTTGAACTACATCTTACCAGAAAACCAGAAGCAGACTTTTTATGACTGGTTTATAAATATCTGAAATTATAGAGTTATTATAGAAGAAAGAGTAATACAGCTCATATTTCAGTATCATGAGCAGAGCTATTACAATAAAAATTTGAAGATTTGCAACTATTATTGTTACAGCTTGGAACAGCATTTTCATTATTTTGTAACTTATTGTATCATTTTTGCATATTAATTGTTATAAAAAGGATTACAATGTGTATTCTAATAACAAAACATTTCCACTGAATGAAATTTCAGTTTAATAAAAAACAATTCCTTATATGCTATCAGAAACACATCCATTTTAACCCTTTCACAGTTTTATAAAATGGGCTTGTAATAAGAAAATAAACACACAGAGCACTGCAAAATTTTCCTAAGCTAAAATAGAAGTTTCAATTTCTTCAAGTATCATTCTGAAAAACTGAGATTAGATTAGTTCCCATCTAATACGCATGGGAAATGCATTCCAAATACAGATCCTAGAATACAATAGAAATGTGTCTATGCATTTTGAAGAATGTTCATTACATGTGTTACTCACACATTTTAACAAAGCTGCCCAGTCCAGGGAGTAGATTTAATCCAAAATGATCCTTAAATTCGAAGTCTGGCATCCCTATTATCCTCAGAGACAGCCAGAATTTGCTCTGAATTTAATATATAATCTCTATTTTGGCTACTTATAAATCTTTTTTCCTTAGAGCACATGATGCTGTAGTCTTCTAGGATACATTAATAACCATCCTCTCTGTTTGACCTCCTCTCATGAGATGCTGGCAAAGACCAATATAGTGGCTTTCACTGTAGTAGGTAAGGTCATCATAGAACAGTTTAGAGTATGTGTTTGGAATATGTGGCATACCAGGGTTTACCTGCTCAGAAACAGGCTGCTGGTATTTCTACACACGATAGGTAGAAATGTATTTGGACTGACATTTGTACAGCGGTGTAGATTCTGATAAGATAACTTATTACTGAAAAAAAATTTGGATTCCCTTTTTATAAGTTGTTTAGTGATATTGTACTAAATTGCATTGTACAGTGCAATTTAAAGTTGTCTAATATTAATAAAACAAAAACATAGTAGTTCACACTATCAAAGCAGCTTTTATTCTATTTATTTTAATATTATAAAGACAGCAAATGGGTAAACTCCTAACATCTAAAACCAGTTGAATCTAGGAATGCCCATAATCCTTCCACAGTAAGGAGAGATTATTTTCAGAGTATTTTTATATTTCTAAATTTTCAATTTGGAGTAAAATACCAACTTTCACAAAGAATTCTTTTTTAAAAAGACAGTGGACGTTCCACGATATCTACTTGACAGGATACTCCAGAGTAATGAATGTGCCAGAAGTGTCAGAGTGCACCCCTAGGAAAAGTAAGAGCTGTTTTTTAGTGGTGATGTGGCCTTCCTTTTCCTCCCACATTACAGAAAGAAAGTACAGTTAGACCAGAGACAAGAAAATTCACCCTTCCCTCTACAGTTCCATGCCTTCCTAATGCTTTCATGCCTAATTTGTGCAGGTGTAAGCACCACAGACTGCAAAGCAGAGAGTAACTAGTTATAAAAGTTACATTTTTAAATATTTGCAGCACAGATGATGTCAGAACAACCTGATACAGTGTTATTTTATGTACTAACTGCAAATCCTAATGGTATACCCATAGGGTACTTAGATGAAACAGTAATTCGTACATGGTCAGGCATTGGAACAGGGTCCCCAGAGAGGTGGTGGGGTCACCGTCCCTGGAGATGTTCAAAAAGCGCATAGACGTGGCAGTTCGGGACATGGTTTAGCAAACACAGTGGCGTTGGGTTGACAGTTGGACTCGATGATGTTAGAGGTCTTTTCCAACCTTAAAGATTCTGTGATTCTATGATTCTACGATTTTCTTCCTTTCCTCCATACTCTGTAGCAGTTACCATGTAAGAAGTAATGCCAAGAGTTCAGATCACAATGTAGATGTTAATATATTTACTCTTAAAGAAGCTTCTACTTCATTAAGGGTAGAATGATTCACTGCTCCTGAAATAACTATATGATTGTGGTCATAAATCTAATTTCTCATCTAAGATATTTTTCTTAGGTTCATTGTACTGATATTATCAACAAGTAAAGTACAAACAGAAGCTAAAAATGTGAATTCACACACCAGAAGCACTAGACTTGCTTTCCATTTTCACCTTCACTTGTTTTGATGTTTAACTTTTAACAATTTGAGCCAATTTGGTTTACAGCCAAATAATAAACTACTTAGCTGTAAACTAAAATTTCATTTAACATCATTTTATGTCCAGTCAACCAATTTGAACTCAATTAAAGGCATCTTATAATACCTCCTCATTCATGTTAACACAATCTGAAGTAAATTAAAGCACCATCAGTTTAAGCATGCACGTAGTATGTATAACAATAATCAGCAGATCGTTTATGGAAATAAAAAAAAATAGCAGATACTATAAAGTACTGTAATGTCTATTTTCTGTGCAGTGATTTATGTCTTTACATTGATCAATGCTTTTGATTAAGTTGACAAATAGAACATTGAAGCATTAAAGCCCTTTACATCCAATGTAAATACGTCTTAATTTTTAAGGCCATTGAATGAAAAGAAATAAATACTTGATGATTTAAAGACCAAGATTCTGTTCTATAATTTGAATTGTCAAGTTTCTTCATAGATAATAATTTATTGTGTCTTTGATTGCCAAGATAGGAACATCACTTCTGTTCTATCATTTCTTATATCATCCCCAAGGAGAATGAAAGAATTTGCAGGAACAGTTAAGTAACAGAATGTTCTCTCATCTGAGACCTATTTGGTCACAACGTAAGAGATTAATTAAGTGAGTGTGAAGACATGAGAAATTGAAGTGGAATGTTCTATAAACTCAGGGATGGCTGAAGTTACATAGAGAAGCCAGATTTTGTTCACAGGATGTGCATCAATTTTAGCACCTTTGAAATTATTGTCTTGATAAGAGATCAGTTTAATTTTTAAAGTTGAGTTCCTTTTTTTTTCTTATTCAAGATGAAGTATGCAAGGGCTGAGTGCTGCCAGCAAAGAGAGAGAGACAGAACAATACAGAAATGGCTGTTTTCTGATACTGTACTGTGTTATTCCAAGCTTGTGAGCAAGATCAGTGGACCAGAGGTTCCATACCCCAGCTAGTTCACATTCTCTCCCTCTTACTGCAGTTAGGCTTGCAAAGACTCCTGGAGAAAGCTCTCTCACAAAGGACGTGTGAAGGATATCAACGATTGTGTGATGGGAAAGCAGAAGCATGATGATTGCTTTTGAGGACTTTAGTCAATGGCATGAGGTGTAGGAACACCTGTCCCTACTCTGAGTGGTGTTCAGTGCTGGTTTAGAGAAAATGGAGAAGTTGTGCTAGAAACAGAGATCAGAATCTAAGCCTCATTTTCCTAGTTAATACTTCCTTTGTCTACAGTCATGCCTATCTTTACTTTCTCTCTCTCTGTTCTCAGAAATATTACATATATTACTGCAGTGATATGCTTTAAAGTATAGATGAGATTTCTTCACTTTTGTGGTGAGTTTATTGCTATAAAAATTAGTTACAGAGATACGTAATACATTAAATAGGTTTATGAGAGAAACAAACAGGAAACTGCAATTCCCAACCATGATATAAGTGCCCATATGTGTACAGGAGCACACATTTGGTTTCCAAAGGTAGTGAAAATATGGGCATATATAAAGTTTCAAGCACCCGAGAGGAGGACTTGTGACTGGGCTGGGTTGTGTGAATTCTGTGAAACTGCTGCTTTGGGTACTTAGGAGCTTTTGTGAATCTACACATAAACGAAATTTGAAAATAGAATCTATATCACACCAGAAAAATGTTGCTATAAGCAATTCACAGAAGTCATTGGCAAAGTCAGGCTAAGAATGACAGCACTGCAGTCCTTTACGCAGTTGATGTAGACTGCACTGTTCGAAGTGAAACATGTTATTGGCACAGGAGACTATTCTGACAGCAAACACTCTTGAGCTTGCCAAGTCAAACACTGTCACCAATGCTGTATCCACAAGAGCAGAAGCTAGATGTTAGCCTGCCTGGAACATTTGTAATATTACTTTTGATTAATGTGCTGAAGAAGGAGGCAGCACATAATCACCTTTGGTGCTTTTAAGAACCTCGCTATGCTTACCACATACTGTGAGCTGCAGTCACACGTGAAGGTGGCTTAAAAACCCACAGCCTTCCAACAGTATTGTTTGTTAGCACAGTACGTCATGTAGTAAAACAGCTGGGAGGTTTAGGAGCACTCAACAGTAAGGGGGGGGGGGGGAACAAAAAAAAGGACAAAAATAGGCACTAAGAGCAAAATACACACTTCTGACATTGCAATGACCTTCCCTACAAACTCTTGCCACATCTAGTATTTAGTAAGCGTCCTCTTCTCCCAGTGTGTAATTTGGTAGCAAAGATGTCTCTGTGTTAGACTATTGTCCAGTCTTCTGTGTTTATTCAAAAACATCCTACTTTGAAGACTGACTGTGTAGTGAGGGATTATTAGCAACAGGGTTTTTTGTGCTGAAGCAGTATTACGTGACTGTAGAGGTCTTTAACTCACAGGTCAGAAGATAGAATGTATAAATAGCAAGGCTGGTATCTAGATTTCCAGTCCCCTCAGAGGACAGGAGAAAAATCTCTTCTGCTGTGCTCTGATGTTTAGGGCCACTTAGTGTGAGAATTATAAAATAAAAAGCAGCAACAACAAAATAAGAACACTCACAGAAAAGCCCCACCAAACCCAAACAAACCAAACTGACAACTCCTGATAGCTCTGCAGCAATCTCTTCATCCTGATGATGGATGGATTGGAAGAAAGATGGAGAGGTAGCACACATGTAGCATGACCAGCAGGTTGAGGGAGGTGATTCTCTCCCTCTACTCTGCTCTTGTGAGTCCCCACCTGGAGCACTACATACATCTCTGGGGTCCTGAGTTCGACAAACATTGCAGAATTACTATACCTTCTACATTATTGCTTAGACTGTGTGATCCATTCACCCCTTATTTTTAATACTTGACTTTCTTTTACTGGTGGTCTCATTCAAGTCCTAGGAGTCATTTAGTTAACTCCCATGGGGACTGTATGAGGCTCTCTCCAGAAAGCCCCTTCTGTAAGTCTGATTTAGCTGGTACCTCCTACATGAGGTTGGGGCAAGACACAATGTTCCACCTGGGTTCTGCAATGTTTTGCAGGGTACTAAGGCATGCATGTGAAGTTGAAACTGCTACCCACACTCTAAAAGCCAAAGTTATCCTAAAAACAAATTCCACGCTTGACAACTTATCATGTTGGAGGCGGTTTTCTCATGGGAAAAAAATCGTTGGGTAGGTAAAAGCCAGGCACTATCTGGAACTGACTTGAAACAGAAGCGTATTCACCTATGACCGTGTCTACACCTAGGCAGAGTTCCAAATTACATCTCTTTGCTCTGGCTTTCTGCTGATGGTGAACTGTAATACCCCAGGCATTTAGCCGACCGCTCACTTCATTCAGTGTCCTCTCTTTCTTTAAAGCTTCATACACCGATGAGGGCATGGAATCTTGCCTTTTCATTACAAAATATTACTGGCACAATTTCTGACATATAAAAGTGCATCTTACTGTCACATGTAATAAAGAATACATTCGTCTTCAAATATAATATTTTTCAGAGTTTTAAGACAACCTATAAAATGGTGGATTGCAATAGTTACTGTATTAAGTTATGAAGATACTTGTACCCTTTTTTTAGGAAAGGAAAATCCCATGGTATTGAACATTTTTCTTCATTGTCCTGTATGTCGTGCAGTCACAGAAGAATTAATTCAGGTCCCTAAATATTATGTATTCAGTGTGATTTGAGACGTTGTAAGATGCTGAAACATCTACATGGTACTGGCAGATATTATTGAAGCCTTCTAGAAGATGTATTAGCTTCTTAAAGGCTAAAGGTCAGAATCACTCCTATGACACTGAAAAAATATAGGGCAAAAATTCAAACAATTCAGAAGTTAGGCAAATGGATATCCCTTATGCCTTTTGATACTATTCCTTTGACTATTTTGAAAGTTCTAATCATAATGTATTTTAAAGTGGGGCAGTTTTAATGGTGATGTTAATTAAACCCAGTTACTGATGAAAAACTACCCAGTTTTTAATTTGTGTCCTGAAATAAGATTAATCTCTTCTGACTTAGATTTTTACAGTGCTTCTCTCCATCATACCACCACTGGTGGAACCAAGGGGTGGGACGACTCTTACCGCATTAAAAAGGTATTTGCATGATTGGCTGTTGCTGCCCAATGACCTGGACACCACGTGTCCCTGTCAGTCCACTGGAGCCATGGCATTGCTTATGAGCCTGTGCTTGCTACCAGTGATTGGGTGAGTCTCCGTAAGGGTGCATTGTTACTCATCTTTTCTACTGCCTCAATAAATCTTTCTTTTATAATATGTGGTCAGACGCTATTACTGTTCAGACCACAGAGACATTTCGTCTTTGTCTAAAGATATGGTTCTACCACCAGTTTGACATTGCAATATTAATTCACTAACACAATTTCTTAAGTATCTCTCATAGTTGCATCTGGGTACCAAAGTATATATATAAATATTTTATACATGTTTTTCAATCTGTAAAGTCTTCGGATGCAGTTTACCCATGAATGCAGATTTACAAATGCTTCTACTCTATGATTTTCAGTGGCTGTTGTAAGCTTCATTGACGATGGGATGAGAAACGCAGACGAAAGCAGAACGGATGCCAAGACCCCTCTGCCAGATATGACAGGCGGGCTTGCTTTGCAATGTAACGCTACATATTTTAGCTTGTCACTTGGTTAGTGTAATTTTATCCTAGTTTTTCTTGCATTTTAATGAAAATATTGAAATTCAAAATGACATGCCTACCTGCTTAGTCTTAATATGGATGGATTTTCAAAACAAACAGAGGAAGATACGCTTTTTTAATCTAGCAGGAGATTTTGCTGTGAGATTCTCTTGTTATGAATTAAAGACAAAGGTGGTTGGCTTGAATTGAATGGTTATGAATATACACTTTGCAAAATGCAGCAAACACACATTGCAAAACATCATTTCCACTTGGAAATGACACTTTTCTGGCTTCAAGGTGGTGGACAAATTTAGAGATGTTTTATTGTAGACTGAAATCATTGCCCATAGGTCAATTAATGCCATAGGGATTTTATTAATTGCTGGCTGATGAAAAATCAGCTTGCATGTCCATAATGTGATTGAATATGCCATCAGATAGCCAATTCAATAACACGACCTACCAAGAAAAAAACCAACACCAAAACCCAACCCCTCAAAAAATTATGTGTGGAATACAGAATTGTTTTATCCCACAGAGGATTAAAGCACAAAAGACAGCAATATATGAATTTACACCATAAACACAAGAGCGAAAGAGAAGTCCTTTTCCTGTTTAATCTAAAATTTTTATTTTAATTTTTTTTCATCCCTTTTCCTTAGTCCCCTCCCAAGTTAACCTAGAATGAAAAGTATTAAGGGAAAACAGGAAAGTGTTGCAAGGATTTAATTTCTGTTTGTTCTATAACATTAAACAAAAATTATGTTTTTATGAGAGAAGAAAAGGGAAAAAAACCCATTATGCTTGATATATTAATGAGTTTCTAGTGTTTTATAAAAGTATTACAAGTTTCTAAAACTCATTTTACACATAGATAGAGCATGTACATAGAGCCTTGAAAGAGTATAATTATTAAATTATATAATAAATAAATTATGAGCATTTGGGTGGAAAAACAGTTTCTCAAAAATGCCACTTAGTGAACTTCCCAACCAAATGACTCTGTATTCATACAAAAAAAAAAAAAGTTTATTTCCAGAAAGCCCAGGGGAAGATTAAATGGAAAAAAAAAAAATCCCCAGACTTTTACTACACTGATGCAAAAAGCAATAAACAAAGTCTTTGGGGTAGTTAATGTAAAGCACAGTGAATGTCAAGGTATGCATGCAGCCCTGTAGATTGAATTAAATAGTAAATATCCCCTAAACTTCAATGATCTTCGTGTTTTTACCTTATCGAGAAAAAAAAACCTAACGAAAAACTTGTTTCATGTGGGAAGTTTCTACTGTCTACATGCCCTGAAATCAGGCAATGACTTCACTTAGAGTTGGTTTAATTTCCTCTTTCTCCTTTCATTCTTTCCTTCCTCTTTCTCCAGATGGTTAAAGGCATCTTGACCACACAAATTTGGGATGGTCTAATAAATATGACCTGCAAAAAGAACACAAAGAATTAGCGAGATGTCTGTGCTTTTCAATGAAACAAATGTGTTTTTACATGACCAAGGCACCCTGGAGCTTGGTCTCTTCCAAGCTGCTGACAGGATTCATTAGGGTGGTGACTTTACCAACACCTAGAACTTAAGGTGTCTGTAGCTTACTTCACACTTCATATACAAGGTCAACAAGCGTGTCTCCATTTCAGTTACAAGTAATTCCACCTGCAACAGCTGCTTTTTATGTGATAATCTCTTTGTCTCGTAAAATCAATTATTCAGTTTACTCTGAGGTTAGACCTTGTCTCCCCTCTACCCCTTGGTTCCTGCAATTTTGAGAGCCATCTGGGCTCATCCAGAGCTTTCTGTATGTCCCATTGTCAGCATTTCCTCTTCAAAGTGGTGTTCCAATGCCTTGACACCTGAAGGTGTGGAGGGAGTGAAGACATTTTAAATTAGTGTTGGTACATTGCACAGGCCACTGTACAGAATAGTTGCAGTTCAGGAAATAAACAAAAAAAAAATGAAGTAGAATGGGAAAGAAAGCTTTATTGGTGGGCAAAGGCCCTACTATTTGGTTCTTCTTGCCCTCTGCATAGTCAGTATGGATATACTTTCTGTTGGTGACAATCTTGGTTGATACTGTCTGCTCTGTACAGAACTACGATGAGGCTGAACCCCTGCTAGATTGTATTTCTCTGCATGGGCATTTAGTATACAGCAAGACATGAAAAATATTTATCCATGTGTTTGCTACAGATATAGGATGTTCCTCTTCTAAACATGGATTTTTGTTTCTGTTTGTGTTTTCATTGGGATCCTGAGGATGGGATTCAGATATAGCACAGACTTTCATTTTTTACAGCAGAGCTCTTTACTGAGTGGAGCTCCTGCCTTTTTCAGCTCTTGAGTCATCTTCCTAACTGTTTTGGTGCTCCCACCTCCATATGATGACAGTTCTCAATGGCTTTTGCTCTCATGTAAGTTTTATCAGTCATTTATCCCAGATGATTTCTTACTCTCGCCACGTACTGCAACATTTTTAGTGAAGTCTGGTGAAGAGGCTGGAACAGCCAAGAACTGTTTTTTCTTTTTGAACCAAAACATAGCATGAAACAGTATCATGATGGTTCCAATGTCTCTTACCTGGCAAAGATCCTACCAAGAAGGATCAGTGCACTTCTACTTCCAGTGCACATTTCCTCCTGTGTTTTGTGGTACTAGGCTTGAGTCTGACATGTGCCCCATCCACTCTCAGTGCAGCCAGGAAAAACTCAGAATCAGAAACTTCTGGTGGATTCAGTAGGTAAACATAGTAATGGGATGTTTGATTGCTGAATAACCTACTTGTTGAACTCTTATGCATGAGGCTACACATCTTTTTCAGCCCCGCATCTACTGCTTTCTTCCTCATGTTTGGTACGTACTCACACAAACAGACTTTGAGTTGGGGATGTAATTTACAATTTACTCCAGACTCCTTTGATGCCTTGCTCTCTGTCTCTTGTCCAAAGGCAGAAACAAGCCTGGGAAGACAGTAACTCTGCAGAACTATTCCCAGAAAAGGTGCATAAGGGAATCACATAATCACATAGAATGGCAGAGGTTGGCAGGGACCTCTGGAGATCATCTAGTACAACTGCCCCTGCTAAAGCAGGATCACCTAGACCAGGTTGCACAGGATCGTGTCCAGGCGGGTTTTGAATATCTCCAGAGAAGGAGACTTCACAACCTCTCTGGGCAGCCTGTCCCAGGGCTCTGTCACCCTCAGAGTAAAGAGGTTGTTCCTCATGTTCAGATGGAACTTCCTGTGTTCCAGTTTGTGTCCACTGCCCCTTGTCCTGTCACTGGGCACCACTGAGAAGAGTCTGGCCCCTTCCTCTTGACACCCACCCCATAGATATTTATAAGTATTGATGAGATCCGTTCTCAATCTTTATAAAGTGGAACGTTACAGTCAGATTTAACTTATGATGTATCATGCATATCAAATACTGACCTTGATGATTTTCAAAAAGTTGAATATTCTACATGAGAAATAATACTATACATATTTTTCACAGTTATAACAAAACTAATCAGAATTCATAATTTAAAACATTAACTCAACAGTAGAAAAGTTGTGGAGGTTTTTTTCTTCCATGAATATTGTTCTTATCTATGTTACATTCCTTATCTTCTCCTTTAAAGCAACAGCCATGACAAGGGATTTATAGATGTTTTTCCAACTTGTGATAATTTCTATGGGCTAAATTCTGTTTCAGTTAAATCTTTGGGATTATTCTCGTTTTACCTAATTTTGCAGAGATCAAAACCTGCTCTTGTGGACATAAAGCCTTTTTTTTTTTTTTTTTTCAAGTCTACTGTTACAATTTAAGAATTGACTTAAATGTAACGTTAAATCACATAAGAACCTAAGGGGATAGTTATGGATTTACATTTAAATGTACGTATAAGGCAAACATCTCTGAAATTCTAGTGTGTTTTTACTCTGTTTTCTTACAGCATATACTTATCTGCCTGCCCAACAGTGCTTCTTATCAATTTCACCAGGTGCAGAGCAGATAGCTAACGGTGAAAAATTAGAAGCATCTCTAGAGTGAAAATAAAACCAAAATAGCTTACTACATTATGTAGCATCATTTTCACAGTTACTGAAATGTAATGATACTTGCATAATTACTGCTTTTATTACCAAAAAAAACCCAAACACCCTAATTCTGTTTCAGAATCATTTGCAACTTACTCAGATTTCTACTATAGGAAAATTGTCAGGAAATCTACATGCAAAAAGATTTCTTTCTCAATAAGGTAGTCAAATTCTTCCTGATTGTATTCTGAAATAGCCAATGTTATCATTTAAAAAATGCAATAACTATGGATATTTGAAATGTTCACTCATGTGAAGAATATTGTGGTCTGTACTTTTTTCAAGTACTCCAGAAATGTGAGTCTGCCAGCTGCTGTTCAGTTTAGATTCTTTTTGGGCCAAATATATAAGGGCTTGCTTTGTAACCTTTACAAAGTACATGCGTATGTTTTAGCACAAACAGAGGTTGTGGTTTGTGGTTTGCATTTATTTTTTTATTGCTGTTGATTTTTAAAATTTCTCCACAGCATACACATACTACAGCTCTATGGGACCGTTTTTCACCATTTCATATCAAAAGTGTCACACTGTTGGGTTTTTTGCTTCTTTTTTTTTCTTTAAAGACATACATAATTTTTTGTATAATTTTTGTATAACATCTCACTTTTACTTCTACAGAATAATGGTATGCTATTAATTGAAAGGTTGAATTATAAGTTTTCTACCTCAGTTCTTAAAAAAATCTAAATTCTGCTGGAAAAAAAGGTTGATGCAAGAAACCAGATGTTTCGTCATTTCTAATTGATAGCAAATCATTCTGGAATCTTTCATGTAGTTCCTATTGGCAAGAAAATTAATTTCACATAATCCAGCAGAACACTGGCTATGCAACAGGTCTGGCTTTCAGACCTAGCTGGCAATATCATTGCAATATTATTAGCAGTAAAATTCTGTTTTAAATAGCAGCCAAAAATATGGGATTCTTTCATACGGTTCAGGTAAATAGTTACTGCAATTTTAAAATAAGAAATATTGTAGTGTTATTTTAGGAAAGCTGTGTGTATATAAATGTGCCAATTTGAAAACATTTCGTTGGGAATAATGGCCATGAAGATGATGTACATTTGAAACATCTCAGTTCAAGTAGTCCTGATATTCAGAAAAACAGTTACTTAAGGCAATAGTGCAATTACTACTGCCCCAGCAGCAGTGGCAGATTTGACTTGTACTTTCCATTTTTTTAAATTTTTCTCAGAACGCTTCTAAGTCAGTCATTCTAAGTAACTTGTGGACTAAACCTGGTGTACATATCCTTGGCCTGGGAGCAATTTAGTATTAAGATAACAGTCCTGCTGTTCTGGAACTAAAATCCATGGCATATTGCTTTTTTTTTTTTGCCAGTCAATCATGTGTAGATCTATGAATGCCCATGAAACCGTATATTCATAAGCATCTTAATGGACACACAAAAGAAACACTGGATTCATACACTACAAGGACACATCAACCTAGTAACAAAAACATTCTTCAACGTATTTTTCAGACATATAACACACAAAATATATTTTTTAATAAGTTTTTATTGTACATCTAGATAATAGCCTACAGTTCTGCTGAAGGACCTATTAGACTTTACCATGTTAACTCTCCTGTATCTTCCATTATGACTTCTGCTTTTTCACATTCTCTAAAATGTTGATTGCAAATGATACTTCATAATTCTTTCATTGAAATCAGTGGAATTTTTAGCTACTGTCTATATCCTAGGAGCTATTTTAAAATAACCTTATAAAAACTCTCAATATGATACAGATTTACAAAGGCTGTACATCAATAACAACATGTGAATGGCAAAGACATTGGCTCTGGAAGAGCAGGGCACTCTCATAACATATTGGAGTTCCACTTTGGAGTTAAGAGTGCTAATGACTTTGTATCACCAACCCTGAAATCACGAATATCTTCACATCTATAATTAAATCTAATGACATATAATCAACTGCTGTTGATGTAAAATGAAGAATTATAATTCTAGAATTGTATCTGCTAAACATATCCTACAAAGCAGTTAAGCCACAAAGATATCTCATAAAACCTCTGTGCAAAATGCTTTACCGCTGAAACATGAAATGCTGACTCCTTTTTAACACATAGAAACTTCTAGGTTTGTGTGTTTTGGTAAGTTTCACGTTAAATAACACAGACATTTTTCCTGGCTAGCTGCCGTCATGATAAAATCACTCTGCAGCTCTAAGACATGTTTTAGTATGATATAATTAATCCTACTTTGATGCTTATTTAGTATATATACAAGGAGAGGAGTTAGTGGAATCTAATGTTAAGAATTGTAGGCACATGTAAACCCACAAGATAGATTTAGCTTGGGGAGAATATTGAGCACTGTTTACTTTTTGAGCCCTCTTTGTTTCTGCTGTAACTTTGAGACAGGAGAGTAAAAGACTGGATTGTCATGGTTATTAGCATGTTTTTTACATGATATGTGATATTGAGTATTACATACCTACGTCTGCAACAGTCAGTTGCAAGATAAAACAAGAGGGTTCTGGCATGAAAAGCAGATGACACATAAAAATGTTAACACCTTATGATAAAAGAATCCCTACATATTGGTGGGTTTGATGTTGGGTTTTTTTGTGTTTTTTTGGTGGTTTGTTTTTTTTTTCTTCTGTTAGTGATCTACATAGCCTGGGTAGGATATGGTCATTTTTTTTTATAAGGTTAGTAAAATCTTAGAAAGAGGCATTTTTCCATCAAAAGATCTTGGTCTTCTCTGGTCATCACTTAAATGGTTTTATATTTTATCCTTTTTCTTAATAGTTTCCAAGACTCTGAGTGTTCTCATATTTTTCTGTTATTTCAAAGTATTTTCTATTATTTCAAAGAGTAACCTAAAATCAAAAGTATCCTTGTTAGCAATTTAATCTTTATTTTGAGCATTTAAGTTGCAGCCAGAGAGCTACTGACCCATTAATGTAAATTTAAATTTGTATTTTAGGAAGATGAATGTAAGCCAAATTCCTTATCAAGCTCTAATACTCCTTAAAATATACTCTTCTTGCAATGCAGTTCAGGTCCCATGGCCCTTTTTAACAACTTGTCTCTGTAGCCCCTGATATTAAATTGCTTTGGCCTTTATATGTCCTCCTAGTGTGATAGCATATCTTCTATGCAGTTAAAATGCCATAAACTCCTGTAATACTTGATAAAATACAAAACAGAAAAACAAAATGAAAACTAGTGTCTTGTTTGTAGGGGAGCTGCAAGCACTTCTGCCTCCCTCTGAAACCAAGGAGAGCAGAAGAGTTTAAAAGACATCTCCAGAAACATGACATGCATTGTGAGTGTTTTAAAGGCAAGAGGCATAAAAAAAAAAAAAAAAAATCATGTTTAATCTTGATTCTTTTTTCTTAGGGTCTCAGCAAACTATTTATTTACATTTCTTTTGCTCTTCTTCAGTGGTAGAAAAAATCATGTCAACTGTGCTTAGTCCCAATCATAATGCATTTTTCAGGCATATTTAAAAATAACTTTGTCCTTTATATTTTGGAAAATAAGATTGAAGATTTTTTTTTTCCAAAAGTGAAAAAAAAAACAACATTTGGATTGGAAATATATGACAGGAAATTATTATTTGCACCATGCTGAATACAAAAGAGGAGATGTCTGTGTGTGGGTTGCAAGTGAAGAAAGTTATAAAAGGAGCGCCACAAATAGAAATAAAACCAGTGTAGTATCACAGAAGTAAAAGGTTACCATCTCTTAACAACGTGAAAGAACTGGGATGACTAAGGAAATAAGTGCCAGAGCTTACAGGCAAAAGAAGAGAATGTAGGGGACACACAAAGCAAATGCACTGTGCTGTGGGGCGATTCACCCAGAGGACAGGAGGAAACAGGTTCCTGCCCTTCTGCCCATCTGCTAGGTTCCCCAGAAGGAGCAGTGAACATGCCATATGGAAGTGCGAGAGGTGCTGTCTGAAAAGGGGAAGTACTCTGCTACTGAGAGGGACTTGGGTGACATTGTAAAATGAGAAGACACCATACTGAAAAGCTGTGACAAGTCCCGCAGACTGTTCAGCTGTTTATCTAGAGACTGTGAGATCTCTCCTCGTCCCACTTCCTCACAAGTAGCCATGGCTGTCTGCTGCCTGATAATTTCTTCTGGGTAGGGGAGGCACAGAGCCCTATCTACTCTAGAGCATGCCAGTACCATTTTAGTTCCTTGGCATGCCTGTGACATACCCAACACGGAAACAGCATACACGTTTCCACCAAAGTATGTGGCAAAATTCAAACACGAAAAGTAAATGACAGCTGCAGTAAATGCCATGCAATGCACATTGCAGTATTTTTGAATACAAACAGTGGAAAATGCAAGATGATGAAAGCTAAGAAACTCAAAGTTAATATTTTCAGTTTATCCTTAAGTTACTTGCTGCTTAAATAATCACAGTATCATTACCACTAGGAGTGCCACAGGCAAATTCAATCAATCAGAGTCACACAAAAGCTTTGAAACAATCTAATCAGACCAAAGCTTCCAGGGTAACCTTTCCACTACATGGCTTCAAATGTAAATGATTTCCCTTCTTTAAAGTAATAGTCACTCCTGCTTTCGTCTTATACAGCCTAAGGGACAGGAAAAAGAATAAAGTGTATTATTTGGAATACAGACTAATAAAGTATGTGGCTTTAAAAGCTTGACAACCTAAGTCACAACACAGGCAGAGAAGAGGAGAGAGAGGAAAAAAAAGATAAAGATGTATAGCAGACCTACCTGGGATGGTATGTTATAGAATAAGTGGGAGTAAAGTAAAAGAAAATAAAAATCCAATTTCTGCTGGAGGTGGCTGGTGAATTTAAATCATATGTCTCTAAAGAGGAATTTTTTTAAATTATTATTTTTATTTTGCAATTTATGTATCATTAATCTCTGAGCTGACATTCAGTTTCTAGGCAATAGCTATGGAAATGGGAGTGTTATAAGAAAAAAACAAGTTTAGGTATTTTTACTCAAAAACATATTTAAATACATCATTGTGTTTCCTTATAGAAATGTAAGTCTCGTCAAGAAATTTTACTGATCACATAAAATGAAAAAAATTGCTTTTGGGAGATGTGGATTTGAGCTCAGCAGATAGATTGCTGAATAAGAATGAAGGACAGAATCACAACTTTATTTGTAACAAAGCTTTGTTGAGGATTTAATTCTCACTAGACTTGATTTCCTCCCTAAAGGAAAAAACAGATGAAGTTTATATGAGTCTGATAAATTCTCCCTGAAGATAGCAGGCAGAGTGCAGAGGGTTGGTTAAGTCTACAGTCGTCTACTTTGCTGTTTGTTTCCAAGAGCATTCTTCCCAGAAATCCTTGACCTTTCCATTGCAAAAGTTACTGGCCTCTTGTCCCAGTTTCTTCTGGGATAGAGTTAATTTTCTTCCTAGCAGCTAGTACAGTGCTGTGTTTTGGATTTAGGTTGAGAATAATGTTTTTAACACACTAGTATTTTAGTTTTTGCCCAGCAGTCAAGGACTTTTCAGCTTCTCATACTGGCCTGCCAATGAGATGACAAGGAGCTCCCAAGAAGCTGGGATGCAGCCAGGACAGCTGATGCAAACTGGCCAAAGGGATATTCCATACCATATGATGTCATGCTCAGTGTATCACTGGGGGGTTGTACAGGAGGTGGCACAGCTCAGGAACTACTTGAGCATCAGTTCTGGTGGGTGAGCAATTGTGCTGTGTATCACTTGTCTTTTTTTCTTTATTACTATTAATACTATTAATTTACTACTATTATTATTGTCTACCTTTTCTGTCCTATTAAACTGTCTTTATCTCAACCCATGAGTTTTACTTTTTTCTTTTCTATTTTCTCCTCCATCCCACTGAGCAGGGAGAGAGATCAAATGACTGTGTGATTGCCTTAGCTGCCTGCAGGGTTAAAGCACTACACCTCCTCAAACACTTTCCTTCAGGTGTAACTTTTTCAATGGCACACACTAAATACTGCCAGTCTGATAGCAACGTGACTGTGTTAAACATCTTCCCTGCTTTTGAAGTGTTTTTCTCCAATATTCATTAACCCACTTATTTGTAATTAAAATAATGAGCTCTGATTCACTACCAAATAACATTTCATGGTGTTTTAAATGGAGTTAAAATCTAGAAATTGAGAGGCAGAGGACAGTCTGAGAAAATTAAGCGGCTACAGCCATGTGTAATAGAGGTAAACAAATGGCTATGTTTCAAACAATTATTTTGTTCTGCCTGAGGAAAAGTGATGCAATCAGAAAAGACAGAAGGCGAAAGATAAATATTTGTGATGGTTTTTTGTTTTGTTTTGGATTTTTTTTTTCTGTCAACATTGCCAGGAGAGAGTTACTAGAATTATTTATTAACAAATCATTAACAGAGGAAAATGTGTTTTGCACTGGCCAGGAGTCACACCCAGGATTGCTGTGTATGAGAGCCTGTACCACTAGTGAACTGTCAGCACCAGTGGCTGTAATAAACTATTGTCTGTTGAGCATTAGTATGAGCTTGTATTCACATCCAAATTCAGAACTGCCAAATTTACATCAAGCCTGAGCCCAGGCAACCTTGAGACAAGATTTAGGGCCTGCTAGAGGCAAAGGACTTGGTCCCATACATCTGCTTAGGACATTCTGGTGTGAATCTAGCTGTACTTTTCCAGTCCTTAGGAAACCACACCATAGCTTTTGAAATCCTTTCCCCTTGGATAAGGCAAGTCAAACAGATGTTCTTGATCATAATGCTCACTTTCTTGGTAACGATGGTCCACTGACTGGTATCCTTGAAGACTCCCACCAAGTAATCCTTGGTGGCAGACCCACCGTGGCCACGCTTGGATGTGCAAGTGGGTTTTCAAGCACTGTGGGGTCATGCTTTCATGAGTGACCTTTGCTGTTGCTCTATTATACTGCCTTTATCCCTACCCATGTGTTTTTTCCCATCTAATTATCTCTCCTCCTGTTCTGCTGAGGAGAGAGATAGCTGCTTGGTGGGCACCTGGCATACAGCCAAGGTCAACCCACCACAGACATGTAGCAAAGAAGCTACATCACCAGTAGCACGAGGAATTTTCAAGGTAGCTGTGGCAGCCAGGTGCTTGCAGAGAGATTTACATTCAGTGAACTTATGAAGAAACTGATTGATTTGGTTCATGCTTTTAGAAAAAAAATAAACTTCTTGAGCAGTGTTGGACATGTCCAATCTGCCACAACCTATCCCACATGCTTTGCATCAATGCCCCGTTGACACCTGACAGCCAAGTCAGAAATGGGATCCCATTCAGAATGACAGAGCTGCTAGGAAAGGAAGGAGTGGTAACGGAGCTTATTATTGCAAAGGATGAAGTACACTGAAGTAGGTATATTCTACAGTTTATGCAGTTTATGGCTGCACGGATCCAGGATGAAAAGTATATACAGAACTCTGTTTTATCTACAGAATGGGTTATTTTTTTTCTCAATTGGCTTTTATCCCTGCCCACCACTGTGTTGAATTTTATTATTTATTGTGGAGAAAATATATGACACAATGTAACTAGCATCAAACACTGATCAGGTAGCTTCTTCCTTCTATCTCACTTCAGGGAAAACTGCATAGTATGAAGTATCCCCTTTTCTTAGAGTTTTCTTATTTTGTTCTCATTTTTAATTATTTTTATCCTAATGTTCAAATATGTGTATTGTTATGCACTTGTTAGAGCAATGTCAGAAAGCACACTTCATGCTTTGATTGTTTGTGATGGCAGTATGTTTGTGTGGTTGAGATAAACATATTTCAGTCTGGCTATGCTCTGCCTAAGAACACAGAGAAAAAGAAAAATACAGAGAGAAAAATAGGAAACAGCTCTGAAGCAGGTAGATTAGAAAGTTCTAGTTGCAGACTTTCTGGTTAGAAAATACTGAAACACACACAAAAGAGGAAAAAAAAAAGGAAAAATTGACGGAGTTAAAGGAAGGATTATTTTGTCAAAAATACATGGTTAGTTTGGGGAATACAGGGTACCCACGAAGCCACGACAGTAATGGTATATGAAGTGGACATATGTGAAAACAGAAAAAACCTCTCACCCGAGACAGTTTAGTGGGTAATAGGTGGTGGGGGGATGGTTGGACTAGATGATCCTTGAGGTCACTTCCAACCTTAATGATTCTATTCTATTCTATTCTATACAGAGTTTGCAGGCACAGCTAGCATCTAGGAAGCTAAGAATTTTTTTTTTTCTCTCCTCTGGTTTTCCTCCTTCCAGTGAGGTTTTCAGAGCTGGGCAGTGTCATAGTTGTGCTACAGAATTTGTGAATCAAAAGTTAGATGCAAGATAATAATACTTACATATGTTGTGGTCTGCTTTATCTTTGCTATTCTTACTATAAATTTTCTACTATTTATCTTTCAATTTTTCTTCCTTTTGAGTTTTCCACTCAGATTTTACTGACTCAACTTAGCTTTAAGTCTGCACTCACTTCTTTCTCCCTCCCTTCCCCTTCCTTTCCCTCCCCTCCCTTCCCTTCCCTTTCCCTTCCCTTTCCCTTCCCTTTCCCTTCCCTTTCC
>VWZZ01001040.1:260652-295587 GCA_013399095.1 Psophia crepitans
TTTTTGCAGCTGTCTCTAGTCACTGAGCTCCTGGTACATCCCTGCTTGCATAGATAGATATATTTTTATTGCTCAGTGACTTGGCCCAGCCGTCATCCACATCCCCTCTCCAGCTAGGATCTGAAGTGTGGAGACTGACTGAGAAGGACCCCAGATGGACAGTGAGAAGCTTCTTCTCACACCTGTACTCAGCACCGTTTGGAAGGGGAAACTGAAGCTTTACCATATGACTGGGCTAGAAAAAGTGACTTTTCTTTGGTCTTTATCAGAAGGCATGAACCAGGGAAGATCAAATTAAATTAATAGATGTTGCTGACTAGGGGAAAAAAGATTAAGTATGCTTTCATGGAGAACAGAATAAAACTGTGGAATTAATTTCCAGGGAATGCTGTAAATCTAAAAACGTGAATAGGTTCAACAGTAATTGGGCAAAGTCAAAACAATTTCCTAAGATTATTAAATCCAAAACCATAACCTTAGCTCGGGAAATCAGTTTGAAGATTTCAGAAAAATGTCAAGGGCTTGCCAGTGGAGGGGTCGTTCTGCAAATTCCATTTCTTTCTAAAGCACCCACTCCTGTCTCCCATCAGAGAGAGGATGTGGGACATAGGCCTCTATCTAATTGGTTCCTATATACCTAGCTATTCTAGTCCTTTACCACTGTGACTAGTTAAGCCTGGAAAAGTGACACAAGGAAGCAACAGGGATGCATCTACATTTTCTTGTCTCGTAAAATTTAGTTTATGTGAAATTGGCAGTGTCTCATAATGGCTTTTATATTCACTTTCTTGTGTACTCTCAATCATGAGTTCTACAATTCTAAAATTAGGAAGTCCAGCTTCCATTTTGACTGACAGTCTGGACTGGCTGCATTTCAGAACAAAACCCAGTCAGGGTTTCTAAAAAACTTTGCGGTCAAATGTAAACTGCGTTTTGTTCACAAGCTCTTTTTAAAATAGAAATTCACTGGTGGTGAGAACTATTTCTTCTTTTAAAATGAGTTCTACTCTCAATTGCCTCCAGAGCATGAGTCCAGACAGGAAAGGTTAATATCTCTGCTGTTCATAGGTTTGAAGATTACTGCAGTTTAGAGGTGCTTGGCTCTTCTGTAGCCAAAACCGTTTTGTTTACTGCATCTGTATCCCAATACCTCTTTCTGTTTCCAGTGATTTTCTTTCATTTGCACAGAATTTGTCACAGAAACAGTCTGGGGCAGGCTACAGAGTTGTGCCCTTTTGCTCTTCAATCAGATGTTCATGGTCTAATGCTATTCTTTGTGAGGACAGGAGATTAACAACATACCCAGTCATGAAAAGAAACAGTTGTGAAAAGCAGAGATATAGTATCAGACCTGAGGTCAACCTCCACAATACTACTGCTATCCAAAGCCATGACACATTGTTTCTAAACAAAATCCAGAAAACTGGAGCTGTTACTTAGCATATTAGCAAAGGAGGAACAGACATTCATTCTGGTATGTCCCAAAGATTTTTTTTTTGTGTGTGTTAGTTTATTTGCTTTTATTTCATTTGGGAACATCCCAGTTTGGAGCCAATAAGAGCGAGGACCCCTCAGCCTCCTGATAGCTGGGATTGTGTAGAACACGTATAATGCTGGGAGCCCATTTAACAGTGTTTTGCCTGAGTCATTTTCTTGGGCATTTCTTCTAGTGAAGATTTAAGCTATTTTTAATTTAATAAATTACAAAAATTTGCAAGGGACTAAGTTAGTCTGGGAGTTCTCCTTTTGCCATTGGGGAAAGTGAATAATGGTGGTAAGGTGGATCTGACCCAGAACTTGGTCAGAGCGCTGATATGAAATGCAAAGCTTCTTTCAATAAAATGTTTATTTCTTGTTCTTAATAGTTATTTTTCCTCTTTGTATTTAAAACCCTCTTTAATCTTCACATCTTTCGTGCTGACAAATTTATGGATCTAAACTGAGCATAGGTTTGACATTTTTACCAATTCTGATATACTGATAATACCTTTTATTTGGATACAGTTATATAAACACAGCAGTTATACATACTGCTGTACTGGAAAAAGGCACGGGTCTCAGAATGGCAGTGATAAAGGCAATTTCTTAGTTTAACTGTATTTTTAGGACTGTAGTATTTGTGTATTGACAAATCCTTATACTTACGTATAGACTGAACTTTATCTGCATATAGTTACTTAAAATTACTTCCTTTCTTATTTTTTAAGATTGTTTAATCAAATACTCTAAATGTCTACTGCAAAACAACTACACTGTATCTCCTCTTTGTACTTTGTGATGCTCAACACCATGATGTTACAACATGCGCAAACAAGATTAGCAAGCCCACCAAAATCCCATTCACATATTCCAATATTGACTTAGGTGTAAATTTTAATTTGTGTAAAATATTATATTTCCTGCAATTAATACGCAGTGTTCTTATGTAAATTTGGGTACAAGCTTCAAAATTTGTAAAGTCATGTCATGGTATTGTGCTGCAGGAGGGTTTTAAGATGATTCTGGGTCCACGGTGAGGGTGCTTGTGCTCTTGATAACAGTATCTAGCACTGTGACTGCTGTGTGAATACAACTTGTTTAGATCTTAAATTCCAAGGTGTCTAAACTTGTCTCTGCATATAGTCAGAATTTCTGAAATTTGGATGGGACACTTTTGACTCCCCTCTCAGCATACAAAATTCAATCATTCCCCATGTCCCACTTCTGGGCAGGTATTATTTCAGATATGCACATGCAGATATGACAAGAAACCAAGGGTGCAGCTCAAAGTCATTAAACAAAGGATATCAATATAATTCTGTCAGTGTCAGGAATCCCACAGTTCTCTTAGTGTCTGCAGACTCAGTCTACATCTAGATTGATTCTAGATTCTGTCAAATGATTCTTCTACAGTTTTGACTATTCAGCCTTGAGGTGTAAGATGCTTCAAATTCCTCCTTCAAATATTGTTTTTGCTTGACAAGGGAAATAGAAAATGCATTGTTCTCTTTCCCAGTACTTTTACTGGAGGCTGTGAGAAGGACAATACAAGAGCATAAAAGAAACCATACCAGGTTATACCAAAGGTACCTCTACCCCAGTTTTCTCTCTCCTATGGTGAATGCAAGCAGATGCCCAGGAAAAAATATGGAATAGGGCAAACAAATGTGATATTTTTTCCTACTTATTTTTCTAACATCAAGCCATTCACACACACTGGGGACTCTGTCAGTGGGGTGTGGTTTTTCTTCACTTTTACTCAAACTAGTTACCTAAAAGAAAACCAAAAAGGAACCTGAAACAAAAGGAACCTCAGTCAAATAAAGACTACAGCACTCGTCTTGGGCTCTTAAAGAATTTATCATTCAAATTTTATCCAAATACTAGCAGCTTTTCTTATATCTGCTCTTTTCATTCCCTGGGTCCTCATATTAATGACCGGAATGGTGGAAGAAGACCTAGGACCCTATTATACTGTTCAACAGCAGAAACTACAAAACCAGAATGTTCCCCTTCCAATCTTTAGCTGGATGTTCCCCTTCCAATCTTTAGCTGGATGTCTTAATGATTGTTTGATCACTTCTGAAACACTCCTAAGCACAATATCATAGCACTTTTATAATGAGTGGAGGAAAACAATATTAGGAAAAATAAAATCACAGTAATATCTAATGGCATATATTAATGTTTAGAATTACATAACCATAATGGAACATAATAAACATGCTTTATTTATGAAATAAAATGCTTCAAATTTTATTAACCAGTGACAGATTCAGAGAGAGAATTACAAATAATATGTGAGAAGTATGAATATTTAAGGAAAGAATAA
Source organism: Psophia crepitans (assembly GCA_013399095.1). Classification (NCBI taxonomy): domain Eukaryota; kingdom Metazoa; phylum Chordata; class Aves; order Gruiformes; family Psophiidae; genus Psophia; species Psophia crepitans. The sequence goes on from VWZZ01001040.1 coordinate 264,464, forward strand.
TCTGAAACATCACTAGATAAGGAGCTGAAAAGCAAGGAAAGGGAAGGGGGGGAGAAGTCTGCGCAGTGATTTTGAAAGACCACAAGGCTATCTAGGTAAAGTAAACCAGAGTAGCAAACCAGAAATGGATAAGACAAAGTATAACAGAGGAAGCTGGAAGTAAATGAAGACGGAAAATCAGACCCATGGAATAAAGAAAGGAAAAAAGAAGATGGCAATTGATTGAACAGGACAGACAACCAAAAAGTATTCCAACACTAGTAAAGAGTGGCATAGAAAAGTCCCAAACAGGGCATGAAGCTAAACTCAATGAGGCAGAACTGCAGGGGGTGGGACTGCTACAGAAGGGAGATAACAGGATCAGAAAAAAATAAATGGTTAAAATAATACAGGGATTAATCGAATTATAGGGAAGACATTGAAGCAGTCTATAACCAGTATCACATAGAAATTCAGTACCAGGAGTCAGTCTGCACAAAAAGGAAGAGGGAGAAAAAAAAGTAGTTGTGATATAGATAAATCATTATGTTACAGAACATGAAGTTCTGCAGGCGACAAACATCTAAATGAATAAAATACTAGTTAAAAAACACTTGTGCAATAAGCATGGCTCTGCAGAGTGACCTGGGCAGGTTGGATCGCTGGGCAGAGGCCAATGGGATGAGGTTTAATGGGGCAAAGTGCCGGGTCCTGCACTTTGGCCACAACAACCCCAGGCAGCGCTACAGACTGTGGGCGGGGTGGCTGGAAAGTTCTACAGAGGAAAAGGACCTGGGGGTGTTGATTGATGCTCGCCTGGACATGAGCCGGCAGTGTGCCCAGGTGGCCAAGAAGGCCAACGGCATCCTGGCCTGTATCAGGAATAGTGTAGCCAGCAGGAGCAGGGAGGTGATCGTCCCCCTCGACTCAGCCCTGGTGAGACCGCACCTCGAGTGCTGTGTCCAGTTTTGGGCCCCTCACTACAAGAAAGACATCGAGGCCCTGGAGCATGTCCAGAGAAGGGCAATGAAGCTGGTGAAGGGTCTGGAGCACAGGTCTTATGAGGAGCAGCTGAAGGAACTGGGCTTGTTTAGTCTGAAGAAGAGGAGGCTCAGGGCAGACCTTATTGCCCTCTACAACTACCTGAAAGGGAGTTGTGGTGAGCTGGGGGTTGGCCTCTTCTCGCAGATAACTAGTGACAGGACAAGGGGGAACGGCTGCAATTTGCGCCAGAGGAGGTTCAGGTTTGAGATTACGAGAAATTTCCCCTTGGAAAGGGTGGTTGGGCATTGGAACGTGTTGCCCAGGGAGGTGGTGGAGTCACCATCCCTGAGGGTGTTTAAGGAAAGGTTGGATGTGGTACTTAGAGACATGGTTTAGTGGGTAATAGGTGGTGGGGGGACGGTTGGACTAGATGATCCTTGAGGTCACTTCCAACCTTAATGATTCTATGATTCTATGATTTACACAGAAATATTCTTTAATTTATTTATTTATTGATTGATTTATTTATAAATACTGCATATTATCAATCTTATCCTCACTCCATAATGTGGGTCCAATTATTATCTGAAGTATTTTTCCATTCTTCTCTCAGAACACGAAATTTTCCTCAAGTATTTTAAATTAACACTTTATTGAATGGCATATTGGTTTCATTTGTTTGAAACCTATTGAAGCAATGCTGAGCATAAGGTACTCATTTACTGTCTGACTATTCTCATGTAATATAATTGTTCATAGAAGATGCATTATCATTTAGCAGGAAATAATACTACATTAAGATTAGAAGGAGAAGAACTTTAGCTTCCCGTCTGGGAAAACAGAAGCATTTCTGGTTGAGCCCTCAAAACTGAAAAAAATAAAAACACAACACCACCCCAAAAACTGACAAAGAGCAAATAGAAAAAGTTTGAGAAAGGGCAAATGCAGAAAACAAAACAAGGCTTGAGTTCTGTTTGTTTCATGTCCTTCCCTACTCTCTGAGCCTCGTGTAGTGGGAATATTTACTTCAATGACCCTGAGAGTTCTGCAGTAGGAGTGTAAATCTCTGTAGGACTACACAGACTGGACTTGTCACAAGGGGGAAAATCCAGATCCATCAGGGTAAAGCACTATGAACATCAGAACCTGTTTTCACTAAAAAGTCATTATAGAGGCACAAAAAGTAGCTCTTTCAGCAGGTAACATGGTAGCAATGAGGCAGGCTTACTTGTGCCTAGATGATGTCTGACAATCTGGGAGGGATGCAGAACAAAGTGTAGAGAAGTGTGAAGACGAAAGCCAGACATTTATCTCAAGAAAAAACTGTACTTACAAAATACGACAGCTTGATGTTGATAATGTTTAAAAAATGAGATTTCTTTGGAAAGATCGCATAAGAAAACAAAAAGGAGGATAGAAATTATTTCAGTGTATCTAAGTATCCTATTTACAAATTCGTCTTGAAAAATATGTACAATTGATAAACAAAATGCTAAAAATAGACCGGATAGAGGCAATCTGTGGTGCTTAAAGCAAAGGACATACCAAAAGTATCCTGAATAGGTCAAGAAGGTACATCTTTCATGCCTATGCCTCTACAGCTTTTGAAGTTGTTGTGAACATTTATTATTAAAGATCTATTGACCTTTCTACACCTGAAAAGAGTTATTTCCTTATGTAAGTTCTCAGTTACAAATTCTTAGTTAATAGTTCTTTCATGGAATTTCCCTTCTGAAGTGCTCTAATATCTTCCTTCTTGACTTGAAGGGGATGAATGTGAATGTCTGTATTGCTTGGCAATATTTTTCTCCTGTCAACCCTCCACAAGGAGAAACTCAAAGGAATTAAAATCCACTAAATGAGTTTAAAATTAACCTGTCTTCCTTCCAAGGATCTGTAAAAAAAAAAAAGACACTCCTTTCTTATGAAAGAAAATATTAACAAGAGTGGAAATAAAACTGGCAAACATGAATAAGAAGTATGTACATTCAAAAATGTCTAAATTTGAAATAAAGCACTACTGAGAGGCACTCAAAAATTAACCTAAATATAGTACTTCACAGTTCAAAAGAATGACAAATGTTCATGTTACCTAATGCATTACAGAAAATTAAGAAGCAAAATTCTGAAACTCAATAGATTTTGCTCCTGAATATTTAGAAATAGCTGAGACACTGGAAGAGATTGGCTATTATGGCAATCTCCAGGTATGGAAGAGTCCTTCAGAGTATCCACGTGTTCCATCACCACAGCTACTTGTAATGGTTTTATTTTCTGACATTAGAATAATAATAATTGTGGGCCAGCTTCATCAATGATTTGATCTGCAAACAACAATGCAGTTACTTGCAGAGGAAGTCAATGTTTAATTTGATAAAATGATTATTTCGACTCAAGTTGCTTCTCAGTCATTCATTGAACTGTATATCATACTAGACATTAATTATTCTTGCTCAGATGTAAATACCCTCAACAGATGTAGAAGGGCTGTTGTCCTCCTTCACATTCTGTGTCCAGCAATTACCATGAATACCACAGATGAGGAGGAAGGACAATTGAACTGACACAATTGCACCATTCATACTGGCTGCCTGTTTGGAGAGCTGGAGTACAGTGTCAGAGAATCATACAATGACTTGAGTTGGAAGGGACCTCAAACCTGCTACCATGGGCAGGGACACCCTACACTGGACCAGGTTGCCCAAAGCCTCATCCAAACTGGCCTTGAACACTCCCAGGGATGGGGCCTCCACAACTTGTCTGGGCAACATGTTCCAGTGCCTCATCACCCTCACAGTAAAGAATTTCTTCCTAATATCTAATCTAAATTGCCCCTCTTTTCATTTAAACAAATTACCCCTTGTCCTATCACTACATGGCCTTGTAAACAGTACTTCTCCAGCTTTCCTGTAGGCCCCCTTTAGGTATTGGCAGGCAGCAATTAGGTCTCCCCAGAGCCTTCTCTTCTTCAGGCTGAACAAATCCAACTCCCTCAGCCTGTCCTTGTAGCAGAGGTGCTCCAGCCCTCTGATCATCTTCACGGCCCTCCTCTGGACTTGCTCCAGCAGCTCCATGTCTTCCTTGTACTGGGAACCCCCCAGCTGGACACAGTACTCCAGGTCAGGTCTCACAAGAGTGGAGTAGAGGGGGAGAATCACCTCCCTCAACTTCCTGGCCACACTGGTTGTGATGCAGCCAAGGACACGGGTGGCTTTCTGGGCTGCCAGCGCACGCTGCTGGCTCATGTTGAGCTTTTCATCAATCAGCACCCCCAAGTCCTTCTCCTCAGGGCTGCTCTCAATCCATTCTCTGCCCAGCCTGCAGTTGTGCTTGGGATTGCATCAACCCACATGTGGGACCTTGCACTTGGCCTTGCTGAACTTCATGCAGCTTGCACGGGCCCACCTCTCATGTCTGTCAAGGTCCTTCTGACTGGCATCCCTTCCCTCCAGCATGTCAACCGCACCACACAGCTCGGTGTTGTACACAAACTTGCTGAGGGTGCACTCGATCCCACTGTCCATGTCGCCGACAAAGATGTTAAACAGTGCTGGTGCCAGTACCAACCCCTGAAGAACATCATTCATCACTGATGTCCACTTGGACATGGAGCCGTTGACCACAACTCTTTGAGTGCGGCCATCCAGCCAATTCCTTATCCACCAAGTGTTCCATCCATTAAATCCATCCTTTCAATTTAGAGACAAGGATGTCATGTGGCACAGTGTCAAATGACTTGCCCAAATCCAGGTACATGACATCGTTTGCTCTTCCCTTGTCCACCGATGCTGCAACCTGTCATAGAAGGCCACCAAATTTGTTCAGGCACGATTTGCCCTTAGTGAAGCCATGTTGCTGTCACCAATCACCTCCTTATTTTCCATGTGCCTGAGTGGAGTTTCCAGGAGGATCTGCTCCATGATCTTGCCCAGTACAGAGGTGAGACTGACTGGCCTGTAGTTCCCTGGATCTTCCTTTCTTCCTTTTTTGAAAATGGGGGTTATATTTCCTTTTTTCCACTCAGTGGAAACCTCACCAGACTGCCACGACTTCTCAAATACTATGGACGATGGTTTGGCCACTTCATCTACCAGTTCCCTCAGGACCCGCAAATGCATCTCATCAGGTCCCATTGATTTGTGCACCTTCAGGTTCCTTAGATATCCTCGAACCTAATCTTCTCCTTTAGTGGGCTGATCTTCATTCTCGCAGTCCCTGCATTTACCTTCTGAGACTTGGCCAGTGTTGCGAGTACTGTGGTAACAGTTAAATGTTCCCACAATGCTTGATATCAGCATCACATGACTTCTCTTCATCCTATCCTTCTCCTACCTCGATAAATAAGGTAATACAATGGAACTCAGGACAATAAGGAATTTTTTTTTTTTCTCAGCTTGGTCTTTGAGTGAATATTGAGTAAAGCACATAGGCACTTACTTTGCCAGTTCCCATCTGTGAAATTGAGAAAATATTCTTCTGTCTTAAGTGACTTTTAAATCTGCAAAAACCTTATAAAAATAACAATATTCAAGGGGGTTTTATTAACAATTCTGATTTGAAAATATTTTTAAATACTAGCATGACTGATCCCTTACAAGTCTCCTAGATCAATTTAAGGACCATAAAAAACGTAAGCAGGATGTATTTGTTAACTTCTCTGCCCTGACAATGAAGCTACCAGAACAAAAGTATTTTGGGTTTTACTTAACAAATGAAATTATTTAGTTAATAAGACTGGAACAGAAACTATCAGGAATCAAACCTTGCATGTTAGGATCCCCTCTGGGAAGTGCTGTTTCCTTCCTATCTTAGGTAATTTTCCTTATCCATCCCTACAGACCTTTAGGCCATGCATGTGAAGGTTTTGCCTCCAACCGCTATCATTTTGTAAAACTGTGAAGCTTTCTATGCTGTTGCTCTTGCCTGCTATTCTCTACCAAAGATAAAAGGGTCAATAAATTCTCAAATACTAATAAAAATATACATCAGCTGGTAAAAATTTCCCTCTCACCTTCTGTAGAATTTATTTTTATCCATGAGTTTTCACACTATTTTATCTTTGTTATTGTTAGAAGTGTGCAGTCCCTGTTTGTCACTCTGCTCATGACATCTTCCTTTTTGTGGACCCAGACAACTGAATAAAAGATACTAAGATCAAAATTAAACCTCATAATTAAATCTTGAGTACATAGACCGTTTAGAACAGCAACAATCAAAACTGCAATTTGATACTGAGTAACACAGACGTACTTGTGATGCAGCACAAACTGGATAAGGCCACAATTCTAGACAAACACCATTAAACTTGATTTATGTAAAAAGAAAAGGGAAAGGAAATCGGTACAGGAGACTCTCTTCCATACATAAGTTCAGTCACTTCAGATTTTCATCTCCAACTTGGCATGAACAATAATGGTCATAAAAATGTGATGTTATTTATTTATTAATATTTAGGTGAATTGACTGTTATTTTTTTAAGAAAACTTTAGGAAAAGGTGTCCACCCATGACTTTACAGTTTGAGTTAGAGTTATAATACATTATGTGACTAGAGCAGATTTTCACTTATTTTAAATATTTTAGAGTTATGTGGATTTCTGCTAGAAATATTGTCAAAGAACTTAGTGGGTTTTTCTTAATGTGGTCAGCAGGTTCAGCTAGAGTTTCAGGAGATGAATAAAGTTTTATGTCTTTTTGCCTGTGACAGGGATCTCAGTAGGTATATGACTTGTCTACAGTAATAACCTACTGAAAAGCATCAATAGAAGTAATTGCGTTTACATGTAAACCAGTCTCAATTTATGAGTAACTCACAGAAAACTATTAATTCTTACATTAAAATAAGTATAATATTTTATCCTAGACATTAGAATTCCACAAACTTGAATTTTAGACTTAGTAAGGCTAGGTGTCTAATCTGGTTTTCTGTTTCAGTAGCTATTGGAAGACTAAACGCCTCTCTACCTTTGTTTAACATGGAAACAGAGGACAAAACAGACCTACATGGCCCTACTTGGTTCCCTCTGGCAGAAAGGATTTTTGTCTAGGTTAATCTAACATTTCACAAATAATGATGTTATTTATTATAATAAAGATATAATGAGCTGTTACTTGTTCAGTTCTATGACTTATGAAAACTTTAGAAAACTCAATATGATTTTAATTTTGCATTTATCGAAAAACCCTAAAGCCATTAGTTTTATTTTCGAATGTACTTGAATCATGATAGAAAAATGAATGAAATATAGATTTATAAGGCGCCTAATAGTTCTGACAATATTTTAGGATTATTGATGAAAAAAATCATTATACTATTTTAAATATATTTCAGGAAGATGGGAAGTAAAAAACAACAGCAATAGTATTTTTTATTTCAGAACATTAAAATGTCAACACTTCAAAACATCTCATTCTTTTTCTCATAATCCAATGCATTAATTTAATATTTCATTGTTTTTGAAGGCCAAATCTGATGCTCTATATCAATTTACTGAACAGATCTATTTGTGAAATAGTGAACTTTGGAGCACGGTAAAAAGTAACAAAATCTAACCCATGGTGTCTATTCTTCCAAAGTTTACTGATGTTTATTGGCTTCCCTTTTACTTTTCAGCATAAGTTCCATTAATTTCACAGGAACCTTTCCTATATGAAATGTGCTCCTGTTTTATTCAGATATGCTTTACTTACTTAGATCTTCTATCATAAACACTCCCTTGGACCCAATTAATACTTCTTTCTTCATGATTATGCTTTGAGAAGTCTCTTATTCACCCTGCCACCTTATTGACTAACAATGCCATGTGCTGCCCTAATCTTTTCCTTCTACACTTGCCATTTATTTTACTTCTCTTTGCAGTTCTTCTCCTACGACGTTTCAACATTTTCTTTCTACTGTGGTGCTTTTCAAACATTTTCAATCTTGAATTGCAGTAATATAAAAGCAATTACATTTTCAACATTTCTTTAGGAACTGAATATGCACTGCATTTATATTACATTGTTTCAAGGTTTCAAATATTTTAAAGGTATTATAGTTAGAAGAAAATGCTGTTAGTACAGATGCACCTATAGTAGTATGATAGATAACTTCACAGAAGTCTATTTTTCTTTAAAAAAATATATTTCCTCATAGTCACCACCTAAGGAGAAGACAGCAAAAGTGTACTGTGATGAAATATTTCTACTTACGTGTGCTAAAACAAGTAAATGTGTTCTGGTTATAATGAAATGTCCAGTTTGGAAATATAGAATAGACGGATACACGGGGTGTTTAGGTGGGGGTCCTGTTTTTTCCTGTAGTACGGTCTGTATGTCTTTGAATGGAGAAGGAAGAGTATTCAGGTGGTATTTTCTCCTAGGAATTCTTTTTTAGAAAATACATGCTACTGCACAACCCCAGACAGCGCTACGGGCTTGGTGTAGGGTGGCTGGAAGGCTGTGCAGAGGAAAAGGACGTGGGTATGCTGGTTCACTCTCACCTGGACATGAGCCGGCAGTGTGCCCAGCTGGCCAAGAAGGCCAACGGCATCCTGGCCTGTATCAGGAATAGTGTAGCCAGCAGGAGCAGGGAGGTGATCGTCCCCCTNGGCTGAAGGAACTGGGCTTGTTTAGTCTGGAGAAGAGGAGGCTCAGGGGAGACCTTATTGTCCTCTACAACTACCTGAAAGGGAGTTGTGGTGAGCTGGGAGTCGGCCTCTTCTCGCAGATAACTAGTGACAGGACAAGGGGGAACAGCTGCAAGTTGCGCCAGGGGAGGATTAGGTTGGAGATTAGGAGAAATTTCTCCTTGGAAAGGATGGTTGGGCATTGGAACGTATTGCCCAGGGAGGTGGTGGAGTCACCGTCCTTGGGGGTGTTTAAAGAAAGGTTGGATGTGGTACTTAAGGACATGGTTTACTGGTTAATAGGTGGTGGGGGGACGGTTGGACTGGATGATCATTGAGGCCTCTTCCAACCTTAATCATTCTACGGTTCTATGATTCTATGTATTCTGGTCTATTAAAAAAAAAATAGAAAAAGTGGAAAAAAGCCAAACTGCTTTCCCAAGGGTTTGCTTATCCTCCTGGGAAAGGAATCCTGGAAAAGAATTGTAACTTTTTTTTTATAATGTATTACACAACAATGTCAGCAGAAGAACTAACCCCTTATCCCCTTAAAAAAGATGACCAGTGATCTTTTTTACTTTCATGCCTGTCTTTGTTAAGATCTCAAAGGTTTTTTGTTGCAGTAGTTCTTCTTGCAAATGCTAGAATAGCACAGTCCTTATTTTCATTGTATAATGAAAAGTACGCAAAATAAAATAAAACTCACTAACTTGAAAGATGAGAATGAGTCATTATCTCTCTACAGTTTTTTAGGAAAAATATGTACCAGACAAAACTTAATTACAATCCTGAAAAATCTCAGCTAAAGCGAGAATCTGTATGACAGAAAGAGAATGGAGTTAAATATTTAACTGTTACTGAAGGTTATTCTCAACGCTGTTACCACTGGATTGTTCAGATTTGCAATGCAACAGATATCTAGCAATAGTTGCAGGTATTTAGGGGAAGAAAATTTCTAATTTATATTTGTTGTATTTTTTGTTTTGGTTTCTTGTTGGGGGTTTTGTGATTGTTTGTTTTGATGTACATTGATTTATTTAATTAAAAGGACTTAGCTACATGCAGAGAAATTACCTGAAGTTCTGTAAAGTTACGTAGTCTCTCCACTTGTTAACTTTCTTCTTACAAGGGCCAGTCATATATCGTGCACCTTGCTGCAAAAAGAGCCATAATGCAGCTATGAATATATTTCTAACCTTTCTGTAGATCTCCACTGACAAGGACTGTCTTCTAAATTATAATTTAAGATTACAACTACCTGAAAGAAGGTTGTAGCGAGGTGGGTGTTGGTCTCTTCTCCCAAGTGACAAGGAACAGGACAAAAGGAAATGGCCTCCATCTCTAAACCAGGGGAGGTTTAGATTGGATTTTAGGAAAAATTTCTTAACTGAAAGGGTTGTCAAGCACTGGAACAGACCGCCCAGTGAAGTGCTTGAGTCACCATCCTTGGAGATGTTTAAAAGATGTGTAGATGTGGTGACCAGGGACACGGTTTAGTGGTGAACTTGGCAGTGATAGGTTAAGGGTTGGACTTGGTGATCTTAATGGTCTTTTTCAACCTAAATCACAGAATCACAGAACATTAGAGACTGGAAGGGACCTCGAAAGATCATCTAATCCAACCCCCCTGCCCAGGCAGGACCACCTAGAGCACATCACACAGGAACATGTCCAGGTGGGTTTTGAATATCTCCAGAAAAGGAGACTCCACAACCTCTCTGGACAGCCTGTTCCAGTGCTCTGTCACCCTCACAGTTTTTTCTTATATTAACCCAGAACCTCCTATGCTCCAGTTTGCACCCATTGCCCCTTTTCCTATTGCTTAATGACACTGAGAAGAGCCTGGCTCCATCTTCCCGACACTCGCCTTTTACATATTTAAAACATTGATGAGGTCACCCCTCAGTCTCCTTTTCTCCAAGCTAGTCATAGACCTCCAACTAGATTCTGTCCCATTGACCACAACCCTCTTGTGGTCACTGCAGCCAAGGCTGCCCTTGGCCATCACCACTTCGATTAGACCCTCCTCGTTGGTGAGGATAAGGTCCAGCAGCGCTCCTCTCCTAGTTGGTTTCTCCACCATTTGCATCAAGAAGTTATCATCGATGCACAGGAGGAATCTCCTAGACTGTGAGTGGCTGACTGAGTAGGCCTTCTGGCAAATATCTGGGAAGTTAAAATCCCCCATGAGAACCAGGGCCTGTAATTGTGAGGCAGCTACCTGTAGAAGGCCTCATCAGCTTCCTCATCCTGATCAGGCAGCCTGTAACAGACCCCCACAACGGTATCACCTGTGCTGGCCTGCCCCTTAATACGTACCCACAAACTCTCAACCCGCCCCTCATCCGCCCCTGGCAGACCACAATACATTCCAGTTGTTCTCTAACATAAAGAGCAACTCTACCACCTCGCCTTGATGACCTATCTTTCCTGAAAAGGACATAGCCATTCATGACCACATTCCAGTCATGCAAGCTGTCCCACCACGTCTCTGTAATTGCCGCTAGATCATAACTCCTAGACCACTCACAGATTTCCAGTTCCTCCTGTTTATTCCCCATACTGTGTGTGCTAGTATAGAGGCATTTCAGCAAGCAGGCCGAGCATGCTAATTGTGCCCTAGGCTCGTGGGAGGCCTTCTGACATTTATTATCGCTAGAGCACCGCCCCACTGGTGCAAACCCAGCTACACCCCGCTCTCCCCTCAAATCTAGTTTGAAGCTCTGTGAATGAGCTCTGCTAACTCATGCCCTAGAACCCCCTTCCCCCTGCTGGTTAAACCTTTACCCCATTTAACCATCAGGTCTGGTGTCTTGTAAAATACACTGTGGCTAAAGAAGCCAAAGCCCTGTCTGCAGGTCCAGGCTCGAAGCTAGGTGTTTATAGACTGGATCCTTCTATTCCATGCTGCATCATCACCTGCAATTAGAAGGATGGAAGAGAAAATAACTTGTGCCCCAGACTCTTTCATCGCTTGTCCCAAGGTCTTGAAGTCCCTTTTCAGTCCCCTCAGACTACGGGACACAGCTTCCTCCCAACCTGCCTGGAAGATCAACAGCAGGTAGTAGCCCGATGATTGCACCAAGCTAGGGAGTTCCCTGGTGATTCTATGATGATTCTATGATTCCGTGATTACTGTGTCTTTCTCTACTGAAAACCTTACTGAGAACTAGGTAGGATTGTTGTGAGCAGACGGAGACAACATTTTAGAACAGTATAGTATAGAAAAATTTGGCCAAGGTTATACCAAACCTTCCTTTTGTATAACCAAGGTTATACCGAACCTACAATTTATTTTTTTACATCTAAGAATTCAAAATATTCATCTTCCACAGCTTAGTAGAAAAGATTTACTGAGGACAACTTGTGGCCTGAAAAACTGCAATATGTGAGTATACAGATTTTACTAAGAAGCCTTATAATGTATCTGATTATAGATACCAGGCCATTGCACAGATACTGACATAATAGTAATTGGAAGTGAAAAACTAAGAATTAAAAAAAAATAAATTAGAATTCTCAATCAGATTATAATTGTAAATACATAGTTTAAAGTTATATTGATGCTAAGTAAAGGACGAGCCACTAAAGTATTAACCTTTCATCTCAAGACAGAAATTATTTTAATAAAACATCTTTAGTCATGCTGATTCAAAGAATTGTTACAGAAGGGAAATGGAAGGGAGATGAATGGAACTAAAATATTTGTGTACCTTCAAGAAACAGATTCACTAACATTTACAAATTACTTGAAATAATGACTCAAAAATCCTCTAGATTCTCAACTTGTACAAGCTGGCATTACTTCATAGATCTTTTAATTTTAAAGGATTTTTGGACTCTAACTTCCCTTCATGGTAATATTTAATATTCAAACAGGCCAATGGTTATGAAAATAGGTTATTTAGCAATTTTCTTGTTCAAGATTATGGAAACCTGGTCCAATCAACCTATCCAATGTTATATCTTTGATTTATGGTTTATAATTTCAAATGTTGCTTTATAATTAATATAGTTAAATCTTTGTCTTGTCTGGCTCAAATTGAAACTTGAATCCTAATTTCACCTGGATTTAGGTTTAAACATCACTATGCCTGAGTAATTTTACATGCTTGCAATACTAAACTGCAAACATATAGTACTCTACTATCTGAAATTTTTATTGCATTGAGACAAACAACAGAATGCCAGAAGGTTTCATACTAATAAAGAACCTAAGCACTATATTCCTTGCCATAAAGAGTAGTATTTATTTATTAAGTTACCACTACTTATTATATTAAAACAGTGAAAGTAACAAATACGTTGTTATCGACTATTCACAAATGTAACTATAATGATTATATTCATACAATTATATTGTTGGTTTTTTCATTAAACTGAGACCTAAAACCCTTAACAGTTATCAATATTTTCTTGATAAAAAAGCTCTGGCAGTGCAGGAAGAAAAGCGTTACAAGAGACTTTGACCTGAGACTTCATTCTATGTGAAAAGGTTGTTTTAATGTCCTTTTAATAACATTTATGAGTAGGAATAGAAGTAAATCAGAGATATGTTAGAATGTTACAGCTGATATGATAAAAAAAGCAGTGTTTTTGCAGATGTACAGAATCAAAGTCATATTTATTAGCATAGATTTTATTTTTTTTTAATGAGTCTGTACAGACTTGCATCTCAACATTTATTTTCTTTATGTAACAGCAGCTGTTATTAGACTTAAACATGTAAAGAAATTCAGTAACTCAACAACTTGTGGTCAAATGCTTTTGTGTTACCTAGGTTTCTTTTTAAAGATTTTAAAGAATTGGTCTTTTCAGATTCCTTCATGTTGTCACTGATGCCTCATTTCAAATGTCATATCACTTACCATCATCTGTATGCATGAACGTGTGCTAAAAATGACAACTGTTCTTGGCAATTTAAAAAGACATATATTTTCTTTTCCAAATACATGTTAAACAAACGGAAATAAACATTTTGACATCTAAAATTATTTTTTAAATCCTCATCTTGATAAAAATTCAGGTAGCTGTTTTTGAATCTGCAATATAAAGCAGAAGGTAGCAGTAAGTCTAGTATCAGACATTTAATGGCACTTGTGTAGGAATGAAGAAACATACAGGCTCTGTCATTTCATGATATTGGGCCCTAACTCTGCAAACATGCGTTTCTTTTCATACATGTGTTGACTTGCTAAATCCAAAGAGACTGGTCAAATTCTTGAAAATAAACATAGGCAGAACTGCTTTTAAAGCCATGGTCTTAGATTATAAACTTTGAGATTACAAACTGTTATGAAATGTGAAACGCAGGTCAGATGCATCTGGCAGATGATTTTGGCAAAGCCAGTACAGCTGGTACAGCCAGTGCAGCTCTTCTTCCAACAGCTGTGCACACAGCTCCGCTCTTCAGAGATAATTCATACTACAGTGTGAAGAAAGTGACCACACAGCTCTCCTTTATCTTAGGTACCCTCTCAAAAAATTACATAAATTTCCTAAAGTTTCATTTTGTTGAGTATCATATCTTTTTTTACCCAAGTATATTCACTTTGATCATACATCTAAATTCCATCTGCATGACTGTTAATTTATGACAGTGTGCTAACAATATTGATCTTTTGTTTATTATCTAGATTATCTAGAACTAATGGAATAGAAATTCCATTTATGATAAATGAAATTAATATGCAAGTCATAAGTAAAAGTGTAAACAGTGAACAAAACCTCTTCGTTTCAATCTTATTTCTCCAATGCAACAAAGAAATAAATACTTAGTATTCCTAGCATAAATTTTGTCACATCTCAGTGGTGCTATTCTTGCAGGATCATCAAACTTAATACACAAACATAAGATGAATATTGCATGTAGTAACTGATTCTTTGTATGAACCAAGAACAGACTGAACATCTCAGAGTGCTCCTACTAATCTTTCCATCTGTGGTTGTTGTGAGTTAGTTGAACAAGTATAAGTCGTTCAACTGTAGAATATGCATTTCTAATTACAGATCCATTATTAAAATTACTGTATTTTTAAAGTTAAGAAATAAATTCATTTTATCTGTGAATGTGTATAGATAATTATTAGGTATTTGACTTATGATCTTAATCTCTGAAATCAGTAAAAACCCTGGAATTTGAAAAATTGTGAAATGTAAAATCTTCATTGTACAATTTGAAGCAAAAATAGAAATGTATCATTCTTTCTGTGACTCTTCAACAGAACCTAAAAAATATAAATTTGCAAGGGTTACAAGGAAAACTTACAAGACTTTAGCTACCTTGTAAACTTGATTTAAATACCCAAGTCTTAACATTTTCCTTCCATGTTTGTATTAATTAGAATTCCTTTAAAGAAATTCTAGGTTAACTTGGCACTTTTCTATTACGGGTACAAACAAAGCAGGCTGAGCAATCCTTTACTTTGTATTCATACAACCAAGAATAATAAAGCTTGACAGTAGCGCTATAAATTTATTCTGATATGGTTTTGTAAATGAATAAAAAAAAAACATTTTAAAAATACTTGCATCTTTCATAAGAAAAGCCTGCAGTTCTCCAAATCATGAAAGATCTCCTTCATTCTTCTATCACTGCCTGTCACTTTCTAAATGAAGATGTAGTAGTACAAAGTATAAAAAAGCAAAATGATCAAAGCTTAGTAGCTAGTACCACAAATACCACCTAACAATGCTATTAATATTTCTAAAGTTCATCTTAGACAGAAAATTCCTTTTCCTGTCATCTTTGCTAGTCTTTCTCTCACGATATTTAACTACTGCAAATAACTGCAAACCTAGTTTGTGAGTTGTGGGCTGCAAAATTATATACTATTTTAATTATGGGATGCAGGATGTTACATGCTCTTGTTAGAGGACAAAGACATAGCTACTTTCTGTTCACCAAAATGTTTTCCCTCCCTACCCATGTTTATATCTGCACTAAGATTTGGAAGGTGGCTTTTCATCTGAGTACGTACACTTGGATGGCAGATTTGTGATAGCATTGCAAGATCCTAGCAAGGAGAAAATACACAGCCTAGACATGATAGCCATTCTGGGGTCACTTTAGGAGATCTTGTCTCTGTGAGACCCTTATTAGTAAAACCTGGAAACCAGGACTATGTCATTCAGATGATACTTGCCCTCTAATGGAAAAGGCTTTATTGATCTTCTATGACTGTAGCCATAGAGCGAGCCCTTCTAAGCCATGTATCATCAGGTTGGGTGCAATACTTCAGTTCTGACCATGGGTAATCTACCATTCCGGTGACATATTCCTGGACATGTGTGAGAAAACAATGTATTTTTACCCAGTTGGACATTAATGCATGCATAGCATTGTTCAGGAAGAGGGAACCAGAGACAGGTCAGATAACATTATGGTCAGGCACCAACTGAAGTCTGCTTTAGCTAAGGATTGATGACACTACTTAATGCTTATGGGGCTGCAGAAACTCCTCTTCAAAGGAAGCAAACATGAATTAAGTCTATTAGCTCCAACATGACGCAATGCTTCTTTAGAATACAGTATGTCCCTGTGATTAAGGTACCTGCCTGAGAGGTATGAAAAATTAGCTCAAATTCACTTTCGTACTACTTTAGGCCAAAGATTTGAACTTTGACCCTGTAACTCACAGGTGAAGCTTTTTTACAGACTAGAGTCTCAGGATTTCTGCAGCAGAGCTCTGTTTCTCTGGAGGGATTCCAATTTTCATAAAATACTTTAATAGCCCTATGCAAGTGAAATGGCTCTATACACTGATAGTTTAGGATGTTTACTACAAGACCTAATCACTTTTTGGGTAGCTCCATCTGGATGGCTCATCTACCAGACCCTACTTTGGACCAGTTCTCTCCTGTCATCTGTTATAGTTCCTGATCAATCAAATTCACCAGCTGTCAGACCTAGAGGGTACATAAACACCCAGCAGATACCACAAGACATCAGGATGTGAGACACCTGTTATCCAGTCACTGCTCAAATGAAGGTGTAGAAGTCTTGCGCAACACAGAACTGAAGGAAACCAGCCTTTTTCCAGATGGGGTGATGTTCAAGAAAATTACCTGATAGAGGTTCAGTTTCAGTCATTTGTGGCACAAAATGACTATCTTAACCTAAGTCAATATCCTTATTACCTTCTTTTCAGAGAGAAGGAGAGGAGGAAACCTCCATTCATTTCTTCATGGAAAGGCAAGCCTTAGTTCTCTTTGACTTTTTTACACCTGGCTTGAAAACTTTTATATCTCATGGGATTTTCTATGTAGACAAAAACTGATTTTTTTTGTAGTTTCTTATTTCAGCAAGAAAAAACAAAAGCAAAATACTATTGAAACTGAATATTTTTGTTCACTGCATTTTCAGACAAATGCCAGTACTGAAAGCCAACCGATAATTCATTTTTTGTGACTATATGCTGGTCTTAAATGATGTGGAAGCTACACCGTTTACTGGGAGAATATTAAATCTGATAATTTCCCCTTCAGTGTTAAGTAAAAATTGTGTTTGGATCAATCTTTGTGCTTCACATATAATCCATTAGACAGAGATCATTTGCTTTCCTAAGCTAATGCTAAAATTAAATATAGTTTTCATAAAAGTTGGGCATCATCCAGAACTTTTTGTAGTTAGCTCATATTGTGGATCTAACTGTCTAGAAATAATTTTATGATCACGCTTTCCCAAAAAATCTATCTGGAAAAATATAATCTTAGTTCGGTTTATACATCTTTTTTTCCACAGTGCTCTATGTTTCATGTAGGTTCTTCCTTAACTGGTTTTAATCCAAGATACTAAAATACATTTTTGAGGTCATTTCTGCAAACACTAAGAACAAGTTGATGAATCAAGTTTAATATCACTCATCCTGTGTTTGCCATCTGTTTTTATATTCTTTGTTTGCTTAATTAGTTTCTTGATGCAGGATCACTGTTCAGACTTCTAGAAAGTGGAAAATTCATATCACTGAATGTCTTAAAACAGAGATTGCCATGTAGCTTTTCAGGAACTCTTTTCTGCTGACATGGACATATACTGCAGCAGGCTTTCCAATTATTTTGGAATTATTGTTAGCATGAAAAGGAAATTATTAAAATTTGAGATCTAGTTTTCTTTGCTCTCTGCTGCATTTTAACTTTAAAACAAATGTGGTTAGTGGTTCATTAAAAAAAAAGTGTAACATGAATCAAAACCTATCTAACAGCTGTTTGTCATCCTTTCCATGAATAGTCAATCTGCACTACAAAAAAATTTTGCTAGAAATATTTTGGAAAGATTTTTTTATTGCTATAAATGCAGTTATGGTGGAAGATGCTTTGCTACTTCACTATTGTACACCTAGACTAATGTTTTACTTAATGCATGTTTATCTCCTTCAAAGAATGCTATTTACTACTGCTCTTTCATAGTTATATCCATATCAAAGCAGCTTGTTTTTTCCACATAGGAAGCAGAAGGTGGTAAGCTTAGGTTTCAACCAGCTTTTGCTTGTCTCCCTTTTCCACCTATCACTTAGTCAGCAAGGAAGGAAAATTAAGTGCATATTCTTTCCATTACTACATGCAGCTAACTGTGGAGTCAGAAAGGTTTAACACAGCCGAGCAAAAAACTGTGTCTAACTTCCCATTGGAAGAGCATCACTGAAAGTTAGGATCAACTCCACAGGTTGTGCCAGTTTTCCCAGGCTTTATTTAGGATTCTTTTCTCATCAATAGTTTAAATAAAAGTATTTCACATAATGACAAATCAGAAAACATTTGGGACCATATTGTCTTCCAGCAGTATGTTAAGGAAATGCCACTAAGCTTCACTAGTCATGTCAGGGCAGGTATGTGTGCAAAGACTGTGGACAACACAAGGAGTCTGACATGTGAAATGGGAGAACAATATGTTAAATACGAGAGTTCAGAGGTGTGCTCATATGGAGCTCATAGTCTGCGGAAAAGGGGATATGATAAGATAACGAGAACAAGAATTCTTGTAAATTGGAAGTATT
Source organism: Psophia crepitans (assembly GCA_013399095.1). Lineage (NCBI taxonomy): Eukaryota > Metazoa > Chordata > Aves > Gruiformes > Psophiidae > Psophia > Psophia crepitans. Next base: position 283,028 of record VWZZ01001040.1, read on the forward strand.
TTGCATAGACTGTATATGCCCCAATATTTGTTACAGCAGTTTCTCCCAAAGGGTTTTATTTTTTCAGTCATTCTAGTATTCTCAGACAAAGAGATACTTCATACTGAACACTATGTGGTTGGTTGTTGTGAATTTCATATAAGGAGAGAAATGGCTTGAGATCACATGTGGCAATGTTCCTCATTCAGCTACAGTTAAAAACAACTTAATATGTAATCTATAGTAGACGACTCTGGAACTAATCAGATGCTTTTTTCATACATAAAAGATGCTCTATTATTTTTTTTAATCTTTATTCTTTTGTTTTGTCCTTACAAGTAGTATTGACAAGGGCTATTGGTATGCAACAAGGACATTGTAATAACAACTTTCTTTTTACTGCCAAAGTTATAAAAGCAGTAAGATAGACTTATAAAAATCACTTTGCACTCTAATTTGAATAGGCTGCTGGGATATTGCTTACTCCATTTTCTAGAACTTTTGCCAAGAACGAAGACTTCCAAATTAATATAGGTGTGTAGCACAGTATTTCAAAAGATAGCAATCAAAAAATAAAATCAATACTGTTTAAAAAAAATTAAAAATCAGTAATTTATTATTTAAATTCCATATCCCTAAAAAGATGAACACAGTATCTGGTTTATGAAGATAGTGTTAACAGGTAAATCAATAGGAAATTTGATGAGTGTAGCCAGTGACTAGAAAGGATGGAGGTTCATTGCATAGTATTCATGTTGGTTTGGGCAGCCAAGTCCTGACTGGATTTCAGAGGTCACTTCATTTCCTGCTTTGTGCCACAGTAGTTTGATCTGAAGTGTCTCACAGTAGCAAGGCTTTTCCCTGTTCAGGTGCAAAGCTGTCTTAGCTTACTACCCACCAAGGTTTAGAAGCAAGTCATACTAGCACAGATGTCTTGGAAGAGGACTTATTTTCCTGTGTACACTGGAAAGACATCTAACATGCACAGACAAGAATGGGACAGAAAACAAAAACGTTCGTAACTTTTTTATTTTACAATATGAATGTATGGGAAGGAGTTGCTCATTACTTTGAATAGTTCCAGAATTCACTTAAAAAATGAGAGGGCAGATCTTCCAGTTTCTGATGTTCATGAACCCTTTCTGAACTCCTACTGCAGATTCTGACCCAACACATACAGAAGAGGTAAACAGGTGTCTATGACATGTGAATACCTCAACTAAGACCCCTATATCATGGTTTAAGCATCTTTGTCTATCATAATTTATTCATTTCACAACCAGTGTTTTGTATAATCACTTCCATGACGAATTTAAAGAACATTAACAAGGATGCAAGAGGAGATCACAAGCTTCTACTGTCCTAGCTTACTCTTACTTCTAAGGAACTACTGTTTTGCTTCAGTAGTCTTCCTTTTGTCCCATGGACTTCCGCAGTCTTGGCTCTAGAGGTTTGTTCCAGCAGCAGAAATGAGGGTCTTACCATCCCAGACTCTTCCTAGCACCACCTCCATGCACTCCTCCAGACAGTGCCTCTTACAGCCAGAGCTGGAAAACAGGTAAAATCTACAATGCTGATATTATTTAGATTTGTATCATAGTTTTCACTGACTGATAATTCCTATCACGAGCACGTCCAAATTAAGTATTGATAGCAAAATATGTACTGCGTTTTACCAAATCTTCCAATCTCCTTAGTTCCTTGACTGCCACAAAATAGGTGGGGAATTCTGATGATAAGTAGTGAGAAGCTTGAGGAGTGTTAACAATTGTTAAAATATCTCATTATCGTGAAAAAGCTTTGCTGAAGATGGAATGCTTGAATTTTGACTTTCAATTAGTCTCATTTCCTCAAAAACTCATTCTGTAGTTGAACTTCTTGCCCGAGTTTATTTTTACTCAAGAATCATTTACGAGTCTAGACCACTTTAACAAGTTGCTTAAAAAAAACCCAACTATCTGGACTTTATGAAAACTTGCATTGTAATTTTCTGATCAAAAATTGTCATTCTTTCATTAAAAACATTTTGCCTTTTCAATGGTGATGTTCCTTCAACAATAAAAAGAACTAAGATGGTGTTCTCATCCTGCCACAGAGTTCCAGGATTTTTTTTTTTTTTATGTCTATACTAATTGTATGGTGCAGTCTGTTATAAGGAGATAAACATGCAAAGCAAAGGGAAAACAAGTGAGTCTTTAATTTGACTTGAGAGACTGAAAAAGTGGTGACATCCCTGTCAGATTTGTGAAGGGAATTCTTTACTGAAAGTGATAACTAGCTGAATTAATAACCATCCATATCGTCTGTTTAGACAACAGTAAGGAAAAAAGAAAAAGGATTAGCAAGAGATGATTCATCATGAATAATTTAACTGGCACATGAGAGGAAACATACAGATTCACAGTCCAGTCCTAAATAGCTTTATCATTCAAAATTTCTACCGATATTAAGAGAATTTCTGCCTGAGTAAGAATTACAGAGATGAGACTTTTGGATTTTTTTTCTTCCTTCCAAAGACTTCCATTTCTTTTAGGTGACATAAGACTACTCCCTGTGGTCTCCATATTTTTTTATTCTTTAAGACTCAGATTACCATTCTATTTTTTTAAGGTCCAATTTAGACCGAAACATGTAATGCACTACTATTTCTTCAGTAGTTCTGTGAATACTGTTGACAAAAATATTCGAACATCATTCAGTGGCAGAATACAGTTATTCAATTTAATTCCTTGAAAAGTGCCTTGGAACACTACAGTGCTTGTCCTACCTAAACATACTGGAGATGGAGCAATTGGTTGGTCATCATGTCACCTTACTTCTCCATCGCATTATGTTGGCAGAGAAACAGAAATTAGCAACAGTAAGAACCATTATCTACCTCTGTGTTTTAAAATGTGTCCTAAGAAGTTGGTGCAGCTTGTGGATTAACTTCCCATGATAGTAGCTCTAAGGAAATAAAGACTTAGGGAATTATAGAAGCTAAAATCATGCCTAAAAAGAAAAGTAAATAAAACCAACATTTGGCTAACTCTTTCCACCCTAATTAATTTGAGTTTCTGCAACTTTACAACTATCAGTATCAGAGAGTAACTTCATACTTAAGAGGTAAACTAGGAGCAAATGGTGGCAGTAGATTATAAAACAAAATAGAACAAACTTCATTTAAAAATACACATATATTAAAGGCAACTGGACATTTGCGGTCCTGAATACAAAATTTACATTGCAAAATGGAGATATAAATGAAGTAAAACACTTTTCAAAGGAGGCATAATTTTAACGTAGGCAGTGCCACCGCTTCACAGGCGAGCTAGTTTACAGTGTATAGTGAAAATTTTTAAGGAGAAAAGGTAGTTGTGCAAGCATATTGTAATACTGATCATACACTTCATTTCAGTATGTAATTTAATGACCGTCTGCCAGCGTTGTTTGTTGTTGTAGGTTTTTTTTAAGCACATGCAACTCAGGCTGCTGTGTAATCTTCCATTGGTTATGGTATTCATTGTGGCACAAAATAATCAAGGAATCTGAATTCTAAGCTAGTGTGAGGGAAATGCTAAGAGGTTTTGTTATTGATATTTTTATTTCACTTGCCAGTGAAAAATACAGGTTACAGTTCTTCGCCATGCGACCTCAAGGAGTGACTAAAATCCTTTTTGTTTTCACATAGGTGCAATGAAGGGAAGGAAGACATGCTCTCTGTTCCATTTGCTTTACTTTGGCAGTAAATTAATGGCCTGTATTCTCACTCAGTGTCTGCAGAGCTAACTTTGAAGGCCTTAGCAGGAGATGGGAAATAAAATGGTAAAAAAACAGTACTCATGCATAAGTTGTGTAGAAGCTGGGGGAGAGAAAGTAGTATGAGAGATAGAAGAGGTATTAATCAGCTTTTACAGGCAAATTCATTTCTGCTCCCTCCTTTAATATAAAGGCCCAGTTCATTCACATTCAGCTTATGTTTATGGAGATGTAGAACTTATTATTGTCTGATTAAACTGCACTTATCTCCACAAGCTTCCACTCACAGCTCCATAGTCTCATTTGTGTTAATTCTTCTGGTTTTTTTGTTGGCTTCTTTTTTAGTAAAGAGGTGGGGGTTTTTTGTTTGTGAAGGTTTTTTAGAGTGGAGGTTTTTTCTGTGCATCGGTCATGTGTTTAACAAAAGAATAAGGCAGTTGTTTTCTTCTCAGCCTATCGTTTGGAGCCTTCTCCTCCTATTACTGCAGACCTGAGAGACAGGAAGACAAAAACAAAAACAAAAAAAAAGCTTTTATGAAGTGGGTACCTTACGTATCTATCACACCAAATCCATCTTTTTCTCCCTCAGCTCCACAGTGTATCCCCACCCCACTGAAACACACATATGTTTCTTTAGGACGTCCTTTTGCTCTGGACTTGCATAAGTCCTGATAACACTTCTCCTCCTCTCCTTTAGGACACCTCCTTGAACAGCAGCAGTGAAACTACAACTGCAACTCTTCGACTCTTTCTTTCTTCTGAATGCTCAGGATTTCTTTCTTCCTCTGGTGAAATTGACCATTTATCTACTCCCCTTACCCCCAAATCACCTCATATATATAAATCCCCAAGGTTAGGCCTTACTGTTTCCAATTTTGTCTGTTCAGTCACGCTAGCTCTTCTCACCTCATCTGTACTTCTAATTCTTTATCACTGACACCAACGGACAAAATGGAGTGTCGTTGCTAGCAGGAAAGAACCACAGAGAAACAGCTCCCCCAAATGGTGCAATAAACCTGAAAAATACATGCTCACACACTCAAACATATATACTTACCTCTCCATCTGCAAATATTAAGGCTAAAAATACGACCCCATTTTTCAAGGTCTAATATTTTGCATGCTTATGGAGTTAGATTAGCAATTCATGATCATAATGAAATGCAAAGCTCATACTGCATGTTCTTTCAAAGTAAGGAAACTGCCACAGATGCTGAGTTTACTGCTTCTTCAGACTTGTTCATATGGAGTCAGGGGGAGAAAACAAGAGACACAAGCTGTATCTTTGATTAAAAACATGCAGAAGCTCTGGAGATTCTGGGGCAAAAAGTCTTTCCCTGAGGAAAAAGACCTGAAATGCTGCTAATCTCAGTATCATATTGTGGTCAGGAGAACAATTTTCAGCAAAGAGACCATACAGCACATATGCAATCCCACAACATCTAATAATGCCCCACAGAGGCACTGTCTAAAAGACGGTAAAATGCTGTGGAGCTCCCTATATCTTGCCTAGCTATGTCTTTATTTTAATCAGATAGTTATGAGATTGTTACTTTCTTTAAAGGGTTAAAATGGATTAAATCTTAAGAGCAAAGTCAGCTCTGCCTCTTGCAAAATTCACTTGGAGGGAACTGTTAAATACTGCATAAGAAAATTTTACATGAGAAAAACAAATATGTATGTGCTTTATATTACACTGTGATGTGTTTTTCTATCTATGTGGGTTACATATTCAAAAAAAACCAAAAGTTTTTGTTCTAAAGGCTTAACAAATCCCTTTTTCAAGGCTAAAGATTGCATGTTTTATAACTCCTTGCTCCATTATTTCATGCTTTCTTAGTGAAAGTGAAGCTGTTAGACCAATAAACGTGGAAAGTCTTTTTGGACAGATATTCTTTTGTTCTTTTATTCATGGTCAGTAGAAGAAAGTAGCTAATGGCCCTGATCTCTGAAGGATGAAACCATGTGGTTCATGTAACTCTTCAGCACCTGAGTCATTCTTCTTTTCTTTGCTACCAAGGGCAGTCATTACAGCTCCTCCCCATCTTTTTCTCTGTCTTTGCTACATCTTTGTTAAACTGTCAAGGATGTTTGAAAGCAATATAGTTCTCCTTTTTTCTAACTTCAAAGTTTGCTAGTAGATTGATAACAGACTTCTTATTGATCTCCTCTGCACCAACACAATTCTTGCTTCTTTGTAAATACAAGAGAATATAGCATAGTGACAGACAGTTAACCAATATATACTTCTTTCATCCTTGTAATCAGAACTGGGGAACAGAAGTTCTTCTTTATAAGTCAAACTTTTAAAGCAGAAGGATAACATTTTCAAATGTGCTGAAAGTCAAACATTGAAACATTTTTTTCAGATAGCAAATTCAATAACTGATTTCCCAGTTATGTTACCTGCAATTTCTATTCACTTCAGTGCTTTGTGCTGTTCTAGGGGCCTGATCCAAGTAATGGGTTTTCATGGGTCTGAGGTAAGATACAAGGTAAGGCTGTCTGAATGGGCTCTTGACTTCGGATGCAGAAGCGAGATGGAGAATTGGTGTAAAGATGACATTACCGTGCCTCTTGAGCACTCAAGTCCAAGACAATAATTCAAAGGTGAAGTAGATACATAAGTTCTTTGTACAAAATGTCTCATAAATTAGTCACCTGAGAATAGAATTCAAAATATTTATTAGTTAAGCCAGACAGCAGCCATCTCCAAAGAAAGAGTATCTGGAATGCATTGCTGGACTCCAGAGCTGAGCTTCTCCCATTTTCTCTGGTTTTGTCTCTCCATCTCTCTGATACCCCCTGCTTTTGTCTCTCTCTCTTAATTTTACACTATCCACAAAAGGGTATAATTTCAACAGAATGCAAAAAGAACATCTTGCCCTCCTCCCCACATGTCTCTGTGCCAATTGCTTAATGGTTAGGGCATGTAGTGGTTTCACCTTGGCTAAACGCCAGGTGTCCACTAAGCCACTCTATCACTACCCTCCTCAGCAGGGCAGAGAGGGGAGAGGGAAAAATAAGATGGAAAAGACAACTCCAAAATCGTGGGTTTAGATAAAGGCAGTTTTAATATAGCAAAAAAGCAAGGCCGTGCGCGGAAGCAAAGCAAGGAAAAACAAAAGATTATTCTCTACTTCCCATCAGCAGGTGATGTCCGGCCACTTCCTGGGAAGCAGGGCTTCCAAAAGCGTAGTAGTTACTCCGGAAGACAAAACGTTGAAAATAACAAATGCCTTCCATTCCTCCCCCTCTCCCTCAGCTTCCCATTGCTGAGCAGATGTCATATGATATGGAATATCCGTTTGGCCAGTCTGGGTCAGCTGCCCTGGCTGTGTCCCCTCCCAGGATCTTGCCCACCCCCAGCCTACTGCTGAGGGGGTGGAAGAAGGATTGGAGACACAGCCTTGGTGTGTGCCGGCACTGCTCGGCAGTAGCCAAAACACTGGTGTGTTATCAGCACCTTGCTGCTACCAATGCCCAGCACTGTAAGGGCTGGTACGGGGAAATTAACTCCAGCTTAGCCTGACCCAGTACAGGGCACTTTTCTGGGAATCATTCATCATCAGTCACGACACTTCTCTAATACAGAAGCTTTAGAAGGAAAAATTTTTACTTCATAATTTTCTAAATATCAAATTATTATAGAAGAGGTGTTATCTCTTTTTGATACATATTTCTTGTTTATGTATACTTCCATTGACCAGAAAAATTTGCTTTTGACTGTCAGATCAAAACTCTGTATTACGGTATCTGTTGAAGGGTCACTAACAGGTTGAGGTGAAACCAGATTCCAATTGTTAGATAAAGTCATTTTCAGAGGGATTCATTTCAGACTTACCTCATTTGCAAAGTGATGTGGTTCTCTTTCTGTCTAGCCTTGATCAAGTGACAGTATGGTTCACATGCACTATTCTCTTGTATAAGTTTGCATAAAGCAAACTTTACAGTTGATCTTAAAGGTCTTTTCCAACCTTACCAATTATATTATTATATGGTTTTCAATATACAAGCTTGTATGAATCATGATTTTGACAATTTTGAACCATGTTCTATTATTAGCGAGGACTGTTGTTTTCAAAAATCTTTTTTTCTTAATAGGTAATAAGGAAGTTCAAACAAGGGTTGACACATTTTGTTTGCTGTCTGGGCAGAGGAAGGCTCTGCCCACATCTAAGCCAATGGACAACAGCCATTCTGAAATTACTCAGTGATAGTCAGTAAACTTTTAACAGCCATATTGTGAACAACTGTCCTGATCAGCTCATTAATTTTTTTAAGTCTTAGGAGAAAGCAGTAGTTAGTTTTAATTTAGGTGTAATTAAAGAGGTATTGTCTGCAAAGAAAACACATCAAAATCTGCCATTCAAGTGACTAGAAGAACCTGCCTGAGTTCCAGTATTTCACAGGCTACTGTTAAATAGTGTAAATGTAGCTGCGAAATCAACGTGGATTTACACTCCACTGTCAAGTATTATGAAAACTGTAAAAAGGCAGAGAGTATTATAAAAAAGCATTTCCACTGGAGGCCAAAGTCATATGAAACAGTCATGATAGTGAAATCAGAGCCAAAAGAGAAAGTTCTAAGTGTTACCCTGACAGTGTATAGCAATACTATTACACGAAGTCTGATATCAACTTCACAAATAAGCAAGTAATCAGGATGTTTTAGTAAGCTATTCATCTGTGTAATTACTATATTCATATAGACGTAACTTTTTTTTTTCATTTTTAGGAGAATATTTTGGTAAATGCTAAGACACAAAATGTAACAGCTTTGAATTTGGTGGAGTTATTTTTCAAATGTTGAATGTATCCCTCAAAAAGCATTAATTTTGAAGTTACTGTACAATAAACCAGTTTCTTTTGCTGTAAACATTCACAAAGGGCACCTTAAAAACCAAAATGAGTCCTTGCTATTAATTATTTTTGAAGTTTGGTTATCTCATGCTCTGGCAATAATGCCAGAATCTGTACTTGTATGTGCTCAAGCTTACATTTTACACCAGCAAATACTGTATTTTCTTTTTACCTGTTAGATGTAGACATTGCAAATCAAGGAAAATGCAACATTTATGTCATGAGTGAAACAACGAAGTCGTAAGGATCTACAGTTCAAAGTGGATACTTAAGTCATAAACTGGCTGGATGGCTGGGTCCAAAAAGTTGTGGTGAATGGAGTTAAACCCAGCTGGTGGGCGGTCACAAGTGGTGTTCTCCAGGGCTCAGTTCTGGGGCCAGTTCTCATTAATCTCTTTGTCAATGACCTGGACGAGGGGATCGAGTGCCCCCTCAGTAAGTTTGCAGATGACGCCAGGTTAGGCAGGAGTGTTGATCTGCTTGGGGCAGGAAGGCTCTACAGAGGGATCTAGACAGCCTGGATCCATGGGCCGAGGCCAACTGTATGAGGTTCAACAAGGCCAAGTGCTGGATCCTGTGCTTGGGTCACAAAAACCCCAGACAATGTTACAGGCTTGGGGCGGAGTGGCTGGAAAGCTGCCCAGCAGAAAAGGACCTGGGAGTGTTGGTCAACAGCCAGCTGAATATCAGCCAGCAGTGTGCCCAGGTGGCCAAGAAGGCCAATGGCATCCTGTCTTGTATCAGACATACTATGGCCAGCATGATTAGGGAAATTATTAACCCCTGTACTCGGCACTGGTGAGGCTGCACATCGAATACTGTGTTCAGTTTTGGACCACTCACTACAAGACATTGAGGTGCTGGATCATGTCCAAAGAAGAGCAATGAAGCTGGTGGAGGGTCTGGAGCATGATTCTGATGATAAGCGGGTGAGGGAGCTGGGAGTGTTTANTGATTCTGATGATAAGCGGGTGAGGGAGCTGGGAGTGTTTAGTCTGGAGAAGAGGAGGCTGAGGGGAGACCTGATCGCTCTCCAAATAGCTGAAAGGAGGTTCTAGCCAGGTGGGTGTTTGTCTCTTCTCCCAAGTAACAAGTGATAGGACAAGAGGAAATGGCCTCAAGTTGTGCGAGGGGAGGTTTAGATTGGATTTTAGGAAAAAATTCTTCACTGAAAGGGTTGTCAAGCATTGGAACAGGCTGCTCAGGGAAGTGTTTGAGTGACCACTCCTGGAGGTGTTTAAAAGACGTGTGGATGTGTTGCTTAGGGACATGGTTTAGTGGTGGACTTGACAGTGATAGGTTAAGGGTTGGACCTGATGATCTGAAAGATCTTTTCCAACCTGAGTCTATGATTCTATGATCTACACAGGAATTTGGGTACTTACATCACAATTACCTGCCCTGCCATATGCATAACTTTTAATTAAATCCTCAGAGATCCCACTCAGCATTCTGCTGCCTTACCTTAAAATATATGAGTAATTAAAATTTTCTGCTAAAATTCCCAAAATTACTGGAAGGTTTTTTCCTACTTAAATCATGACTACACAAACCAATTAAGTCTTATTTACACAGCATATTTGACTACCATGTACTTAAACTAGACCCACACCTACAAGCAAGTAGTAGATTATACCTAAGTGTAATTCACATTAATGTAGTCAATTTGGGAGATACATGTGGATACTGTGTGGAAGGTGAGACCACAGAATTTTAAGTCCTATCAGCATCTCCTCAGTCTGATATAATAGGTATTTTCAAATCAAGAATCAGATTCCACAAGGAATAAAAACTGGGGTATCGAGGTTACTTCTACAGCCTGAAGAGAGAAGACCAGTATTCAGGTCCCATTCTGGAGAGATGCAGTGTCATTCTGAAGCTACTTCTATATTTGCATTTCCCCTTTGAAGTAAAATACTTCAGATTTCAGACCTTAGGCATGATGAAACAGTTTTTGAAGGTGCCAGTTCCTTTTCCATTGACAGAGCCCTGGAGTCCAGGTTCATAATGCTGACATCCCACTCAGCAGCCAATGTTGACTCAAGCAAATCCTGACCTTCTTGCGTCAGGGTGCTTTCCATAGGGCTACTCTACTCTATGTCCATTTGTAAACAGTGGTTCAAAATGACCAGTGCTATTCACAACTAATTTAGGCTTTTCAGCCATTGAAAGCTCAGGCTTTAGTACAAAAGAGATTCAGGTAGGGAGAGTTGGTTTTAAGGCATTTTAAGCTATTTTTTTATCAGTTTGGTTTTTTTTTTAGTTTGGGTTTGGATGTTTTGGGTTTTGGTGGCGTCTTTTTTAATAATTAGAATTTGTGCCAGGGAAGGTTTAGGTTGGAGATGAGGAGAAATTTCTTCTCGGAAAGGGTGGTTGTGCATTGGAACAGGTTGCCCAGGGAGGTGGTGGAGTCACCATCCCTGAGGGTGTTTAAGGAAAGGTTAGAAGCTGTACTGAAGGACATGGTTTAGTGGTTAATAGGTGGTGGGGGGACAGCTGGACTGGATGATCCTTGAGGTCTCTTCCAATCTTAATGATTTTATGATTCATCTCAATGTCAGAAGAAGGTACTACTGTATTATGTATGACATAAAGCAAGTTCTTGCCAATGAATGGATAATTTTATTTGCTTACTGTGTCTGAATTGGTTCTACATAGAAAAGGCTGATAGGTTATTATTTCATCAACAATTTTTCCATATTCAGAGTGCATATATGAACATATATTTGCTTTCTTATCTTGTCCTTCTTTTAAATAGCAAAGACTTCTGGCTAGCTATGAAAGGCCTGGGATACTTTATAAATATTTACAAACAGACCTATCTGAAACTCTTTTAGAAAAGCCTCAGAAAAGAGCAGTCCCAGGTATGCTCAATAAAACTAACATTCTTCACTATGATTGCATGACAAATGATTCAGTACTAAAAAAGGAGGTACTCAAGGCCATAAAACATCCAAAATGTAGAAAGGACTGAGATGGACGTGTATGAATTACACTGATTCATGAATGCTGAGTTGCCCTTGGGCAGTGCTAACTCATGAAGCCAGCACTTACGCAGCTAATTAACTTTATGAAGGTAATTATTTTCACAAGGATGAACTGTTCTTGAACAATTCCTCCAATACTGGATATGCAAGGCTTTTCTTCAGGCCTTGACATAAAGGTCTTCATTTGTAATTATTCATTTCTTCAGTAAATATATATTTCTTTTTTTATAGTATAAAATATACTTATGCATTTCTATTCTTTTTTAACTGGGGGTAAGGTAAGAATATTCTCATTTTGTTTTGAGGTATCTTAAAAATTAAATTAGAGAATTCAAAGTATTTCACAACTTATTTAAAGAACTTGGCAATAATATTATATTCACTGTATATAATAATGATGCAAATAATAGAGATAATAACTATTATGTCACATGTTGCATCAGAACCTAGATTGATCTACCTTGATAGAATTTTCTAAGAAATCAACAGGAGGTATTTGGTAAAAAGCTGAGAGAGGAGCATCAAAAAATTTGCATCCTTGTCTACGTTCCAAATTGAGGCAATCGCAGCAGCAATAATTCAGTGCCCTAATTGGCAGATTGAGGAGCCGTATTCCAGTTTGCTCTCTTTATTCCTCCTTTTGTCATCGTACTTTTGTCTTCTCTTCCCTTATTCTTTCCAACAACTTACAATTATTTATTGCACAGTGGAGCAATTTCATCAAGAGGAAGAAAAAATATTGTGGCAGAGGGGTCATTGTCTGCTGAGAACACTTTATAGCAGACGTGAAAGAATTCTTTAGGTGGAGAGGGAATTTAAGTCAGCCTTCTTGAAATCGCTATCTAACTAGCAAGTGATCTAGCCAGCCACTGAGTGATTATGTAAAAGGAAAATTCACATATGCAAAACAGAAGGAATCTCTGGGATGGCTGCTATAAGGAAATTTATCAGACACACATAGAAGGTGTATAAAAAATAATCACAGAATCATAG
>VWZZ01001041.1:0-19614 GCA_013399095.1 Psophia crepitans
TCTATGATATGATTCTATGAAGTATTGTTTTAATAATCCAGTATGAAAACAAAACAAAAACTAAACATTTTTGTACATGCTGATGACAGAGTTTGTCTTCCTTTTAACAGTGAAACTGATGTCATACATTATTTATGCATTATCTTATTTTCCGAATACATATACATACATATACAAACCACAGGAGAAGAAAAACTGAAATCTTCCTTGTGCATCTGAAACTTTACACCCCTCAACCTGTTTCTTTCTTCTTTTTATCACTACGCTCCATTCTGGGGGTAGCTAATTGATGCACTCTTTCTCATGTAAACTCTATCAACAGTTATAAAATATCTGTTAAAAATTTTTTTGTGTGTGAACCTTTGTGCATGTTCTGTGAGATAGAAAAATTGGTTTGGTACTCAGAGTATATCTGGAAAGAAATCAGATTCCTTGTCAGATCAAGTTCATAAGGAATCGCAACCTCTTCTCCAAAGTCCTGCCACAGAGGAAATTAAACTATCCAGAAATATATCCATCCAACTAAACCTTCTACTCATGCAGGCTCAGCTGCTATGAAGAAATCAAAATTAAAATTTTGCTTTGCCTGCAGTCAGTCAGTTTGTCTTCCGGTGGCCTGATTTTTTAAGAATGGTGTTTCAGGTGATGCTTTTGTCCTAAAAAACTCATTTCAGCTCATATAACTGTTTTTTTCATTGCATCACTAGGAAAATTAAAACTTCCATTCTTCTGGAGACTTTCCTTCTAATAATGTAGGTTCGTATTAGAAAAAATCCACCCCGTAATGTACAAGACCAACCACAATTCATTACCCAAAAATCAGTTGTGCTTACTGGTTGCTTAGGACAAGATATCAGGCTTTTGTCCTTGGGAGAGGGTGGTAGGTGGAACAACGGTGGAGTAAAGGGCAGAGAAAATGACAAGAAAAATAAGAAAATACTTTCAGGTCAGTAAAATCAAGGCGCAGTTAACTTCTTTGGGGATATCCTACTACACTAGATGCCATACTATTTTTTATTTTTATTTAATAATAGGAAATCATAACTGAAGCTCATGTTTAGATAAAAAAAATCTAGCAGCTCCTGCTGCAGATAGTGCTTGTTCTACCTTCGGTTTGAAGAACTGGTTGGATGTCATCTCCCTGATATATCCGTATGAGAATCTAAAGGTGAGGTGACTATGAAACAGATCTTGGGAGAGGGTTTTCTTGCCCAGAAGAAAAAGACTAAAGAAACTCATGGCAATTAGCTGGAACAAGGAGCTCAGTATAGCTTGTAACCTAAAATGTAAGTCAGCTTTGACAACTAATCTGTGAAGAGTTTAGCCCGCATTCATGAAAACAAAGATTCTTTTCCTGCTAAATATGTGCACTGGGAGACACCATGAAGTTGTGTATCATTGTATTTTCTTGACATCATGGCCTTTGCTGCTCATGATCACCTTCAGCAATTCTGTATTTTATATGCCCTGGATATAAGTGCAAGTGCAAGCTGTGAATACTCTGTGATTGGAAATAACAAGACAACTCCTCTGATGCTTTAAAATAAAAGATAGGGAAGATTTAACTTGAATGTTACTGGTAGAGATTAAGACAAAGGAATTCTTTCCAAAGTGTCTGATTTCAATACCTGCAGAACAGTCTAATTTCTGACCTTTTCCTTCCAGAAATGATTGTCACAGAAGGCATAAAATAAAATATAAAATAAAATAAATAAAATAAAATAAAATAAAATGGTCCTTGAACCATGTAGTCCTCCTCCTATCACTCAAGAACAATTCCCTTGTCCTGCTGTATGATTTTCTAATGCATAGTCCAGATAGCTAGATACCATGATGGCTTTCTGGATGGACCGAAAGGTCTGCATAGCCAAAAGTATCGGTGACACTCTCTTAGACATAACCACAGTACTGTGTTATGCAAAACCGGTTCCTGTGCAAGAGACTTTCTTGCTCACAAGCACAACAACAAGCACGAGCAAAATGCCCCTGTGGCTGGCCATAACGTGGCACAACAGCTATTCCTCACTGAGTGACCATTTACAGATTATTTTTTTCTTAATGAGGCAGTGCTGCCAGACAGTCACATATCTTATGGAAGATGTCACACGGACACTTTTTAATGAAGTCTTAGAGATATTTTGCATACTATTACCCATCAGCCAAGCCACACTTCAAAGTCTCAATGGTTTGATTGGTCTCACTGATCCTGTTCGGAAAATCTTCAGTGGCTGGTTGGGGGTAGATCCTACAAAAAGTCAATACACTTGTGGATGAAATAAGCCTCTAATGTATGTGAAAAAAACTCTTTTTTGTGGTGTTAATTCTGTTTCCATTTTATTTGTACACTTTCATGACCATGATTTTCTCTTTGTCACATCACTCATTAACTGTAGCCCACAGCGGTTAATTTCTCCAACTCTCCCTCCCACAGTTCCACTTTATTTGTTTAGCTGACGGGATTTTGACTCAAGCAGAGCTGTGGCCTGGACATTGTAAGTGTTCTTATCGCATTAGAGAGACTGACATGTTGCTAGCATTTATATTCCATCCACAAACCTCACCAAAGTTTCTGCCTCTTGGGAAGTGGTCAGTTTGCCTTGGGATGATTAAATGTGTTTGTTTATGTTAAAAGAGATGGTGATGAAAATTGTCAAACCAAAGCTGAAAAAACTCTCAAGATAACATAAGAAATATCTTCCACCCTCAAGACTATATACATGTTGAGCTGCTGATGACAGAGGCTGCCTTGAGGACACCAAGAAAGGACAACCCCATTACCATTTAAGCTGTCTATTGATCCCACTCTTTCCACTGCTCTTCAGGCATCCTTGACACCTTCTCCAGGCCTATTGCATTACCTTTGCGTGAAACCTATCACTGACCAGAAACAGAACCCTTCAGAGTTGTTACACAAAACAAGTCTTAATCCACTGAATTTCTGCTGCACTATCTCCTTCTACAGTTGTGTGAAGCCTTGTGGCTCCTGCCCTCACACCATTCTGCAGACTTTTCTCTGGTTCATTTCATGCACAAATTGAAAGCCATACATTCATAAATAGTCCATGTTTGCATGAAGGCAAAATCCACCCCCCTTTTCACCAAAGATGATTTCCCCTCAAATACTAAGCCTGGAGAGTTCATCCAAGTACACTGGAATTCATGGAAAGTCACTGATCCTGGATAGGGAGGAAGAATCATTTTTTATGAACCTTCAGTTTTGTGTTTCTACCCGAAGATAACATGAAATGGAATAGGAATCACTGTCATGCCAGTGGAGAGTAAGAAAGAGAAGAATATGCCCATTAAACTCCCCTACCCATTGGCACAGGGCTTTTCTGGCAAAGTAATAACACACAGAGGGTGTAAAGGATAAATAGTTACCAAATCATCTTCAACTCATGAGAAAAGGCAATCACCATAATAACAAAACACATGATGGCTGGGGCCATCAGACCCTGCCAGCGTGATGCCAAGCATTTGAGTCAATTCCCTCACGGGAACTAATGACCAGCTTAATAGCAGAGATGGAAAGAAAAAGATTTGGTGAAGGTCTCAGGTTTACTTGGGACTTGTAATACCTGCCAGTCATTTTTTATTAAACCAATACATCCCACAAATATTCCAGGTCTGAGAAAATCACAGGACGCTTTACCAGAACGAAAACCAGTCAAAACATGAGCACCAGTTTGAGCAGATGCTTATACACGTATCACATTGTAGAATAACAGAATTTTCATCCAGATTTTAGAGGAATACAAGCCTTATTCTGTCTAACACTGTAAAGCACATTTGATTTCAGAGCCCATGCTTCACTGGAAGTTCTCCATGATGAGTAAGTACTGACAGATTATGGGGATATAAATATTATGTGAGTCAGGAGGAGCTAGAGGAGGAACCAGCAGTAGTGTCCCCAGCTCTAATGCCACTATCGATGTGCATTTTGAACGGTGAGCATAGTCAGAGAGTAAACCTGTACATTGACTTGGACCCAGGCAAGCTTCTGTATTAAATTCTTATAGACTTACTCCCAGAAGCATCAGGAGTTTAATAAATTACAAAGGCATTCGTAAGGTGAGGATTCCTGAGTGCCTTCAAGGAGAGTATATAGAAACTATGACAGTGACCTATGAATAAAATATAAGCCTCTCTGAAGATGTGCAAAAGATTTACTTGGAACTCTGTTTAACAGAGCACAGAAACAGTCTCAGGTTTAGGGTCTGGAACAGCTGGGACAAAGCTTTTGGAAGTTTTGCCTTGTTGAAATTTGTGGCTTTCTTCAGGAAAAAATAACGAAGGATTCAGTTGCAGGATTTGTGTTTACAGTAGGGAATATACACTTGGAGCCTCACTCTACACAAACCGCACAAGCATGATACAGAGCCTGGTGGAAACCCAAGTCCTTCTGAAATGTCAGTCAGGCAAAATAACTCGGGGCTTCTCAAACAGCTTTAGAAACCAACATCTTGGTGATCAAGTCAAGCCCTAAGCATAATGCTGCCACAGGATGAAGAGTGTGTTGTAAACACGAAGCTTTCTCTTAATCTTTCTGGTGGCCTATCATGGTGAAATTTTTCCCTACAGAAATCAAAGTCAGGTTGCAAACTAAATACTGAGATGTTCAGAAAAAGACTGCAAAATTTTCAAGAAATTAAAACAATCTGTTTTAAGGCAGTATCTGTTTGAGCATGTGGATTTTTAAATTTTTTTTAACTTGAACTTCTCACCTTGACCTGATGTAACCTCATTTGTCTTTACTCACACTTCATTGAGTTTTACCTGCAAAACCCTGCTGCAAGGTGTTGATGGCAGTGATGGGGCTGACCTCAGATCTCAAGTGGTTCATTTGCACTGCAGTGCCCTCGATAACAGTACTTCTCCATTTAAAACACAGAAAAATTTATGTAGGGAAAGATCCACAACATCAGTCTGGGAAGAACACAACAATCTATCAGTCTCAGGTGGTTCTCCACAACCAAGCACCCAACCTTAACATCAATTTCTCCATCCATTGATGTCAATATCTGTTGCAAACATGTCCCTTGGGTAGGTAGGCCCAGCACATCCAGACCCACCGTACCACCAACTGAGATGTAATGCTGCACTTCTGTCCCACCTCTCATGCTTCTAAGCCACCATGCCAGAGCTTGGTTTTCCAGCTCCTGAGCAGCTGCAGCTGGGGCGTCTCATTTTCATGTCCTGCACCTGGATCTGGAAAATCTATTTTTAAAAGCATCCAATAGTGATGGTGATGTCTAGAGGCACCTGATTACTCATACTCTGCCTTCCCATGTTGTCCAACCTGGAGCTTGAGACTCTTGCCTTCAAGCTGAACTGAGAGAGGTTAATTCTGTAGTTAATTAAGCTTTGCAGGAGGTTCAGTGCAATGTAGCATCCCCCACAGCATCTATACCACAGGGATTTTATTTCTCATGAAATAAGAGGACAATGTCCTCACTGAGCTTACTCAGGGTGTTATTTGACAATAGTTGACAAAAAAATGACTGAGAGTCGTGTCCCAAAAACCCTTCTCTGCTCTGACAGCCTATGGCCCAGGATGTGCACTTTTCCATTTTCTTGATTTCTTCCATTCATCTGTGACTATTAGTTGAATTTCTCTGCTTTGCCTAACTTCTCATCGCCCTTTATCTTAACGTCTTTTAAAAATTTATGTCACAGTTGTTTTTTACTGCTGCAGTTGCAGTAGCAGCACTCTCTTCGTGCTAAAAATTATGCGGACGCTTGAGCCTGGATCTATTCCTGTAAAACTCTTTGCCTGATGGGAGGGATGTTAGTAAAATCAGCTGCCAACGTTTTAAACACCACAGCATTGATACTCATTCAGAATAATTTTAAATGCCAGCAATCTGGGGCAACAGGTTCCTTTCTTCTTCTATCTCAGAGTCTGTTCCTAGTTAGCAAGGATGACAGGACCTATCCTAAAGCATCGAGAAAGAAGCTGGTTCAAAGGTGTCTTAGGAAGATCCATTTTGCTGGTAAATTAGTACCCTTTCATTCACTAAATAACTAGAAAGGAAAATACTCAGCTGAAAAGATTTTAAAACCTGAACAAGCTTCTTCTCTTTTCACCTATTCACTTCAAACTTCATCCTTCTATAAATATATAGCACTATTAATAACTTGTCCTAATGAGAGCTCTAACATAGTCCTGTCTATGAAAAAAGCAACCCCATTTTCTTGATGTCATAATAGCAAATAAAAATTACATTTTTCTTGTCATACGGGGCCTGATTTTCACTTTTATATATAATATTTATCAGAAGGTGATATTACATCATCCTAACGTAGCCCCAGGATCCATGGTAACATCTCTTTGAGACAAAAAAATATTCCAAATTCTCTCTAGTGTTGTGGAGAAAATTATTTTTCATTATTTTTTTTTTAGTTAATTTACTACAGTGACTAGCTGTAACGTCTTCATGGCAATTAAATCCAACTGGACAGAAAGGTGGGATTAGGTCTGAAGCCTCTTCTCTTTGTCCGGTGCTCCAAGATAGATGTCATCCATGGAGCGTTTGTCTCCTCGCACCACTGCTCCTGACCACGGTGTCTGAAAGCCCACCCAACGTCCCTTGAAGTATTCCCCGTGGATTCCTGGTGGTGTCCCTTAGCTCCTCATAGCCTTTCAATCCTGAAGGAATCACAGGGTTTTGCATATTTCCTCAGTGCTTCCAGGTGACAAACATCTCAGCTGAGACACCGGCTACTGCATACCAGAAAATCTAGATGCATGCCCGTCACATAGGTGGATCGGCTCTGTGGCGCATCTGCAGAGTGCAGCCCTTCCAGGGGTCTCAAATGGACATGTAATGGACACGTCTGTAATGTCTGTAATGGACATGTAAAAAATCTGTCCCAGACTTCCTGGATGCACTGCAGATGTGCATCCCAGCTCTGTAGAGCGTGTGATGTAAGTCTAGAGCTTCTGAGAAGCATTAGCTTCATGATGCATGCTTTAAACCGTGCACACATACAATTTTTTTCCCTGGATCCTACCTTTAGACAAACGAAATAGCTTCTCCTCAGGGCTATTCATATCCTAGGGCTTTGGTTCAAGGCACCAGATAACATTATTTCCTGGTGCCAGCTGCATCGCACTGTTGCCAGTTCTCATACAGCAATAGAAGTGCCGTGCAGTACCAGAAATCATTCATTATTCCTGCACCTATGCCTTGTATCATCTGGGAGAAGACATATACAAAGCAAAACTTGTATTTCTGTGCTCAGTGGAAGAGTCTGCCAACAGTTATGGTGTGCTTCCTCTATGCCTTGACACCCAGAGCTCTTGTTTTGATCCTGGGTACAGAGTTAGGCTGTGCCTAGACAATGACAGTATCCTTCGGTAACTAATTTTCTAAGAGTTAGTCTACTACAGTAGAAATGTAGAGTCTGTCTATCAGTAAGGTGACTGCTGGTGTCAGACTGGAAATTACTTTAAGGAAAACAAGGTATAAAATTTCTCAAGGGAAGCATGACTCCAGCCATTTTAGAAGTACCAGTTTGGGAGGAAGTTTGTTAGTCTTGGCTTGGAGCTTTAATATTCCCATGAAGGGCTACAAAGTTGACTGGAGGGATGGAGCATCTCTCCTATGAAGAAAGGCTGAGGGATTTGGGCTTGTTCAGCCTGGAGATGAGAAGGTTCCAGGGAGACCTAATTTCAGCCTTCCAGTCTGTAAAGGGTCTCCAGGAAAGCTGGAGAGGTGCTGGTTACAAGGGCATGTAGTGATAGGACAAGGTGAATGGGTTTAAACTTAAAGAGGGGAGATACAGATTAGATATTAGGAAGAAATTCTTTACTGAGAGGGTGATGAGGCCTTGGCATAGGGTGCCCAGAGAGACTGTGGAGGTCCCATCCCTGGAAGAGTTTGAGGCCAGGGTGGATGGGGCTTTGGGCACTCTGGGCTGGTGAGGGGTGTCCCTGCCCATGGCAGGGGGTTTGGAACTAGATGATCCTTGTGGTCCCTTCCAACCCAAACCATTCTACAATTCTATGAAGGGTCTTTGCAAAAGAAGTGGAAAGATGCTGATGGTATGTATTGGCAGCACAAGGCAAGAGACATTATTAGTGCAAAGGTGGATCAGAATATCACTTACGGAGAGCTACTGAGCCTTGAGATAAACTGGGAGGAATTTTTTAAAGTATAAATAAAAGGTGTCTTGATTAGGGAATAATCAAATAATTTCTGCTATAGGGTGCGACTAATTAGCTGGAAATGGTAGATAAAGACCTGTCTTTCCCAGCTGGCAGGGGAATGGCTGTGGTCTACCAGTCTGCTGCAAGGAATGAGTGTGGCAAATGTGACCCTAAGATCCACGAAGAAAGATATTACCAGAGGGGAGTGTAAATACAGCAATGAAAGGCAATACTAAGACCACATCTAAAGTCATCACAACCATCCAAATCCATGAAATATATATTGAAATTACGTAAGTATGGAGAAGTGCTACTAAAGTCTGATAGGCCTTGGAATCCAAGCATATTGGCTTGGACATCATTAATGACCAGGAGGCTGGCTTGCTCCAAGGCAGCTTGGGCTATGGGTGGAGGAGCCAAGCTCATCGGTACCCACCTATTAGATACTTTCTAAAACAAACTGCTTGTGAGTTCAGAAGAAGGTTGTACATTAACTGGTTTTTATTTTATGAATATGCAAATGCTATTTATTAATTACCAGATAAGAGGTTGCTGAGATTAAAGTAAAAAACAAGATCAATTCAGTATAAACTGGAACTATAAGAACTAAGAGCTAAAGATGTCTAACAGCCTTCTTGTAACTGTATGTGGGCAAAACAAGTTAATACAGACTTACCTGTTGTCAGAAGGAGAGTGGGTTGCCTTTTGCAGCTGGAGACTCATCTACATTACTTAGTCAGATGCAAAAAATAATACAAATATGTCCACGCTAAAGGCTACCTGTCTTGTCTGAGATTTGCAAGGAGGATTAGTACAGTTTGTAGAAGAATATATTGACATGAAGAGACCATGGAAAGGCATCTCCTCATTGTTTCTATTTCTGGCTGAAAACATTCCTTTCCAAGTTCTCTTTGCTTTTTCTGGAGAAAGCCATCTGGACTATCAGCAAACATAGGGGAAGAGGATCTAATTGACATTATTATTGAGAGGCTGTGGGAGGATGGTAGAGAATGAGGGTGGTCAGGAAAGGACAATTTAAAACGGCTGTCTGAGCCTGTGAGGAACCTGGTGACTCACAGCATGCCCAGTACTGAGTACTGGGGGAAAAGTCCTCCCAGAGCTGTGGGCAAAGCTGGTGGATAAGAAATATGTTTGTCTTTGCCTATTTTATTTTTTTTTTGCTTTGGGTGTATTTGTAAGAAATGCTTATGGTCTGCAGCTTCTCTTTAGAAGCTAGGAACAAAAGCTTTTATCACACTTCTTAACGAGAAGCAGAGTGTCCAATGAACCTCATTCCCTCCTTAACACCAACTGGTGGTGGCTCTGTGACTTGATTTATGGGGCAAGAAAGTATAATGTCAAGAACTAGGACTTCTAAGTATTTAAGTCACTGACAGCTGAAATCATCACCTCCATTTCCAGGTTGTTTAAATTTTTGCTTATAACGCTAACATGAGGGCATGTGTTGCTAGGCCCTGTTGCCACCCAGAATTAATTGTGTCTTGCCTGTACCCAGCCCTTCCTCTACCTCCTGTCTTTTGTCCATCTCCATCCCCACCTTCAAGGTGTCTCATGTTTTACCTACATCCTTGCCTCCGGGTGGATTTTTTGTGGTGGAAGTTGAGATAAATATGGCTCATGGAAAAAAGGCTATGCCTGAAGTGTTGAAAATGGTTTCTTCAAGTACCTGAACAGTGAGAAAATCCAGTCATTCTCACCCTGATTTTCTTTTCATCTTGCAAAGTATTTTGCTCTTTTTGGGCTCTTGCACTGCCAAAAAAAAAAAGTTGCCTGTGTGGACCAGATAATACTGGTTATCTTTGTGAAATTTTGCCCTGTCAACCAAAGAAGGAAAAAGCAGTGGATTTAGTTTAATTTTGAGAGCGATGGAAAACCATAGGACTTTCGGTAGAGCAATTTTTCTAAAAATACATAGCTCAACATTCAAATCGTTAGCATAAAAGATAAGAAAGGCTGTTACTAATTAGATCAAACCAACTTAAAAGAAATATACTATCTGGGACCAATAACACATGAAAACACAGGTAACCTTTAAACAAAGAAGCCTGTAAAATAAATGACACAGATTATGTTTAGATCATGTGGCAAATAACCTGAGAGATTTTTAAATGAGCAGCATATGCTAGCAATATTTTTAGACAAAATGATGCTCATATGCAGCCTTAGTAACACAAAATAATATCTGGCCAACGGACAAATTGTTAACAAAATTGAAGACAACCTCATGAGCAAACTTCCATTAAATCATCAGTAGTTTGTAATGATAAAAATCCATGATCTGGATGAATTATGTCAGCTGTTTGATGACAGATGGTCTGGGTCTTGAAAGGCAGCTGACATCTTAAGTATCTGGAAAAGTATGCATGACCTCCCTCCATCTCTTAATTGGATGTAAACAAGTGGCTTGTCACACCTACCTGCCACTCGAGACTACCCTTTTGTTCCTGTGTTCAGGGATGTAGGGGATCGGTACACAGAGGAACTGCCTTCTGCTAATAATGTAAAATGATATTATTATTTAAAAAAGTTGTCTGCTTAGACCTTAGAGTTAGGCAAGTAATACTGTCTCCATTTCACAGGTGGAAAAAGAGGCATAAATATGCTGAACAAATAACTCAAGGTTAAATAGGTCAAGAAGTGTGTTAGGTAAACAACCGTTAAGTTACTGGTAGTCAGAGGAAGAGGAAAACTGTATTCTGTTAATAGGGAGACATCCGGAATACATATGGAAAAGAGCTGACAAGGAAAAAAAATTACATAAGTAACTCAAAGCTTGTCCATTAGTAACAAACATTGTAAAATTACTCTTCAAATGTCATATGTAGTAAACTGTTGGTTGTAAAAATTAGCTTTTCTTGCCTTCTGAGAACAAAGTAAGTGAAAACCATTTCAAAGAGATGTTTAGTGTTCTTTTAGATCTCCATGTCCTCTGAATTTAAGTTTATTAAAAGGTAAAGTAGTGATAAGACTAGGTGGGGATGGAGTTTTTTATCTTATGTGTGGTAGAAGGGGTTATTTGACTGAAATTTAAGACATGCTCTTTTTCTGCTGAGGTAAATGATGACAGGATATGATTCAGCCCCTTCTCACTAGGGACTAATACCGTCTGCTAAGTTTCTTTCAGAAAAAAAATCTGGGGGTTTTTTTGGAAGTCTCATTACACCTGAAAGCATAGCTTTTATTTTCATAGAAATAATGCACTGCCAATTTTCTCTCTTACCTAAACATACTACCAGCTCCATAAAAGCTATGAAGTTAGTGTTGAAATAAAGCATTACTAGGCTCTTTACACTAATGTTAAGATACATTTAATTAACCTGGGAGTTCTAATCTAGTTGGAAAAACTTTCTCAAACACTTACAGCCAGTTATTGTTTTGGTCTTGGACCACCACAGCTGTTCTCTGGCTGCCTGAGCATCTGTTGATGTGCTTCTGACTTTCCCCAGATGATGGGTGCTGCAGACTGGTCTCATGCCCAGGGCAGCAGATGGAGTCTACAGGGAGCCCTGGCTCCATCCTTGGTGACTACATCTGCAGGGATACTAAGCTACTTTAACAAAAACAAAGGCTCTAAGAATTCACTTTTTTCCCTAGAAAAGGCAAGCAAAGCAGAAATTCTGCCACCGAACAGTACCAAACACTTCATGCACTGCTCAATTCTTGGGTATGATGGCCACACGCCACCTCTTAGAGCAAACTACAAAATTACAATTATTGTGTGATTGTTGTGATGGTCGCACGCTTCTTATTCTGCACACAATTGTTTCTACGACATACAGAGGTCACAGTGTGTAATCTTTGTGACATATAACTGTTACTGGATATATTATACTATACTATACTATGTTATATTATATCATATCATATCATATCATATCATATCATATCATATTATGTCATGTCATATTATTTTATTTTATTTTACTTTATTTTACTTTATTTTACTTTATTATTAGCAGAGTGGATTAATAGTTTGTAATAGGTATGTTTTTCATTGACTTCTTTTAATCTTTGTTCAGTTTTTCTTTTCATTCAAGCTGCCAAAAACTGGCCAATAATTTTCACACATACATTTTCTGTTTGAAATTATTCAACCAATAATTTCTGTGAATTATCCTTAGCTTGTAGCTTATTTGCAAGCTGAGTTCTTTTGCAATTCTGATATTGAGAAGTTGTGCTATTTTTCCTGAAACAGAGGGGTCACACCAGCAATTTCTCTTCTAGAAATTACCATATTGCTTTGAACTCGTTTTCTGTTGTAAATTTAATTGTAATTGATTAGCTAAAAAAGTGAGGGAGTTTTCTGTCAATGTGCTTGCCAAAGAAAACCTACTTCCTGATATTTCTGAGAATAGATAAAAATTTGTTGATAGGAAGATCAGATAAAATGAATAAAAATACAATCAAATGCATATATTTGTAAATGTGAACAAATACTGATTGAGTATTTTAAAGAATTTCCTTTACTCTGATGGTGACTGTTATTCCTTCTCTAGTGTGGAATCTGAGAGAGATTACTGGATTTTTTTTTAGAATATTCTTTTTTGACCAACTGGAAATATTTTTTAATCGCTGCATAGGGTTTAAGATTATATTATACTAATGATAAAATATTGTGATAGATGGCAGTTCACCTCAGTTAATTGCATTAACAGCAAAAAGGCTTCTCCCTAACAAATATTCACAGCTTGTATAAATACAAATCTTTTTCTCTTCAATATATGTCGTAAGCCACTTCCAGTCTAAAGGATCCCTCTGTCTTCAGTCCCAGTCCTTGGTAAGCTGCCAAACACAATAGTGTATTAATTAACATGTGCCAGGAAGTCATCAATACGCACGATGGTAGAGAGCAATTGCAGGTGCTTTTTTCAGACCTTTATTTTTTCCCCTTTCTCCTTTGCATTTCTGTGTAATTCACGAAAGATCTACTCCAGTATGTAAATCAGCTCTTGCTAAACATCCCGTAATGCAGTTTCCTTTATTTTCCAGGGCCGTTGTCAAATTTTTCACACATCCAGGAAAGACATTTACTCTGTCTCTTTTTCATGTTCAGAATCCATTTGCAGGCTGCAGACGGTAAAAATAACGTATTTGTTTACTTGCCATAGAGTCTACTCTGTAAATAAATCATCTGATAAACTAAAAAAAAAAAACCAACCCCACCAGAATGAGATTCATTCTCCTTAATGTTGTACCAGTGGAAATGGTGGAATTACTCTCCCCGTTAGCCCCGGGTGGCAGTTAGCTGGTCTGCTAACTTATACAACTGTAGGGAGAAATACTGTAAGTCATTCAGTATCTAGCTTTTACCACCCGGCAGTAAGTAGTCAAATAAATCAGAGATGTAAATTAAATTTCAATTAGTCTTCAGGTAGACCTCATTCCTTTTGTCTCCAAGGAAACTAAATTTGCCACCCATTTCCTTGTTTTTGTTGTTACTATTATTACTACTAATAATGTTGTTGTGGGTTTTTGTTTTGGGTGTGTTGGGTTTTAAAACCCAAACATTTCTCTTATGTTGTTAGTATCTTTTTGCTGGTATAATTTATAGCACAGAAATATGGAAGCAGATAACAGAGGAGAATTTTGTTACGTTTTTCATATCGTAAATATCTGATAAATAAGGTGATGTACCTGACAGCCTGAAGGTTGCAAGAAATTCCTTTTTTCTTTCTTTTTCTTCTCAGTCATTCCATCTCTTTTACTTATATCCTTCCCAAATCATTTCAAACAAACCTTTCTCTGACCACACCGAGTTCACTGTTTTTGAAAACATTCCAGGGGAAATAGCAGATTTTAGTTTCGTTGTGTGCTTCTGGCTATCAGTAACTTCAGATTACATTATTTCTTGGTTTTCCCCATTAAAACATGTTTCAAAAATGAGCCCATTTTACCTTAGAATGAGTAAGACTCAAAACATGATCATCCCACTTGTCTCCATACTAAGAGGTGAATTTGACTCATAGGCAAGATAGATGGATTTTAGCATGGCTGAACTTACAAAAGAATAAGAAAAGAAAAGTCAAAAGTCCACTGGAACTTTAAAAAAAAAAAAATCTCCCACCTTTTCATGTTTAATAGCAGTTACAGAAAACTAAACATTGTGTCAGTCTGCACATCTTAGCCTCACGCTCCTGTGAAACACGTATGCCAACATAAGTTTGAAATCCATTGGGGAAAGATAATAATATTAAAATAATTTAAATTTTTTTTCACATGATATCATGTAATCCAGAGATTTCAACACAATTTGTTCCACTGAAAATGATGTTACTTCTGCGAGCATTGGGACAGTCAACAACGTAATTTGCTGTAGCACTTCTACAAGGAACAGGAAAAATCATTTATAACACTCTAAAAAACTAATGCGATTTGTGCATTTGGACTTGCACCTAAGTCAACAATTTTCCAGGTGCACAATTATTCAAATCTTGAGTTACTTAGTACAAATGTCAAAAAAAAATCACAGAAATTGTGCTGCATCATAATGTGCGTAACTTTAACACAGCAAGTACTTAATGGAATGACTGTCTTCTAAAAGTTCACGTGTGACATCAAATCAAGGAAAGCCCATTTTCCTCTGGTCTTCGTACGGGCAGTGATGGCACGACTGTGTGAGGGAAATGGCTGTTGTGGGTGACTGGGCTATCTATTAGTCTAAAAATAATCTCTTTGGACAGAGAAAGACTCCTGCTCAAAAAAACAGAACAAAACAAAAAAACCCAACCAAAAAACCACAAATTCCTGTGCTTTTTAAGGATAACTAAAGTCTGAGTTTCTAAACTTTTTGCAGTTCTATGCCTGTACAGTGCAGCTGACTTCGAAAAGGTTATTCTTGATAAGAAGTTACGCAACCAAAATCAGACTAAATACCTTCAGAATGTCTCTAAATAACTTTTAAGTATTGAGAGGAAATTTATTATTGTCCATATTAGGCCTATGAGATATCTTCAAACAAGCAGTGTGACTCCAAAATTAGCATATTTTTTCCTCTTGGTTGTATTGCACAGAATTTAGTTCGGGTAATAAATTGACATGGTTCTCTCTGCCAGGCACAAAAAATGAGTTGCAAATGTTGAGCTAGATAAAAATGCTATAAAGTCTAGCAAAGATAGGAATTAAACTCTACCAGAAGCAAGGATTTTAGAGTTTTGAGATTTGCCTGACTCCTAATGTTTGTGTTCTTCAACTTTTGCCCACTTTATCGGAAAATTAAGGTTGTATAGACCTATATGACCTGAATAAAAATAATGGGCAGCATTGTCCCAGGGAAGCCTGGGGGATTTGAGGGATGGTCCTTTAATACCAGGTAAGAGGCACATTCAAGTCCTCTTGCACGTCATGGGGAGAGTGCAGCCTGACAGGTTTCCTCTTTGTCCTTTCATACTGCATGTTTAATCACCAGGCGACAATAATGCCCTCATACTGGCATTTTACACGGTGAAATACTACCGTGTGATAGTCTAAAATACTGAGTTATATCACCCCAGTGCAATAAAACAGGACGACAATGGCACATTCCTTTGTCAACATGAAGGACAAATAAAACCAACATAGAAATCCAGTGTAGAAATCCACCGCATGAAGGCATACGCAAGCACTGAGTCAGACTCCATTTAAAACAGAAAATCAGCTAGGCCAATGTACAGTAGCTCTGAAATCAGAGGATCAATATGGTTTTACTGAAATTCTCTTATTAAATCAGTCTAGAAGTAGAAAGTCATGGTAATAACAGAAAAGGCAGGCAAGACCCACTTTCAAAGTAGTGTTTCCAGTCTGAAACCATCCCATCATCCCATTTTCTTGAAAGAAATCAAGACGTAATTTCTGTGAAGCAACAACTCAAGAGTGCTGCAAGGAATCTTTTCAGATATGTGGTGTTATAGAATATTTCTTAATGATATTTATTATGTGCATAGTTGCTGTAGTGTACATGTACTCATGTTTATTATAAGAGACAAAAAACACCAGACTTACTGCCAAACTGAGGTACTTTTGTAATAAGTTAAAATATAGAATCAATGTAGAATATAAAAATTACAGGGATGATCTGTATAAAACTCTGCTAAACAATTGGAAGTCTATTATCCCTAAGAGATAAACTATTGTGCAGGATGCTTAGGCACACAGTGTATTTGTATACAGAGATGGCAAAAAGAAAAAGAAAAGAAAAAGAAGTTGATAGAATATATTCAGAGTGTCAGCAAAATTTTTCACTTTTCCAAACTTTTCCAGTTCTTCCATTCAGCATTTTTTATGATTTTTTCTTTTTTTTTAGTTTTTAACTTTGTCACTAGAACTAGTGTTGCTAAAAGCTACAAAATTCAAAATCTCAGCCAGCTGCAGAGAAATTAATCTTTTTGGCAATATGTAGTTTAAATCAGATTTATGATTCTTCATTTTGCTAATAGCAAAATTTTCACTGGCAAAACTTGTCTTCTTAAATAATGAAAAATGTCTCTTTTGTGTAGGCAGACTTAAAAAAATCTTTATTTTTCTGTCTGGGTAGACATTTCTTGAATAGGTGTTGTGGGTTTAGCTTCTTAGAGACCTTACAACCTTACTGCTTTCAGGCTAATACACCCTTTCCACTGACCGGTTCAGTCAATTTCATTTTCTAGTCACCTATCTTCCGAGAAACATAGTAGTAAGAACGTAGCCCTTTTGTTTTGTGAGCACTATTAATGCAATTATGTTAACACAACATATGTAAGCTTGCGGTGAAAACAAGGCCTGGATATCCTTTCAAGCAATATCCTTTGAAACACTGAATTTTGGCGTAGCTACCTCTATAATCTAGGGAGCCCTGCTCTTTCACACAGGGTATCTCCTGTTTCGTTTGTCACCATCTCCTTTTCCAGATTGTTGTGGGTATCTTCTAAGAAACACGTGAACTACAGGAATTACCACGCCTGGCACCAGTAAATAGTTAATTTGGTTGCTTTTGCTATTCAGTCTTGAAATTCTTTCTGGACCGGCTGACAGCTCTGTTCAAAAACAGCTTCACTGGGAGCAGAGAATTGATGTGGTTTTACTGAAACTTTCTTACCAGATCAGTCTGGAAGTAAAAAGTCATGGTAATGACAGAAAAGGCAAGGCCCACTTTCAAAGTAGAGTTTCCAGTCTGAAATGCGCGCGCTGAGAGATTTCTCCCAAATCAAACAGAATTCATAAAGTGTACAGAGACAGACTTTTCTATGACTGATTCTTTACCCCCAAAAAATTACCTTAAAGGTGAGACGCGGCACAGAGCTCCAGCTAGTAAACATGGGCTAATGAGCTTGTTTCTGCATCGGCTTTGCACCGCCGCGAGGAAGCAGCGGTGGAGCACGCGCAAAGAGCAAGGAAAGAGGAGAACGGCAGCAGCGGCTGCTCATCTGGGAAAGAAACCCCGTGAACACATGGAATGCAAAGACAGAACGGCGTCACAGAGCGTACTGCATAGCTGCACTGTGGTGGCATGAAGACAGCACTAGCTGGAGCGTGTCAAACTCACTATAAAGATTAATCAGCACAGATGAGGGCACATACTACCGGCTATGCTTAAAGACACTGTTAAAAGCACGAGATATAGGGTCAGGTACGTGTGCACAAGCTTCTTCCTGCTGTAACATCTCCACAAACAGTGATTTAGGAATATTGTGATTCAGAGGTTGTATCTAGACTGTTGTGTTCCAGAGCCATCCGTGAACTTGCTCTCCATGAATTTCTTCAATCCTTTCTTCTTTTATTTCAACCTTTTTTTTTAACAACTAGTTCTTGGAACGTCGGATTCACTTTGCCCCCATGGAAGTGAATTTCACAGTTAAGTTATCTTGATCTATTTTTTATGTTGCAAGTAATCACAGTTTGCAGCCTCATGTTCCTTTTCTCTGTACCTTTCATACTTTTATAGACCTCTTGCCCAAGCCAAGAAGACTGGTCTATTTAATCTCTTTTCATATAGATTCTGTTTCATATCTGATCATACTTTTTGCCCTTTCTCCATATATTTGCTAGTTCTATTACGTCTTTTTTGAAATGGAAAAATGAGAAGTTCTCACAATATTTAAGAAATAGGAACAGCAGAAATTTAAACCATGGCCTGAAGATATTTTCTGTTTTCTTCAGTTATTATTTTCTTAGTGCCTCTAAATATATTTTCAACATTTTTGGCTATGCACTGACTCCAAAATGTCTTTCTGGCACCTTAATGTTTAACATACAACTCATCACTGTACACATACAACTGCAATCCTTTTTTGACCCATTTGCATTGCTTTGCGATGATTTGCATCTTCCTTTCCACCAGAAGTTTTTGCAATCAGCATTAGAGTTGAATAACCTGAAACTCTCTTTCATGTGAAAAACTTTTTCATGTCACCATTCACATAGTTTTTCCAGGTCATTTATGAGGATGTTGAATAGCATAAAATTCGTCTCTTATCTTTGTCGGACCTTCTCGGTAGCCACCCTGCAGGAGAACAATGGCACAGGTAAGAAAATGACAAAATCATGAAAACGGAAGAGTAGCCACTTTGATTATGTCAAAAAAAAGAATGTATTGGGGAAGCACAGTTTATAGAAGAAAGAACTGAAATGAGATACAGTTTGAAGGCCAGTTCTAAAGTAGCCAAGATCAAGTGCAGACCTGGCCACAAAATGGGGACACAAGGAGCAAAGGATAAAAAAGGGAGATGGGGGATAAACAGACAGTTCACTTGAGTTTATAAAGAAATTCTTTAAAGTATGATTTCTTTTGAAGGAAAAGAAAGTCTAAACAACCACAGAATTATAAAGGAACAATGATTAATACAAGAGAAATTCACAAATAAGTACAATATATCATCATGTTAAAATAAAATTTAAACTATAGAAGACCAAAGTAAATACAATAACAGAATAATTTAATGTTCCTCAAAAGTTGATTATGTGAAATATGAACAAAAATCAGTCTTCACCGTAGCAAAACTTCCCGACCTATGGAGAAACCACTTGTGCTATATCTTACATCTACCTGAGCAGAGCAGGCCATTAAAAAGGAGAAAAGGAACTGTGTGTAAATGAGTCTATGCTACTTCCAGGGTCAGGTGCTCTTTTTACTTTACATTGTTACCGACAATGATGTTCAGTGCTAGGGTGCCAGTAATTATTAGACCATGAGTAAAAAACACAAAAAAATCTTTTCAATGTCTCTGTGTAAATTCACAGGTACTCCCTGACCCTGAGCATCTAAAGCAATTCTGAGCACTCTGTTCTAGAAAGGGTATGAAAACAAGAAGAGAATATTGGGAAAAGAGGATCAAAGCCAGTGGCTCCCAGATGCCAGGGATGACAAGGGACAGCTCTGAGGAGGAAAGGACCACACTAGAGATGGTCTTACCCCTCAAGAGTCTGCTGCCAGCCATGCTCTGCAGTTTAGGTGAACTTCAGTCTGACACAACACTCTTGGTCCTGTGCTC
>VWZZ01001041.1:30211-53039 GCA_013399095.1 Psophia crepitans
AAAAAAAAAAAAAAAGCAGAGATTTGGGTTGGGTTTGGTTTGCTTTGGGATTTTTTGTTGTTGCCATTTTGATTTTTTTTTATTATCTTTTTTTTTTTTTCCGGATGAATTTTTAGCCATCTCATTTTTTCCTCATGCAGATTTGCTGATTTCAGTGAGGTTGCATTAGGTATAAATTTGGCCCCGCAGTCTCTGTACTTTTGCAACACATCTATCAAGCTTTTTACCATTATCTGCACCTTTACTGTACGAAAAAACACTATATTCTGGCACGCAACACCATTTCCTCTATCACAAAATGTCCACTTAAAAGCTGTGTTGATCTTTCAGATAACTGCTTTGACTTAAAACAATGAGGCGGGGAAGTAAAATTAAGTCTCTGTACTCAGCAGTGTGTAAAAGGCAAATCTGTTGTAGTTTGGGGTGCATTTTAAGAAACTCTTTTTAAACCTTTTGTAGAAGAATTACATATTCTCAGAAAAGGTATTACACACTAGGAAACTGAGCAGCGTGATTTATTTTGTATGCTTCATGTAGTTATGTTCATACAGATACAATAGATTTCCCAGCTTCTGATTTGCTATTATACAAGCCTGTATCACCTGCAAAGATTTTAAAATTTATTTCTGTTTTCTGAAGAGCTGTGAAACACAGAAGTTTTTTCCCTTGTGCTCAAGCTAAGATTTTAATTTCTTTCTCAATCAAACTTAAAATGTCTGAAATTGCTAAGCCATTTATTTCACATGGTCCCAGCAAAAAGAGTACAAAACCTAGACACTTCCAAGCGGGCTAGAGACAAAGCTGAGGTTTTTGTGGCTTCTGTAAAACTTCTGTTAGGCTTGGCACAGCAAATTTTGAAACTGGTCATTTTTTGCATGATTTAGATTAGAATATGAATGCCTGATATACCTCTTGGGGGTTTTGGGAGGATCATTCATTGCAAAGGCGTTTTAAATAAAATTGCCACGTTTTGAATCAGAGACAGAATTTGGAATTTGTGTCTAAGTCCCAGGCAAAACAACATAGCCCCAGAAACCTGGAGATGAGCCCTGCCACTGTGCAACCTAGACTCCTAAAGTGTCTTCTAAATATTTATTTTTCAGTATAAGCCACTCTTTGGTTAAACTTTTTATTGAACTAACAATCTCCCTTGGTTTGTATCACAAGTGTGATACACGTGATACGTGGCAGACAGAAGGCACGGAAAGTGCTGGTGAGTGCAGTTCCTTTGAAGAATATTAGGAATCTGGCGCCAGTGTAGAAAATATTATTGCACGTGTGAATCCTTGCAAAGAATTTTGCGTGGGACAGAATTTGAGGTTAAATTTTGTCAGATGAAGCATCTCTTCCCAAAACAGACTAAACCAAAGTAAGTCTTAAAAAAAAACAACAACCAAACAAACGAAAAAAACCCAACTGTGATGACAATTCATCAGGTGCTTTTGAATTATCTAAGACTTTTCCACAAATACAATCTATAGCTTTCAAGTCCCACCAGTGAATACAATTCCTCAGCAGCAGTTTAGCGCGCATCCCTTCAAGGCAGGTAATATTTGCCTTCTGTGGAAACGCAGCTGAAGAAGGAGGTGGTAAGAACGATGGCAGACCCGCTCCGCCACCTCTCAAGTCATTTTCTGCACAAGAAGGCGGGTACCTTTCCCCACAGAGGCACCCGGGCAGCAGGTACATCATCGCCAGCAAAGCGGCTGCTCCCTGCGAAGGACCTGGGCAGCTCAGGCTGTTGATCCCAGGCAGCTTCAAGAGTTTGCTGTAGTCCCCCTCCGTGACAGCCCACAGCCAGGTTGCAAAATCCACGGTGGAGCCCGGTGCACCGAGGCAGCAGCCAGCGGACAGCAGCGGTGCGCGGTGCTAGTCCGTGGTGCTGTAGGGGGCACGGCGCTCGGGGGGCTGCTGGGTGGTCAGGAGTCCTCTGCTCAGCCGAGATGTCTCTGCAAGCATTTCCAGCAAAGCCAGCAGCCATTTCAGGTCTGCGCGCACATGTAAAACTGAGCCGGGAAATGCAATTTAAAAATGCCAAACTTTTCTTTAAATTTTTGAATTTAAACGGTTTTAAAAACGTCTTAAAAACCACAGTTGGCGTGATTCCTAGTGACTTTGGTGTTATGATTTTCACAGGCATTAGCGCTCCCAAGCAGGGCTACAGAGAAATTGTGTCTGTCCCTCTCGTTTAACCCCACTGCTGTGGGAATACCCAGGGAAAAGTACAAAGAGCAGAGGCTCTAGTTAAGCTGATGATTAAAGGTAGGAACATCAAGAGGAAATAAAGGAATCCCTCTGTTACATCTGTGCACAAATAGCACAAGTTCTGTAAGGGCTTTTTGACTGCATTAGCCAACATTTTGCTTTGCATTATACTTTTTATTAAAAAATAGATATAAAAATAATACATATAAAATATTTAAAAAACGTATTAAAAAGTATAAACACAAAGTATTTTTTATTTTAAAAATTGTCTCTTCTAGCTATGAACTTTCCTTCCTACGTTTCCATAGAAAACACACACAAATAAAATCTGGTGGGTTTCTTTTCCTTTGTTTGTTTGTTTTGGTTTTGGTTAGGCATTTCTGTGTGCGTGTGTGTGTCCTTGTGATTTACCTTAGTTAGCTTAACTTGTTGAGTTACAGCTGAAAATTAAGTCTGCAACTTCCAAGTGCATATGTCAAATGCCATTGTGCTGTGTATCGGTGCATGCAGTTGTATTAATCCCCAAACTTCTCTTCTTAACAGCGCAGCTCCACAGAAAAAATCAGTACTTCCCTCTCCTTCTCCTCAAGAAAAATAATTAAAAAAATAGAACAAAATTCTACTTTAAAAAAAAATAGGAAAGAAAAAGCTCCTACATTTTTTATTATTTTGAAACATTGGAACAGTATTATAGACTGATTCAATTCCTTTAAAGCATCTCAAAATCCATTAAAAGCAAAATAACATAAAACTCCTGCAAAGAAAGAGTATTCAGCCAGCTACAAACCAGCCGCCACGGGTAAACACACACAGAGGGAACAGAGATAAATGTGTCCTGCTAAAGAGAAAAACAATATCATAGTAACAGCACAGCTGGTTTAAATACAGCATCTTGTATCCTTAGCACACAACATGGGAAAACAGAATTAAGAGACTCAACTAATGCTTTGGAACTTCTTCCTATGCACAGGGGCACTTGAACTTCCTCCACCTCGCGACACCGCAGCAACGGACGTGCTAATGCTGCCCTCAAAAACGACACGCGGATACCTGAAGAGTCTTCTCCTAGCAGCTTCCCGCGTGTTTTTATGAAGCTGCATGCACCTTGCAAGCCGCCCAGAGCTGATGGTCTCCAGCAAAGCTCAGACCAGCCATCAGGCAAAAAAACGACGAGAGAGAACACAGCTAGCTGGCTGCCAGTGGGTGGCTTTGCTACGCTTTTGTTTCTGGAAGTGAAAGGAGTGGCGCAGCTCTTGTTGCTTTTCCTGTGATGGATTTCTTCTGCCAGACAATGAGGGTGAAGGAGATGCCTGAAGTAATGTTATCACTGCTGGCTAGCCAGCTGAGTTCAACAGCGCCGTAAAGCTACAGACGTCCCATCCTGACTGACACAGCCCTTATTTATGAAGGGCATCAGAGAGGAACTGTGGAGGTAGGCCCGTATCTCCACCGCACCACTTGAGTCAGGGCTGAGGAACTTGAGAAGGAAAGCGTTGCCTCTTCAAAAGGCAAAGAAAACACCCAGTGAACACAAAAATGGGGCAGAAAGGAACAGACTAGAGGAATTATTTCTCCTACGGCTGGTGGTGAAAGGCATGGAGAGCATGGCCGGCTGCCCTCCCCATCTGGCATATTCCTTCCTTCATACCAGTTATTTCCAGTCCCTCTACACAGGGGGCCTCTTAATGTCTTTTAATGAATGCTCTGTTTTGGATGGAGGGATAGAGAACCCTCTGGGGCAGTCGTGCTGGAGACCCTCATAGTGATATGGTGGGCTGCCTGGGCACCACCGAGGCACCCGTGGGGACTTGCCTGACAGCCAGCTCTGAGCAGGAAGGTGAGCCTTCCATCAGTCCGGCTCCCTACCGCAGCCACTATGGCCAGTTATTCTTAGAAGTATCGTCAGAGGATCTTCTTCATAGAGAGGAGACCTAAAAAATCACACCCATGGGGTTTCACACCACTTCACATTGACGAGTCCATCAGGCCCCCGGGTAGGTGCCGAATTAATGTGCGGTAAGGAAAGACAGCTTAGCTTAAAGACATGCCCGTGTTTCAGCTGGGTGGTTTGGTTCATAACGCCCACGTGCAGGAACGGCAGTAAGCAGCACTGCTGGGTGCACATGGGCAGGGGTCTTTCTCACCGGGAACCCCTACCGTGGTTTCCCTCTGCCTTCTTCTTCAAACCACGACTATACAGCATCCCTCTTCTTGTGTGCCCTTTTCCACTGCATCCCACACGCAACACGTTTTCCCGCTCAAGGCTGAATAATCTCAGCATAACATCTAGTGTAGACCACTCAGAAAGCCTCATGCTCTCTGCCCAAAATTAGACTCGCCCCTTTCAGTTGAGGCACAGCTGAATACATTTTTGTTCTCTCTTATCCCAGCTCTGCTTTGCAGGACAGTATTTATAAAGAATAGCTAACTCATACGGCATTTTCTAAACGCAGTATGTCACCTCCCCCTGACAACGGACCTTTGTTTTAAGACAAGATTGGAAGTGTTTATGACGCAACGTAAAAAACAGCATTCATGGGTTTTAATCATCAAATGGTCCTGTGGAACCAAGGGTCAGAATCTTCCACTGGCATTCACAGGCAGCGGTTCAGGCGCTTTAAGAGTTTCATTGTGTTTCTGTAAGTTCTTCCAGGTAGCACCTGTTAAATAAAATTATGGAGAAGAATTTAGTAGAAAAGGTAGGGGGTTTTAATGTATTTGTAAATCTGATCATTTTCCTGATTGGAATTGCCTTCTGAAAAAGCACTGTCCCTCAACTGATGCATGTGGCTGAGTGTCGTAGACCTTTTGCCAAAGAGACATTCTTATACCAAAAAAAAACCAGAAAAAAAAGAGAGAATGGAGCTATTCGTCATCAGGAGACTGCAAAGGCATGTCAGGGCTCGTTTTTGTCTGCTTCTCTTCTTTAAAATCTGGAGCAAAAATAGTGAAAACTGGCAGTCTGATCTCAACTGTTGGTACAAGTGCTGTTTAATAAAACAAAGTATACATGCTTAAATTAGCAATATTTCATAACACAAGTGGCGAATAATGTTTGTTTCCCTTAGTCTATTATATAATATATAAAAATAGGGGTACAAATATGTCTGCTGACTCTGGTATCTTCTGCCTGTGCTGTCTTAGGCTTAGCAACTCTTATTTGACCAATTCTCTTTTGTCGAGTGGTCTAATGATAGCACAAAATGTTTACAATTCTGCTGAAATATGTAAATGATGCAAGAGTGCATCTAATTGCAAAAGCGCAATTTTTAAGAGAAAAATATATAAACTGGCATGATGCAGGAGATAAGTTCTTTTCAGAGAACAGCGCCTGTGCAGTAGAAGGTGGACACCTAACGCAGAGCGCAGAACGAATGCACATCTCTTCAAAACAGTACGAGCTCTCTACTGACACGCAAGCAATTCAGGGAGGAAAAAGGCTAGAATTTAATTTAGCGGATGCAAATGAAATTAAAACTAAATTGGTTGCCACATCAAGACGATGTTAACTATGTAAATGTTTGCTATTTAATTAAGCCACCGTTTAGAATTTAGACTGTGATAAGAATGTAAGACCCTCTTGTTGTATACTTAAGATACAAACTCTGCATTTAAAAAAGCATATATTTGGATTATTCACCCCTTTCACACCTTTGAGAATTAAATTTAAAATATCTTCTGCTTGTTTCCACCGTATTTCTGTAATTATAGCTCGCATGTACTGTAGTTCCAGGCTACCAAAAAAAAACCCTCCCCCCAAAAAAAAAAAACCAAACAAAAAAGCAAACCCAAACCACAAAAAAAAAATCAGACCAAACAAATCCAAACCACCAGACTTTTCAAGCTAAGCAGTATCCCATTACATCATTGCTTCAGATGCATTCATTCTTTACAATATTGTTGGCTGTTTCAGGTTAACTACCAAAATCATGTGCCTGAGAAGCAAGATTTAATTGTCTTACAACTACCTCTGTGAAGTACAATAGGGATTACAAGTACTCATTGATTATATTATTGGGTGGAATAAGGGACTCTTTTTCTAGCATCTCATTCATTTTGTCATTGCATTCTCTTTGAAAGAGACCAAATGGGTCCCAGCAGGTGAAAGCAAAGAAACCTGAAAGGCCCCCTCTGATGAATGACAATACCACAACTGCCCTTCCCCCATTTTTTGAGATTATAAAACGTTATTATTTCATGCCCCGTTAGATATTGATTGAGAGGGAGCTAAACTAAAACCAACAATAGCAGCATGGATCAGAGAACAGTGCTTCCATCAACAGGCACTGAAAGCTAAGCTTTCCCGTCCTTTTGTTGTGCAGTTTTTTGTTGGGTTTTTGTTGGGTTTTGGTTTTTGTTTTTAAGAAAAAAAAAAACTATTTACTTTTGTTTAAACCATTATACAAGAAAGTTATCCAATTATAACAGCTTTGTCAATCACAGATATCCAGTAGCTGTCCCTGTAGCACTCATGATCCATCTTTCAGACCGTTGCAAGAAATCCCACAAACAACCTTAAAGTCAAGACTGTTGAGGTTCTTCTTTTTTTTTTTTTTCTTCTTTAACTGCTCTGATCAATTATCAGTTAACTGCATTAACTTCAGGATGCCAGTAATTATTAACAGGCTTTGAACAAACCATGTGAATAAGCCAAATGAAACTGTTTGGTAAAGACTCCCTCTGGAAAGTCATGAAAAGAAATACAGTTTTTAAAAAATCATATTTTAACTTAGGCCACTTTTGTTACTTCCCTGTGTCCTGGGTTTGGCTAGATGTCACCCATTTGTGAAACCCACTACAAAAATTCCCTTCATGGCAGTCAGCTCTATATTATTTGAATCTGCCTGCTTTTGAGATCTCTTTAATAGAACTGTGTGTTAATTAACTGTCAATGATTTATTTGTATATATAAATATATTTGTTTGTATTTTTTTTGTATTTAGAACATACTGCATTTCAGACCCTGTTAGGAAATGATGAAATGTGAATAAACCCACATTTAATCCTACAGATATCTTTCTGCTGATAAGAGAGAATCTTGGACCAGCCTCTGAAGAATTTATTTGCTTTAAATATTTTGCTTGTGATTTAATTTCCTTTTTTCCTACCAGGGGTCTACAGGTGTTCTTCATCACGGGCAGAAGATTCCTGAGTCAAGGACATTGCTTAAAGGAATAAAAATGGGAGAATGATGCAAACAATCTGACTTTAAACAGCATCAGTCTTTTCTGTAATAAGTGGTTCCTAAATTTAATAAACTCTGTAAAAATTTCACTTTTGAATGAATTTTGATTGAAGAATCAAATCATCACCCAGGTCACAAAGATCTAAATAATAATATTATTATTCATCACCATCAAATAAATGCAGTTTTTCTGTTTATTATCGATAGTCTCACTTGAGAAAGTTGCACTATTCTGTATGAAAAGCCCCTTTTGGTAACTAAACATATATTTCTGGAATAATTAAAATTATTGTAGACTTTCTGAACCCATTATTCAGAGCTGGAAATTGTTTTGCCAGTGTTAAAATAAAATTAGAGGACTAAAATTAATGCATTCATACTATGAGTATGGGAAATAAACCAGCTTTTATTGCTGAAAATTTGGTATATTTCACTAGTGCTGTGAAAGCACTGGAGAAAATCCTGAAAAAAGAAAAAAAAAAAGATAAACCAGAGTAGAATAATGAAAGAATTATGCTTTTGAAAAGGATGTAAAGAAATTAATTAATCATAATCATATGTTTATATCCATATTCATTTCTCACTGATTTACACTATCCTTATCCTAATAGCTGTCTTGCTGCTCTTTAAAATTTTCCATTTGTTTGCCTTCTCCATGTCAAGTGCATCAGCACTATTCTGTGATTTCATACTATAACTTGCACTAATCTAAAACATTAATAAATACTTATTACATTCCTCCCCTATTAAGGTAACTGTACATTCCTGTGTCTAAAAATTGCCAGGGTTAATTGCTATTTGATTTAAACCAAGTTTTACAGGTATCTGTTTTGTTGTTTGTTGAGGTGGGGTTTTTTACACAATTTGTTAATGGCAAATTTCATAGTGGAAAAATCTATATATAACACAGAGATCAGCTTTAAACCAGAGAGTTTAAAGTCTTATTGTGAAAATTACAGCTAAACTTGAGAGTACTGTACCTCACACAGGTTTTGTAAATGTGGTTTGCCAGTTACAGAGCTTTACATTTTCATATGCTGCTCAGGATGAATAAATAACTGGCAGAAATCTATGACTAACTGTATTTTAATTTGATTTGACTTTCCAAGTGCAAATGTTACATGCTAGTTTTATACTAATGATTACCCATTTCTGAGGAGGTCCGCGCTGCCAGGAAGAACGTCTGACATCATTCTTTTGGTTGTAAGGGAATCTGCTAATTGAACCATCAGCAACTGCTTTGCAAAGCCAGTCTGCCTTAAAAAGATATATGAAAATACAATCTGATGGCTCAGGATGTTACAAGATTTTTTTCCTGTCCTATATTCTGTGATCTCTAGGTGCAGAGCTGTAGTAATTCGTCAAACTCTGCTACAGAAAATGGAATATATAGGCACAGGAATATGGCTGCAAATTACTCGATTGTAAACTACACCAAACTATTGTATTTCCATCTATCTTCTACCAGTTGATGGCGACGATTATAATTTTTAGCACAGGAGGTAATTTTAGTTAGCTGTTTATGTTTCCTCTTGTGTCCCGTTTTAATGGTGTCCTTCAAAAACAATAAATGTAAAAAATTCTAGCTCTAAGGAAGAGGCTGTACTTGAAAGTTTCTAAGCTGAATAATTTGTTGGGTTTTTAAGCTTAGATTTTTAATTTAAGGTAGCCGTAATACAATGGAAGCAGTATTTTGGTGTCGAGTATTCACTTTACCATTTCAATAGTAATTTCAATAGTTTAAGTTTAAGTTTTAGTTCTCTCAGTTCACCTGGGACTGGAGTGGGATGGATTATGTCATCTAATTATACAAGCCTATGAACTGTCATGCCCTATTACATTACTATAACACCAGTTTTTATTTAACAGCAGAATTTATCAGGTCATGATGCTGCTTCAGCCAACATGAATAGAATAGAATAGAATAGAATAGAATAGAATAGAATAGAATAGAATAGAATAGAATAGAATAGAATCATTAAGGTTGGAAGTGACCTCAAGGATCATCTAGTCCAACCATTCCCCCACCACCTATTGCCCACTAAAGCACGTCCCTAAGTACCACATCCAACCTTTCCTTAAACACCCTCAGGGATGGTGACTCCACCACCTCCCAAAAGTGAGAGAAAATGCTCATGAGTTCAGGTATTATAAGTTGTTTAAATATGTATTTGAAATTATTGTAAAATGCAGGCTATCAAAACAGGATGTTTGCTTATAGATCTTAAAAATGTTCAGTAAAATGTTTTAAAAGTGTTCACAGAAATCATATACATTTTTATACCTGCCTTCCATTCCTTTATTACATACTTTCTAGCTAGTAAGAATCACTTTACATGATCATTCTCATTTTTAGGTATACCTGCAGGAGGACATACATATGTACACAAATGCATATGCAGTTTACTCGAACAGCTTTCAGGGGTGATCTGGTGAACTGATAAACTTTTAGGTGAATTCCCACCATTTTTTATATATATATAAAAGTATATGTGTACTCCACGGGGGAAAACAGAAGTCTCCAGAGAGACATTCAGAGCAGGGACCTCATGATCTGCTCTTGGAGAAGAGTAAACATCTCATGGTGTTGGTTGCCCACTGCCGATGCTTGAGGTCGTCTCCTTCCCTTTTCCTTTCAGGGAGAAGGATGTTCATCTCACCTTCCTAAAACACACCTCCAGCACTTTGGCAACTTCTCATCAGTCCTTTGGATGCCAGACCCTGCACAGA
Source organism: Psophia crepitans (assembly GCA_013399095.1). NCBI lineage: Eukaryota > Metazoa > Chordata > Aves > Gruiformes > Psophiidae > Psophia > Psophia crepitans. The sequence goes on from VWZZ01001041.1 coordinate 40,332, forward strand.
GGAGACATCATCCCAGAACATGCCAGAAGTTGCTGTCTCAGGAGCCGGAAGGTGGTTTTCTTTAAAGTCAGCTTAGGTGTTCAATCTAGCAAACATTATGGATTCATACCTTACACTCCTTATATAGCATTGGGTCAATTATCAGGTTCATCAGACTTTTTTGCAGGCAGTGTAGCCCTCTCAGGACGTGGTATTGCCAGTGTCTGCCTTCTTACACAACACACTGGAATTCAATTAGTATAACCCAAAGTAAAAAAAAAAGTCAGTCAACCTCACCCAGGTTCAGAAGGCAGGCTTCCTCGATGTTCCCTAGATAACTGAATGCTAACCTTATGCTAACATTAAAGGACTGAAGTGTTAATTTACCAACAACTTTAACTTTGATAAACTAAATTAATAAAGGCTATATAATGAATATACCCCTTTTCAGGTATAACAACTTTTTTCTCAGATTTTCAATTAGTGCAGCCTGAAGAGGCCCTATTCAGTTGCAGTGGAAAGTGCAACTCCGTGTTCCAGCTTCGGTGTTCAAATTCTGAACTATACCACCCTATTAGCATGATTTGTGTATTTAATTTTGTCTGTTAAAGAAATTATATGAAGTTGATTACACTTCTATAAACACATATTCAAAAGTGCCTGTTCAATTTTCATCTCGAGGATCACATTAATGTATTTCGCATTCCTTATTTTTTCATTCCCTCTTTAAGTTTCTCCAAGTCCCTTTTCCATGAATATTGGTGATGATGAAGCATTTATCAGCTACTCAATCGCTGAATAGATGGTTGTTCCAGTCAAGAAACTCAATTTTCATACATTACAATTACTTACGATTGTTACTAATGTATGATAATGAAAGAAAAGTGTAGATTTGTTCGATATCTTGGGAGGAGTCATTTAATATCATTAGGTTGCAATATCTTCACTTTGTACCAATTCCATAAAGCTATCTGAATGATAGAACGACACTGAAGCTGCATATCTGAACGCAAGAGAACAAAAACCCCCTCAAACTTGCTCTATATTGCTTCTAAGAACTATACAAATATGTGCTTATCTTGCTCGTATGTGTTCTTTATATCTCTTTTTCTGCACTTACAGCATTGTACCTAGAAATTACAGTAAAAACCTCAGCGTCTCCAGTTTCAAGACAGTAACCCATGAAAAATTAGTCAAGAAATAATTGTTAGATTAATTCTAACCCCTTACTGAATGGCTGCAAAAATACAGGTGTGGCACTGTGTCAGGCGGAGTCAATATACTACACACATACAACCCAGAGGTACAACAACCATTTTAACATATGAGTTTGCAGAGATAGTATTTGGAGGGTGGGGCGTGTTTTGGTTTGAAATAACACTAAACTGATGAAAACCAGATTTGTAGGGTATGGTTTTCCCAGGTGGAGGCATCTTTTATTCCTGCTGAAATCCACAGCAGTTTGGGACTTCAGCCCTCTTGTAAACCTCAAGTGTCAGCTCAGTTCTGTGAAGCCAAAGTTGATACCTTGAAAGAGAAACAGCAAGAGAGTTAACAGTTAAAGCTAGGCTTATTAAAGCAGGGTTAGACTGGACAGAAGAGCATAAACAGCATAATACTTTCAGAAAGTTGAATTAAGTTGTCTGGTAATGACGTACTGCTAGACTCAGTTGTAAAAGCTGAGAATGCTTTTCTCGGTGGGTCATTTGATCACCAATTTTGATGTAATTTTTTTTTGCATAAGCAAAAGGCATTAAAGAAAGAATTGTTCGAAACTTCAGATATCAGTATATCTAAAACTGTACCTTTCCAGTTTTCAATGAGCCACATGCACACTCAGTTGTAAGGTAGCTGCATTTTTTGATCATACTTCTTTCTGTGTCCTGTTTCAGTGGTTAAAGAAAAAATCTTTTCACTCATTTTTTTCCGTTCCTTAGCTTGTCTGCCTCCAAGTATATTTACAGAATACACTTCACAGCATGGTGTTTATGTTTCGAGAAATATTCCCATCTACTTACCTGTAACAAAAAGGGTCTACTGTCTATTACTCAAATATCACCTGAAAATTAAAACTATCATAATGCCTTGGTAATTTAAAATTATTAGGTTTTAAATCGTAGGTGTGTGCCAAGAGGAAAAGCACGTTATTTAATGATGAGTGAGAAGGGAACAATAGGATGTACATACAACTACAAAACTGTTCTTACTGTCTCGTGACAAAAGAGCTCACTATTATCTAGTGAAGAGCATCTAGGAGACAAAAAAGCTTACCAGAGTTACCTTGTTCCTCCCTAAGTTAATTAATACCTGGTTAATTTCCTGGTTAACAGGGAAGATCACTTGTAGATAAAAGCCTGTTTTTTGACAGAAAGCGAACAGCATAACCACCAGTTTCGCTTCTTGTTCAGCTTGTAGGCGGCCAACTTATAATTGCTAACAACAGAGATGATGGAAATTATCATTTCTGTTTGGGGGAAGAAAAAAAGTTAAATTCTTCCTCTGTTTTTCTTTTCGTCCACATCTTGCTGCGTGATAAACGTTCGTAACAGTGGTACGTAAAGGCTACTCCTTATCCCTTATCCAAAGTCTTTGAAATAAAGATTGCATGAGACCTCATGTTAGATTCTCAGCAAAGGAGCAGAGATGTCAGGTATATAATATTTCAAGGCAGTATTACAGCACGGTTGCTATTCAAAGCAGTTGCTCTATCTGTTACGATTTTCTGTTTACAGTGGCTACAAACACACACGCTGCTTAAACAATAACTGCAAACGACAAAGCGCTGCATTCTCTGCAAACCTGAAGGAAGCCTGATCAGCCACTGGTTTGTGGGCAAATACGGGGTATGTCATGCAAGCCTGTATCAATTTAATTCACGTATCTCAAAATACATTAGAGCCTTGATGACATTTACCTAGGGAATCAGCTCATCTGATTTTTTTTAATTATTTATTTATTTTATTTTTTGGTGTATTTATTCATTGCTAAATCCAAGCCCTTATTTGGGGCAGCTGAAACGTGGTTTCAGGCTGAGGCTGTGAAAAGTGGTTGCAAAGGTACTTCAGTTCTTCGCTAATTAATGTTGGGTTGTTTTTTTTCTCTCTGTCCATTTATTTTCTTCCACATCTACCCTCTTCAATTTCTCCTGCCAATCTTGCCTTTGTGTTTTCTTAGCACCAGTGTTAAAAGTGGCTCCAGCTGGTGGCACCTCCACTACAGCAATGTGTTGCTATCGCAAACAATTGTCTCAATGTGCTAATTCATCAGTGTAATTCCACATGGGGCCCTTCATGACTTCTCACAGAAAATCTCCCTTCTCAGACAGGCCAATATTAAGAAATCCTTGACATGACAGTTCATACTGTCAGAGGTTACATTTCAGAGTAAGAAACAGAGGGGGCAAAACAAATAATGAAAACCATGTAAGGTGCAAACACCTTCTCTGTCTTGCATCTGCAATACGTGATGCAAAGAAAGGAGAGAAATAGGAGGAAAATGCCACAATTTAGGACTTTTGGGGAAGAGTCCAGGGACTGAAGAGACCTTCTGTCTTTGCATCCTGTCCTAAGTGACTCCTGTGGGCACCCTGAGGATGCTACCACTCAGAGTCCCACCAACGGAATGGGAAGTCTCCTAAGTATCAGCTCTTAAAAACAGGGTCTTGGGCATGAACACATACAGGGACATCCTGGACAACAAGATTCTTTTGAAAAGTATTGAATTATATTGACATGCTTGATTAACAGAATTAATGCAATGCTGTATCACTGTAAATTCAAAATGAGATTCAAAAGCTTGAAGAAACTCTCAGCTGCTGAAAAATGTCATTTTTAGGGTGGATGAATTCTAAACGAGGGGCTGGTTTTAAATCAAATCTAAAATACAGCAATTTCAAACCCTCAGTTTTAAAAATACTTACTTTATTTTATTTTTCCTGGTCTTCTCCTCTTTTTTTTTTTTTTTCGGTAAAATTCCATCTGTTCAACCTTTAGGGTTTTTTTCCATTTGCGGAAAACCTTCCAACAGCGTATTAAGGTACATGGCAAATATATGATTTGTTTCCTCTTTCTTGATTTTTTTCCCATGTTTAAGAAATGGGAGGAGAGGAAGACGAATAATCAGAAAGGAAAACTGTTCTTGCAATATATGTAACATGGTCAGAAACCAAAAGTGCTGCAGTAGGTTATTGCAAAACATACTACAACCTCATATTTCCAAATAATTTCTGGACAAAGGAAAATACATTGGAAAATAAAGTGGGGAAAAATCCGTTAAAAAAAGCTTTTCTTTTCCAAAGACTTTAAACCGTTTTTTTTTTTTCCTTTTGAAATGTCTTGTGTTTGATCACTCAGTAATGTGGACATTCGGATTTTTGCCTGATCACAATAATTCACCAGAGAACTGATGATACACAGGAAAGATGTGGAGCAGATTAAAATAATTTATTTGTGTAAGTGATGAGTAAGTGATGAGTTAAGTAATGAAAGCACCTGAACCGCATACACAGTCTGATCAAAAAAGACCAAAATCACATAATTTGCGCTTGATACAGCAGGCACATCTTTCACCATAAACAGCTGTGGAGACAGAATATTTTGTGGTGTGAGTAAAGCTGTCAGAATCTTGCTGTTAGCGATCTGTACTGGGGACTGCACCCTCACGTCCAGGCACAAAGGAGAGTGACCTCTTTGGCTTGTGGCTAATTGCCGGAGAAAATGAACCAGTCGCTGCTGAAAATTAAAGTACAGGATGTAAAGAGGTTGGAGCTGGACATGCACCAGCTCTCGGTTTGCTGTGGATGTGGGGTGGCTAGATGAGCAAAAATACGACAAAAATAATGCCCAGTATGGTTTTCTATGGGACTATATCGGACTACGTCGGACGACTGTTTTTATTGCAGTATGGGCAGCGGGTAAGCTCCCGATGATATCTCTTGTTTCTACTGCAGCACTGGTGCTCCTTGAAATCCATACTTGAGACTAAAAAGAAATAAAACACAAACACTTATGAAGCCCAGGTTAGCAAAATCAGATTCCGTGTGCCTGCTGTGGGATGGTATCAACAGCGCACACCCAAGCCTGATGCAAAGAGTTTCAGGCAAAGAGTGTATCTAGTGTAAAGAAAACTGAACAATAAATTGAGCGTTATTAATCTGCATCAGGGCATGGAATCAGGTGTCCATCTAAAACTCAATAAATCCTTCGGCATATCTCCTGTCACAAGCTCTTTCAGCCCGAGTGGTCTCACTGCGCAGGAGAAGAGCTGACCCCGTGCCTTGCCGAGGAAGCCTTACCTGTCAGTGTACTTCAGCAGAAATCTCCAGGTGGAGGGCAGAGCCCTGCTGAAATTGAGGGTTAACTTCATGAATGGTTTTTATATGTTGACTTTTTTGAGGGCAGGTTGGCTGTTGGGGAAAAATAAAAAAGGGTTTGGAAGCATGGTGGTGATAGTAACATCACTGAATCACATAATGGTTGAGGTTGGAAGGGAAAAAATTCGAATATTTGTTTCAGTTGATTTCTCCTTTCTCAAAACCCTTCTGAAATTTTAATTACTTTAATCCCTCATGATAAAATGTTGGGGTTTTTTCTGAAACTGACAAAAACATCTTAAAAGTTTGAAAGGGAGATTTTAGACAGCCTGATGCCACTATGTCTCTTCTCATAGTTTAAAAAATCCTGAAATGTCACTTTAGATCAACCAAAACTGGGATCTAAAGTAGGTAAAAGAAAAGGTGTTAATTTGGGCTGGAAAATATTTATTTTAACAGCTCTACTTCAAAGAAAAATGACAACTAACTCAGTTCATCTATTATATTTTTCTGGGTGTATGGGTTGTTGCTTCCTGCTGTTATTGGAGCTTTACTCCAGTCTAACACAGCTATTCCTCCTATGAAAATGAAGCCAAATGGCTTCTATCGGTGCTCTCTACCCTCAGGAAAATTAAAATTGCTGTCATGTGAATTATAACTAATGCACTTCAAAACAAAAATGAGTAGCAATAAAAAAAAAAAAGAAATCACTTCATTTTCTGTGTTTTACACAATCCTATGTTTACCTGTGTATATAAAATGGTGACGAAGTCATTATTTAGCACAATTGTTTCAATTATCTGAATGTGTTTTGCTCAGAAATAGACACACTGTGCTATGAAAATTTCGCCCAGCTTCCGCGGCGTTATTATGCAGGCTGACTCATAACATTCGGACCAGCGAGCTGCAGGAGGAGGAACCGCTGACATTTTAAAGGATGCAGTTTCTTTTCCTGATGAATCTCCAGCTATACTTAAGATGAGACAGTACCTTCAAGCTGAGCGTACTGACGTAAATTGTCTGCTGCGTATTTTTTTTTTGTTTGATAATTTCTCAAAAAAATTTTCTGCGTAACGTCGGTTGAAAAGGCAGCTAGGTCTCTCTCAGGCAGAGAAAAGTTAGTTATTTTTGTTGTTCCCACTTTTTTTTTCTTGCTCTTTTTTTTTTTTTTGAGTCTTTATTAAGACACCTTCAGAGTTGCACCATACTTCCACATGATTTTCTTTTGCAAGCCCCCCCTCCACTTTCAGCTCCCACTCTCCTCCAACCTGTGGGAAAGCCACAATTAAGCCCACCCTGCTAACAGAGATGATTTCTCAGTAGGCCTAATGACAAATATGTTTCAAATGCTTGATGAAACCTCTTCATGAAGCAGTACATTTAGCAGCACGGCTGCCACGTCAGGTTGGTGATTACCCAAAACTATAAGATGGGGATTGAGCACTACAGCGGCACACAGAAAAGTTTTAATGACTGCCACAAGTGTGGGTCTAAAAGTGTGATGCTCGTGTGCAGGCACTGGTACGAGCAGGAACTTCATGGAGTGGAACTTCATGGAGTGGACACTTACAACATTATGCTTATTGTTGCTAAATAAACTCATTCCTGCCATTAGCAGGATGCTGTAATGGAAGTGGGAGCTCGTTGTCTGTAATTGGGACCTAGACACCAAAATGATAATGGCTTAAAATACCTTGGATACATGGATGGAGGGAGAGATAGGGTTTCTTTTGCAGTCAAAACCACTTCTGCACTGTGTCCACTTCAAACAGCAAGTTTGTGATCCCTGTGTGCCCGATTTACTAAATGCACCCTTTTTATATTTTCCCTTAAAACTCACCTATTTTTACAGTTATGATATAATCATTATGTACAACAATATTTACTGTCTGCAGTAAATATAATTAATTACTCCTGGGACACATAGCTTTAATTTTATTTGGTGACTGTAAACAACTTCTGGTTCAGCAAATGGTACTGCAGAAAGCCTGGTAAACTAAGTGCTGTTTCACTTAATGATTCTAAATAATTGACTAAAAAGAAGTGCTGAGTAAATGGCATGGAAGTAATATCCAGCATCCCTCTTATCAAAATGAAAGTTCTTTAAAGCCAAACCTCATTTTCAGCAGCAAATTACAAGTCTAAGGAAAAAACAAACCAAAACAAAACAAAACAAAACTAAACTAAACTATTTTTCTATATTTTTTTAGAAAAAAAAGGACATATTTTACCCAAATATATAATGTACGTAATTCTATTTTTTCCAGAAACTGCATTTTATGCCAGTTACAGCATTATCTTCCCACAGAACTATTAGTAGCACACACTGGAGTTTTGTTTTCAGACTTACCAAGCATTTGCCTTATTTCCTTGACTTATCCTATAGTCAGAAATAGTTTCAGCTAAGGGGGAGCATTCTTGGAAATTACACTCCTAAATTTGCAATGCCTTCACCATTACAATATTTCCCTGAGCAGGCAACAGACAGGTACACACACACAATATCTGTAGAGGATATATAATATGTATATAGCAATAAATTAGTGAGTGACATAAAACTACGTCATAGTTCTTGTCAGAGTCATGTTTAAAGTGTACATTCAAAATTATTGAGTAAACTAGCCAACAAAATCAGCTGATCAGTTTTGTTAAGAAAATATTCTGTGACTGGCAGCTAAATTGAAGGAAATTAAATAATGGCAAAGTGAGTTACATATGCTTTAGAACATTAGGGTTCACCAGACCTCAAGAGACAACCTGGGTGATGTTATAAAAGTATAGAATTACTCACCTGTAACAAAGATAAAGCAAAAAAACTCAGCAGAGGTATTTGTGTTACCAAACTATCTTCATTAATCCATGACCTTTGAAACAGGCTCCTTAGGTGATCAATTTAACCACTTTTACACGTAGGAAGTAAGGCATAGGAGCTGTGCATACTTTTGCACCAAGCAATAGTTACTGAAGAGAGAACTGAAACCTCTGACCAAACTCTGTTCATCAAGGACTTCACTTGTGCCAGAGAAGATCCTAGGTTCTGTGAGTGTGAGGCAGTAAGAAGACGTCCATGTGAAGGGTGGACCTGCTGGTCATTAAAATCTGTATAATAAAGTTTCAGGTGATGTGATACACGGTGGTGAGCCATCCCTTTAAAAGTATATATACCGATGATTTTAAAATATTACAAACTTGGTTCTTTTTGGTTTCTGGGCACTAACGGGAGAGGGCAGTCGCTCCCGGCCTTAGAAGATCATCATGCTGAGCATTGGAGGGAGGCAAAGGTCGTTAAACTTGTTGTGCTGTGATATCCAGTGTCACACCCTCAGAAAGGAGGTCACATCACCACAGGTCTCCATCTCATGCGTAATCCACCTGTAGAGTTGCTGAAGCAGCATCACGTGCGATGCCATCAGGGTATTGACAAGGCTTCTTGGCATGTACTTCTGAATCATCTCTCTACTTGCAGAACTTCCATCTCAGAATGTTTTCTGGATTTTTTTTAACATAATTAAAAAATTCTAAATGAATTTATAACCGGTGGCTGTAGCTGAGGTCTCTGCAAGGACAGAGGAATTCAGACAGGCTGCTTGTTTTGGTGTAGAACCACTTGATTTACACAGTGTTATTACTTCTATAACATCATTTATAAATGACCTATCTATTTATGTATTGCCTCTTTCATTCCCATGCAGGTTTTGGGTTACAAAGCTATTTTTTACAAGTTCCCCACTTTTTATATTTTTCAAGGTAGAGGAAGTTTTCTGCTTGTATAGCTTTCTGTTGCAAAGATAGCAGCCTGGCTGCATGACATCCAATGCAAGATCAAAGGCACACAGATAATTAAAGTATTATATAGGTTCTACAAGAAAAAAAAAATCACAATTCTACAACCTACCACACATATACTAAAGAACAGATGAACCAGAATTTGCCAATGTAACATAATCTTTTGACAAAATCCATCACTATTGGCTGTTAATGAAAAAAGTTATTTTGATGTGAAAAAACAGAGCCCTGGAATAGATGAGATAGGCTATCTACAAATAGGCAATGCATTGAAAGGCAGAAAAGAGAAGTAGAAATGCACAGATTTTTATTTTAGGGAAGTATAATAATTAAATGTTTTAAGACCTGTACAATAATTGATGTAATCTACATCCTAATGATCAAGAGAAACCTAACAAGGTCTACAAGTAGAAAAAAGGATTCAGGCTAGTCAAAAAAAGAAAGATTGCAAGACTTTGCAGTAGCAGCAAAGAAATTTTGTGTCTGCAGAAGTCAAAGCCAGGTGGAATTCAGTACCATGATGTGTAAATGAAGATGCTCTGGAAAATTTTCAAGCATGTCTCAAAGTACTTGTACCTTCCCCAGGTTCTGATCAAAATGCAAGCATTCGCATGGGAAAAAAAAAGCCAAGAAAATATTGCAAGTAGGACAGTAGAAGACTCTCTGTACTGAGAATACCATGACAACTGTTAAAAACATATCATTCCCACACTCAGAATAGTCTTTTCAGATATATTGCCACCATATTGCAAGGGAAGAGTAAAAAGAAGAGCAGTGAAGGTAATGGAAATAACTAAATATGTTAAACGTGTCCTGCCTGAAGAATTGCTAAAAAAGGCAAGAATCCTCTTTTTAAAGGGAGTCCAATAAGAAACTGCATGGTGGATGCACATAAAACATGCTACGTGCAAGTAAATCATCCTCACAACATATGACAAGGATGTTACTTGAAAATGTAAGGAAAACAAGAAGGTTTTGCTTTGTAATATGTGCAGTCTACCTGTGGAAATCATTGCCATCAGCTACCGCACAGGTTTAGAGTTTAACGCAATTAAACCAGGTTTGGGTGCTGGTATAAATGTTGGGGTTATTTGTAGAGAGGGTCAGTACTAATTGAAGGATAAACACCTAATTTTTTCTTCTGTGTGAGACAGTTTTGGACCCACAGCAATAGGGATAAAGGCAGGAAGGGAATATCCTACGTGGCCATAGTGCCTGCACTTCCCTGTGAGGAATGTGGCCTGGACCAGTGTCGCTGAGGATGCTGACAAACATCTGGGCTGATCTGCCAACACACTGTAGATTTCCTTATTTTCATACTTAGAATTGTGTTAACAGTGAGAAAGCTGTTATTTCCAATTAAATCCGGTCCTGGCTTTAAAATGCAGCAGCTAATTCTTTTCAGCTTACTTTTCCAAATCTGTTATAGAGGCTTTGAACACTGAAGTAACATTTCAAGTACATCACTGTGCTTAACGAATTACAGAGCTCTTGATTAATGGTACTTGTTCAGCATCACACTGGCAGTAGTATGAAGTGTAAAAAACCCAGTGTTTCTGCCTGGTGTGTTTTCTCCTGTGAGACAAATCAGGCAGATTCAGAGCTGATTATTGTTATTATTATTTCTTAATTGCCTCTTTTTTCTATTTGCCTCTGCTATTTTTCATTTGGCAAGTGTGGACTTTTGTCCTGCACTGGGGCTTGGATGAGATGAGTTATCATTCAGGAGATGGGCAGGAGGTTTTGCTGAAGCATCACTGCTTAGCATTGACTCTGCAGCCAGAAAACCTCAGTCCCGTATCCTAATGGACAGCACAGCAGTGGGGAGGCAAAAAAGATGGAAAGAAAAAGAGCTGAAGGCATGTGCTGGTCAGATCCATCAGCAAACAAACCAAGCTGCTGGAATATCCATCATGATGCCACCGGTGAATTGCAGTTGACTGGAGGCATACTTCACTGTTTATGTATTTTACTAACCTTATTTCACTGGGTTGAGGCTGTACAGTTTTATGGGGTCCCCAATCACCACCAGTTTGAAATAAATTCCTGCTGAGCTGTATATCACAGCCTGACAAGGGTTGTGGGGCCATCCTTGTACGTACAGTTGTTGCCTGTATTTCTTCTGCTGCTTCCAGACCAGGAGGTCACTCTCCTCCAGGATGAGCAGGGAGGCACACCATAGGGTAAGGAGACAATAGCGGTTTGCAACCTTTTGTTAGACTCTTGCCAGCTGCTCATAGCACCGGTGATGGGGAGGGCTTGTGCAACAGGAGCTACCTCTGCACCCCAGCTTCCCCCTCTCCTGGCAGTATCAGTGACACAGGTTTTACAAACAGTGGCGATAAGCCTAGTTTTGCCTGCAGAATTTCTTTCCCATTCATTATTTTGTTGTACTGGCTAATGAACACAACTGATCTCTGCGGGGAAATGCTGCCAAGGCATCCAGGTCTTATCTTCTCATTCTAGGTGTCCCCCATTCCTGCAAAAACAGCAATGAAGCCTGCCTCTGGGCCTGAGCAAGAAGTGCTACAAAGGGCCAGAGGTGAATTAAAATAGCTCTTGGAAATATAGCAGTTAATGGAATCATATGAGCAATCGGTTTTTATGGTTTTGGGGGAATGAGCTCCACTGAGTATCAGGAAAGGATCCTTCACCTTAATATATAGTACTGCAAGAGGAGGGTACTGCGGGAGAAAGTAGGAACAGGATGAAGGCCACAGTAAAAATTATTATTTTTTCTTTGGCAGTGCCTCTGGGCTTTAAAGTAGTTTTCAGTAGTCTAAAGATATTTCCACTGCTGAAGCAACACTACTTAATCTGTAATGTCTGATAAAGTAATATCCTAACCCACTCTTTCTTCAGCTGAAACACTCAGAGCAATGGCATCTCTTTGGTGGGCACAATTTCGTACCAGCTGTGCGTACCAGCGTTTCGCTGCAGCTGATAGGTGCAGAAACGGTGACATTTGGATGATGATAATGTGTTACTAAGAGCCATACAGCAGAGTGGCAGAGAGAAGGGACAAGAGTCAGGGCTTTCAGTCTACACATGTAACGCCTGCTTCAGTTTCCTCATCCAAAATGGACTGATATCATCAAACCTCTTCAGAAAGAGGCAGCAAGGGTTCATGATGGCCTCAAGTTGCATCAGGGAAGGTTCAGAATGAATATTAGGAAAAACTTCTTCACAGAAGGAGTAGTGAGGCATTGGAATGGACTGCCCAGAGAGGTGGTTGAATCACCGTCCCTGGAGACGTTCAAAAAACGCATAGACGTGGCACTCCAGGACATGGTCTAGCAGGCACGGTGGTGTTAGGTTGATGGTTGGACTTGATGATCTCGGAGGTCCTTTCCAACCTTAGTGGTTCTATGATTCTATGATGCACAAACTGGACTGTGAGGTCTTTGGTATTTGCGATCCATAAAAAGTCAGGGTATTGCAAGCACTACTGCATCATTAGTTCAGGGGCAAAACACCACTAAGTTTCGTATCCAAAAGAGGTAGAAATCATAAAATCATAGAATCATTAAGGTTGAAAGAGGCCTCCAGGACCATCCCCCTATCACCTGTTACCCACTAAACATGTCCCTAAGTACCACATTCAACCTTTCTTTAAACACACCCAGGGACGG
>VWZZ01001041.1:62383-91331 GCA_013399095.1 Psophia crepitans
CTCTGCTCCCCATCACCCCTCCCTGGGCTGCAGGGGGACAGCCTGCCTCCCCAGGGGCTGCCCCACAGGCCGCAGGGGAATCTCGGCTCCCCATCACCCCTCCCTGGGCTGCAGGGGGACAACCTGCCCCACCATGGTCTTCTCCAGGGGCCGCAGGGGAATCTCTGCTCTGGCACCTGGAGCATCTCCTGCCCCTCCTTCTGCACTGACCCTGGTGTCTGCAGAGTTTCTCACATCTTCTTACTCCTCTCTCTGGCTGCAATTCCTCTCAGTGTTTTTTGGTTTTTGCCTCTTAACTCCATTACCCCAGAGGCATTACCACTGTCCCTGATGGGCTCGGCCTTGGCCAGTGGTGGGTTCTTCATGGAGCCGGCTGGGGTTGGCTCTGTCAGACATGGGGGAAGCTTCCATGTAGCCACCCCGTAGCCCTCCCCTGCTGCCAAAACTTTTCCATGCAAACCCAGTGCAGTGTTACAGGGCAGTACTGTGGAAGTCATGACATAAAAGGCATAACAAAATTCAGACTGAGGTTCATGGGCAGACAGACTTCTTACAAAAGTGAATGTAGGAGTCGATGAAACCAATGAAAATTGGGCAGTGGATTAGTTACATCCCCCAGGTATTTGCCCTATATCTTCCATGACATTTTTAACCCTGAGGCAAAACCATCCAGTCCATTCATGAGTCAGTTCCTGAACTGGCACTGACCTCAGCACACACTACAGGTTCCCTCTTCCCCTTCTACAGGCCCAGCTCTGTCATTTCAGCCCTGAATCTATTTTCAAAGGCATTGTACAGGAACTGTCCTAACCCAGTTTAACAACAACAACAGCCAACAGACAAAAGCAAAACACCAAAAATTTCCAGGAAACCTCCCAGCGGAGTTGTTTGTTTTAAAAAATGTATGAAGTGTGAAAATATTCCTGTGAGCTCTTTGCAATTAGATAGTCTTTTTTTTGGGAATTTTTCTTAAAGAAGAACAGTAATACATATAATTTATAGATAAAGTTTTAATATTAGTATTATAATTTAAAGAACTGTATATTAATTAAATGGCTAATTAGCTCTATGCTTTATGCCTTACTAGTGAAGAGGAGTCACTGTCTGTCCTACTTTTATTACAAGTAATTCAAAGACTTGAGGCACATCTCAGAAAAATTAAGAAAAAGTAGATATACACCTGAATTGAAGCGTATGAACTGCCTAAAAATGACGAATAGCAAACAGTTCACTGGACTGAATGTGTTGTTAGTGCCATCACTGGTTTTTTTTTATGCAAATTCAAAAAAACAGCCTCCCACCATGCAGATGTATGTTTTGTAATGGTCTACTGGAGTTTCTTTGGAACAAATAGGAAGAAGCAGCAACAGAGAAGGCCCAAGTGTGTGGCTTCCTCATCTCACTAAATTTACAAGAAATTTTTTGCATTAATTTGGTGGAGGCTTGGAGGTCACCTCATGTATTCAAACTAGAAGCAATGTCAAATGGGATCAGCTCTCACACATTTGAAAGTGAACCTTTCCAGAGTACTCACAACCTATTAGTGAGTGGGGCAGAACTGGGGTGGGCTCATTTGGGGGTTCCATTTTTGGAATGACTCTGCCAGCAATTAGTAAATTGCTAAGCATAGCCCTCCCTAGCCATTTAGGTAATTTAATATTATTAAATGTTTCTAAAATAAGAAGTGGGTTATAAAGTGTATCATTTAACTTAACAGTAATTTGTTCCATTATTTAAATTTCCCCAAAGGATTTTTTTACGGTACGGTCTTAGAGCATATGTACAATGCTACTGTGTCTGTAACGCTTGGGTATTTAATTCCAGAAGATGCCATCATAATAACTTATCTTAGCTTTGATCATTTCTGGCTCATGCATTTCTTTCCCCCTTACAATCACAGTCAGCTATGGTACCCAGCACAGGTCCAGGTCAACATTTTTTCCATTCCTACACAAAAGGTTTGTTCTGTGTGCAGTGTTCCAGATTGTGTAGAAGAACATGCTTGAGATGTGTCTGTGTGAGCACAGAGGTGTACAAATGCAGACGGCTCCTTTTTAGCACCTCCTTCAATACAAACACAGTCCTGATGAGAAATGTTATTTGAAGATGCAATGCCAGAGCACCATAAACAGGAATGCCTTGCTCTGAAGACCATAACTAATCTCTTTCTTACCTTAGGTATCTTTCACATTATCACATCAAAGTCTTGATCTCACTTCAGGCCTGCTAGTCTCAATCCTTACTTTGCTGCTTTCTTAATTCCCTACACTCCTTTTGCTTTCATGCCCTATAACACTGGGATAAACTCCCTATTAGAACCGCCTTTACATTCTGTATTTTGGTTTAGGTCTTCTGACATACACAGTGGGAAAATATAACCTGTAGCAGATTAATTAATAATTATTCATTAATAATTTTCTCTCAAGTTTAAATCATACTCCTAAATTGTAATAAAAATATGGTTTTAACTGTATGAATCTTTATTGAAATGTAACACTGTCAACTGTGGCCCTGTCAGGTGCCAAAAGCCTGGCTGCATCAGGCAGGGCGATGTCTTAGAGAACCTCTTAGCACTGAAAAAATCGGAGCGCCAAGATTTAGCACAACCTCCAGCTGAGTCACTTCTGTATAGGTGGTAGAGTCTGTCGCAGGACTTGAAGTGCATGTGTTTGAAAAGTAAGATTAAGATCCTCCACCCTCAGAGACATTTAAAGTATCCTGTAGTATTTTCCATATAAGTTACTTCACATGACCTGGAAAAATTCACAGGAGTAATCCCTCTGACCGATACCTTTTCTTTGGAGTTTCCTTTAGAAATGTTTTCTACAGGGCTGGCCCATGTCTAGGTGATCATGGCAAGTGGAGAAGTCTAGCCTACTTATTTTTAACTATTTGGTTGAGCACTGATTCTCCCTTTGAACTGGTAGCCCATTCTCTCCCCATCTTCCTTGGAGATGTGTTACTTGAAATTAAAAACTGCAGAACATGTACTTTTAAAATAGACAAAGCTGCCTGTAATTTCTTTTTTCCTGTAAGATACACCTGTAAGAGCAAACTCATGCTGTTTTGTGGCCTCCCCTGCTATCTAGAAGGATGGTGTCCCCTGGGAAAACATTCACTGCTAATATTTCTCTCCCCAGTGCATAGGCTCACAACTGCAGCACTGCATGTTTTAGAGCTGCGTGCAATACCTCAAACCCTGGGGTGGGCCCGAGGAATTAAGTGGAGCTGCTAGAGCTTTAATAAATGCTATCAGGCAACTAAAACATTCTATTCCCAGCAAGAACTAAATACTTTCCATCGTGTTTGTTTTTCTGAAAAATGGTTCTTGTTTCATTAAGTTTAACCCAGCAGTCAGTAGAGATATCACGTTGAAATTTTGGTTCCAAGAGGTGTTTGCTCATCCAAAGCAGCAACTATTTCTACCTTCTGCTTGGGGTCTCTCCTCCTCTTCCTGCTTTATTTCTGTCCTTTGGTATTTCTCTGACTCCCTGCAGGTTTATGTGACAGGGTCAGTAATATTCACCTGCAGTGGCTGGAGGGCTGTGTTGGGTCTGGCTGAGCTGGAGTTAATTTTCCCCACAGCAGCCCCCACAGTGCTGTGCTGTGGATCGGTAGCCAGCAAGGTGTTGGTAACACACCGGTGTTTTGGCTGCTGCTCAGCAGCGCTGGCACAGCACCAAGGCTGCCTCTGCAACATCCTCCCTCATCAGTAGGCTGCAGGTGGGCAGGGTCTTGGGAGTGGACACAGCCAGGACAGCTGATCCACACTGGCCAAAGAGGTATTCCATACTGTATGACGTCTGCTCAGCAATAAGAAGCTGAGAGGCAGGGGGAGGAACTGGGGGAATTTGGTTTTTTACAACGTTTGTCTTCCAGAGCAACTGCTACAGGTACTGAAGCCCTGCTTCCCAGCAAGTGGTAGGACATTGCCTGCTGATGGGAAGTAGAGAATAATCTTTTGTTTTTCCTTGCTTTACTTCCATGCGCAGCCTTTTGTTGTATTAAACTGTGTTTACCTTGACCTATAAGTTTGGAGTTGGTTTTTTCCATCTTATTTTTCTCCTCTCCCTGTCCTGCTGAGCAGGGGAGTGATAGAGCAGCTTGGTGGGCACCGGGTGTCCTGCCAAGATTAAACCACCACAAGGGGACCAGAGGCAGTGTCTGGCCCTTGGCATCCCAATGATGGAGAGCAGTTATGCTGTGCTAGCGGTAAAATTTAATGGATCTGTGCATTGAATGCAGCTCTTCAGTTTTATAAAATATACCTGAACAAATACAAATCTCAATGATATAAAGAGTGCCATTGATTTTGATGATTAAAGTTGTGTGTTTTTAAGAAACCTGCTTATTGTGTACATGCTGACATAAGCACAGCTCCAAGTATGTGTTTATGCCTTGGAAATGTTTTGTCAAGTCAAATTTAATGTTACATCTATGAAGTGAAATTTCAGGGCTATGTCCTCCCTTCTTTAGTCTGTATCTTAAACGTTTCAAAAGACCAGGATGAAAAACTTCTTCATCAGTAAAAAAAAATTATTTTGTCCATGAACGTCTATACCATTTACTCTGTCAGAAATCCATGTACTACCAATATCTACATTTTGGCTTATCATGCAAATGCTTTGTTTTTAGAAATTACTATTTCCATTTTCCAGTGGTGTCTTCTTGCTTTTTCCTGCAATTTGGAGGCTTACAAGCAGACTTGCAAATGAAGGACTCTCACATGTTCACAATAAGCAGGTTGCTCCAGGTTTGATAAAATCATTGTACTTGTGGCTTCTGAATAAGACTGCAGTTCTTTGATCCTCTTAGTTGTTTGTCATTGCAGAGATGATTCTGAAACATTTTGCTCTGACTTTCAAACGTGACAGCCAAGTTAAATTTCTAATTTGCTAATTTTGGTTTTGCAACATACTGCATTTTTTTTCATGAAAGTGTCTTTATTTCATAGCAATTCTTTTTGATAAATCAGGAAGTCCGCATTTACCCAGTCAATATCTGTTGAAATGTGGTTTGTGTCCTTGAATTTACTTCTGTTTATTTGTTGTGTTTCTGTTACCAGCTGTTTTTCCAACTGATTAGTTATGATGTAATTCCTCTCAATTTTTATACAGTACCTATCATCCCATGATAGCTTATACTTTCCTATTCCTGCTAGCACAATTGCAGAAAATGCTAACATAATGGTTAAACCTCTGTATACCCAAAATAACCTCTAAATGGTTTCAACATAGTGGAGATTTTTATGGAGGACAACTGCACAGAATTGCGTTTACGTTATTGATTTTAATTACCGTGCATGCAGCTATTTTCTCTCAGCAGCAAGAGGCAGAGCTCGTACCCATACTGTGTGCAGACTGCTTCAGCAGAGATGCTGGCAGGACCTCACTCCTCTGCCCAGCTGTTTATTGTGAATCTACAAGCAGCTGTGCACATTCACACAAAGTGCCCAGCGGGATCCAGCAAGAGGCCCGTAGGCGGCAGAGCCACAGCAAGGAAAGCAGATGGAAATACCTTTTTTCCTCACAAAACTTGCAGGGATACAGAGGCTGCAGGCAATGCACACTTTGTAATTTCACTGAAGTTGGCCCGAAGGATGTTAGGAAGGAAGGCACAGATGCACACAGGCAGATAGGAGTGCATGTTCACACCCTAAGAGAATGTGAGATTTGTCTCTTTAGAGAATGAGGTAAGAAAGAAATTTGAAGCTGTTCTTATTTCTTTGCATCTCTCTCTTGCCTATTGTCTACTTCCTTTCCATGGCCAAATTGTCTTTTTTGTTGCTTTGCTCACTTAGATGTATTAGTGCAACAATGGATGAAGAGGAGCAGGAGTAAAAAAATCATAATTCTAAAAACTGAGCCAAGCATCCTCATTATTTTTTCTTTGATGAGGCTTTTCTTAATCTCCTTGGATACCATTCTGTGATTCTGAGGTGAAGTCTGATTTGCCGTGCATACTCATTGTTTATTAAAAAGGCAGTGTTTGCCATCTGTCTCAGTGTATTTCCCTACTGGCAGAGGCAGTGAAAATAGAAAAAGTGAATTTCAGATGAGGGGCAACTAAAATAACCAATGGGGAAGATGCACCCATGCTTTTCTTGGCAGTCCAGATAGGTGGCAGAGAGCATTTTGTGCATCCAAGAGAGCGTGCTGGGAACAGGAAAGAAAGATCTGCAAGAGCATCAAAGGCAAAATGTGCATGGGAAGGTCTGAGAGGACTGAGGAGTTCAAGAGGGAAGAGTGGGTTGGGGTTTGGAACATACAAGAGGTCCCTTGAAGACTGGAGTTTGACTCATGTGTAGGAAGAATCCTAAAGGATCCGACACATCCACTGCAGACCTCACATCAATTTTAATTTCTTTAGCCGACTTCCACTTTTGTAGAATTAACTTCTTTCCAATTAGACTTGCCCTTAAAATAAAATGCCCTTGATCTTTGCTAATATTTGTAATGGAATCAAAATCCCCAAGGATAAAGATATTAGGATTCAGAAGCAAGTCTATGCTCATTTTTTTATTTACTTTTCTATTACTTTTCTTTAGAATTAATACTCTCCTCAGCCTAGATTCACCCTTGGAAGTCTACAAGGACCAGCTACACAACAGTCCTCCCGCCCTCCCGCTCTCCCCACACGTCCCTGTGCTGGGAAGGCAGCAATCTCCTCTTCATCAGAAAGACACGTGCAGAGTCAGAATAAGCCTGTTTCTGAAGTTTCAGATAGAAGTTAAAGTAGTATCTTCTTCTCATAAACTTGGAGCTTAGAGAGGAAAGGAAATTGGCCACACTGTGATTTTTGAAAACTAACTTTCTCCTGTCTTCAAGCCTAGAGAGCTGATCAGATGCTCAGACACAATGGTGGTGAAGACCAGGTTGGCCTGGTGCTTTGGACAGTACTGCTATGTCTTGACCAGCCAAAATAATTATATATTCCTCCATCAAAGCACTTTTTCCATCAGAGGTATCTTCATTTCAGGAGTCATTTTGAAGTGTTTTCCAGTTCCTATATGTACAATGAAATTTATGTTCAGAATTCTGTTGATTCATTTCATTAATATTTGATTCCACAAATCTTTTATCTCAAAAGACTCCACTTATTACTAGTATCATTACTACTGGTGGCATAGGCTGGGACTGAGATACCTAATCAGAGGATGAGCATTTATTGGCACAGTGAGGAGGGAACGGATGAGTCACATCATGGGAATGTTCCATCTATTCTGCTACATGAAAAGGTCCATAAAGCATTTTAGGCTGGGGCCAAAATTAAAGAAAACACAAAAACCAGCTTAAATTGCCAATCTTTTTCCATGCCAAACTTATCCAGAAGTTGCATACCACACCATTTTGGATGCTCCTCTAATCTAAATAGTTTGTACATCAGTCCTGAAACACTGCTCTGATGATGGTAACTCATGGCTTGCACACAAACTTAAGTCAAGTCATACTGCCGTGTGTTGCCAGCTCAGAGGATGGGTAATATGGCAACACTCTCTCATTTCCCACACGTAGGTAACTATTCTCTGCTACTTGGCTGTCAAAGTGAGAGAAAGCAGGGGACAGGAGTCTGCATATTCAGCTTGCTGTTGTGTCTGCTGCCACCCAGGAAGATGAGATGAAAAACCATGGCACTGCACTAAACCTTGGTGGTGGCAGCTTAAAGCTCAAGGGAAAAATAGGAAAATGCAAGAAAGGAACTGACATGAAAATTATATTCTCCCATTTCTGGGACATCTACCCCCAGTATATCACAGCGATTTCACAGACAACTGCACACCCTGCGACAGAAGGGTCATGTGCCCTCTGTTTGAGGCTCTTTTCCATTCCTATTTGTCTGGGGCCATGACAGACCTGGCAATTTCTCGTTACAGCTCTGCCTATTGAGCTAGTTAATGAGCAAGCATCTGGGGAAAGCATGTCCTGGGTTTGTGAATCCCCAGGTATAAAATTGTCCACTTGAACCGTGGTGGTAAGCGTGACTTGCAGCCTATTCCTGCAACCCAGTAGTGTGAAATGAATGTCTAGTCTCTGAGTATCACCCCCTCATTTAACTGATTTCAGCTGGAAAATGTGCAAGCTTCTCCAGCTCCTGGTAGGACTCAAGGTACCATTTCCAGACCCCAGTCTTCTTTCCCACACAATCCAGTCCTTCTGCTCTTGCAAGTAGGAAAACAGACACAGGGACTTGACTCCTACCACCATATCCAGTGGATAATGATGTCGAGTGTTTAACCTAATTGCTCCCACACACAGCCACCGCAGGGGCTGCTTCATGCATGGCACTGTGCATGAGACAATGACCCTTGCAGGCAAGATCAAGGCTGGTGTGGGAAGGTCACTTGTTGCTTCTCTGTCATTACTGAGGTGATTGTCATTAATCCTCTGCCCTTTCACCCCTGTATAGTGGCCATATTCACTGGGGATCCACTTTAATGAGTAGCACTTAATAGGTACACGGACTTCTGTCGTTACCTCCTGCCCACCTGCTTCTTTCTCCCATTTTTCAGGCTGCAGCCCCTGGTGTGTCACAGGAGCTTTCAGAGAGCTGCGCACCAGGGAAGGAAAGGCGATGTGCCGTTTGTCTGAGGCAACTTTTCCATGCCTGGGGCATGCCGGTAAATGGGAGGAGTTTAGGACTAGCAAAAGTCAAAGAAAGGGAAAGGATGAAGGGGTGTAATGAATGAAACTGTCATTGAGCATAATGTAAGCAGTTTCTTCATGTCATCTGAGGTTATCCAGACTGACAAGTAAGCAATGCTGTTGTCAAGCACTCTAACAAAAAGGGATGCCATCTGTGTGCAGTGCACTGGAGCCACAGATGCACCATGTTCAAATGAACTAAAGCATGAAAGAAAGCTCTTGACCAACTCATTGCATAAAATCTGAGAGTCTGTTCTTTAAACTAATATGGTAAGAAGCGCTCCCTTCTCTGTCCTGCTACCCCAATTAAAAATGCTTTATTTCTTTGGACCATTGCCCTCTAAATGCTCTTGCACTGATTCAAGTGAAAAGTTTCACGTTCCATCAACTGGGAATTCTACCATGAGAAACACAGTCAGTTCTTCTGTCACGATTTCTTTTTCTTCTGCTCGCTGCTTCGGTGATTTAAAACAGCTCTCAGTTCCTATGGCCGATGAAGGATCAAGTACCCAATGAGAATACTCATCAAATCCTCGGACGGAGGGTTTATATGACTCTTTTGTCACCTCTGGAAGTTGCTGTACTGAAAAGAGATGAGAAATTCTTCAATAAAAGAAAGGGATTCGGCATTACATTTGTTTGCAGCCCTTCTGGGAGACAGTGATTCAATGATTACAGGTCCTGCAGGTCAAGAGGAAAAATGGTCGTCTCATTAACAATATTTGATTGGGAGCAGAAGCTTTTCTCACAGTGACCATCAGGGCATCGCATGTCCTCCCAAGAGACACCCACAGAGCATTTGGGAGCTTGTGTCCACTTTGAGAGCCTTCCCGTGCATGGGAGGTAGCTACTCTTGGTCTGGGATTTTTGCACTACGATAGCAAAAAAAAATGGGTATATAGAGGGGAAGAGAGGAGAAGGAAAAGGGAAAATCATTCTAACCTGAGGTTAGAGCCTTCTCTAGGTATATGCAGGTGTCCTGGTTTCAGCTGAGAGAGAGTTAATTTTCTTCCCAGCAGCCAGCATGGGGCTGTGGTTTGGGTCTGTGCTGGAAGCAGCGCTGANTGGGAGGGAAGAGGAAGGGGGGGCAGCGGCGTTCGGAGTGATGGCGTTTGTCTTCCCAAGTCACCGTTACACGTGACGGAGCCCTGCTGTCCTGGGGATGGCTGAACCCCTGCCTGCCATGAGGAGTGGGGAATGAATTCCTCGTCTTGCTTTGCTTGTGCACGCGGCTTTTGCTTCACTTGTTAAACTGTCTGTATCTGAACCCACGAGTTTTCTCACTTTCATTCTTCTGATCTCTCCCCTTTCTCCTTGGGGTGACTGAGCGAGCTGCTACATGGTGCCCAGCTGCCGGCTGGGGTAAAACCATGACAGCAAGACAGTTAAAATTTAGAGAGGAGTGAGAAACCAAACTTGAATTTCTCCCTGTAAATTTTCAAAGCTTGGCTTAATAGGGCTTGGTTGGCAATTCTTCACTTTTCCTGATGTCTCTGCAGATCTGAGCCTTGGCTCCATGTTCATTTTCTGTGTTAAAACGACTTGCAGTGCATGAGGGGAAAAAAGCCACACACCTTAACAAAGTACTCAATATGCATGAACTTAGGATGGCAGTCAAGGACTGCCATGTACCAGAATACCCCTTTTAAAAGCAGCTTTTATGCTATAAAATCAGCAACAAAACATCTCTGGGTTCAGTTGACCTCCGCACACTTGAGTCTGAATATCCAAGATGTATGTCACCTCTTCTGGAGCTTTGGTGTCATGTTAGAAAGGAAAATATAATTATTATCATGTTGTTGAACTCAGTTGACAGAGGATCTGATACTTTAGGAATGTTTTCGAGATGCCTAAGGTGAGAACAGAAGGATACTGCATTCCTAATTAAAAGGAATAAGAGCTGTAGTTTGATCAGTATGATTCTCCAGCTGAAAATAGAGCACCTATAGACAATGAAGCTAATGTCTAACGAAAGAAATACTTGCACATAAGATGAGCACTGAGTGATTGGCCCAATCTCTCCCTGACAGAGACAATTTAATTACATTTCTTCACAACGACATCACCACTTGCAGGACTGTAGGGGTCTGTCAGTTCCCAATTTCAAGCATAATTTTTGAGGCCGAAAATGTCGACTCAACCGGCACAGACATAACATATCACATGAAGCACCAGTCAAGAGATGCACGTATTTTTTTTAACAAGTGAAAAATACTTTAATCCTTTGAAACATGATTGAACTTCAAACAAAAAGCAGCATTGTCAGTTTTCAATGCTCAAAAAAATGCTATGCTGTACTCTTCCCTCCCAAAGTCAAAGTGTTAAGTCATAACATTGTTTAGATATATACACAGATACATACACATAATTATAAACATACACATATATATATGTACTTGTGTAAATATTTGTGCATATATATATAAAAAATGTATATAAAAGCAATTTCTTGTTTCTACTTTTCATTTGTAAGCTGTTATTAGGTATCTGCTTCTCAAGTGAAGGACTCTTTTTTTCAGCCACTAGTCCAGGTAAGTTACTTCTCTTGTTTTTCAGTCTTTCTTTTCTTGCTTTGGGTGTTTGTCTGCATGTTTATTGTTGGGTTGTGTTTCTCTCAATACAGCCTGAAATTTTAGAACATTGAAAAAATTGTTGCAGACATCACATCACATTCATAAGGACCTGAGTGCTGAAAATGGAAGTTCAATGCAATGTAGGCTTAGTAGATTACTAGGTTTGGTTAAAAAAGAAATAAATGCTTCAGTTCAGAAGAATGGGAAATAATTTCACTACCTTTCACAAATATTTCCAAGACTGTGTATTAATGCTCACTTAAAAGAAATATGTTAAAATATTTTAAAAAAAAAATCTGAAAATGCCAGCAAGGAATGTTTCAACAAGATAAAAAAAAAATTTCCCAGTTTCTTTCTAACATAGGTGCCCAGTGAAAACCTCCATTGCCCAGAAGACGTCTGCATGAACAGGTCCATCTTGTGTTGCTTCAGACACTGAGACCAGTGGATGGAGACTGCCATTGGGATGGGGCAGCTCTATGTCTGGCCATGGTCCCACCCTGTCCATAGGTCACCCACACCTGGTACAAATATTGCACCTTACCCACAGACACACAGATAAACCTCACTGTTACGTGATGTTTTGTAAGGGCTGTGTGAATTACAGACATGTTGATTCTTTCGTGTAGTAGACAGATGCCTAGGTTAGAATAAATTGGCTGCCAGCCACAATCTCACCGTGGCCACTGGAGTTCAGTGCAAGACTCCTCTGACAGTGCTGCTGGTGTGCCTCGAGGTAAAGGCTGTCCCAAGTTGAACGTCATCCCCTGGATCTCCCACACTGGTCCTTGGTCTTACCTGGCAGAATTTCTAAAGTACAAATGAGTTAAGGCTCCTGGACCAACCACAAATTTGGCTTGCGTGTCTGTTCAGTGGATTTCTGTTGGTAGCAAACCCAAACAGGGAACTTGCTGCAGCCACCACCCATATCTGTAACATCTGTTTTAACCTCAGTTATATGATTGATGTAATTATTTAAAATGTTGCAACGTGAAATGAAATTAGATAGTGCTTCCCTTGATGTTTCATTTCCTTACTTAGAACTGGTGGGAACACCTTGTTTGAAATGAAGTTTCGCCAAAACAAAGGAAAAATATTAAAGCTTTGAGAGAATATTTTCTCCTGGCTTCAAACAAGCTCTGCTTAAATCGCACAGGAGCGACTAACAGAAGCCAAGTTTCTTTTTCTCTCAAACAAATTTTCATCCTTACACATGCTCTGGGATTATCATCTTTTAATCGAACACCAAAAAAAAAGGTATATTCATCTTTTAAGCACCGATAAAGACACCATTAAAACGTAAATTTCAGCAAGCACCTGGAGTTTTTATTTGTTCTAATCTGCATGACATGGCTTCCCTCTTTTCATAACAATGTCTTCACCTTGAATGGGGCTTTATATGCTGTATGTGTCGCAAAAGATAATGAACTAAACCAACTCGAAGCTGACTACAAGGATCATGTGAAAATAAATACCACAACAGTGAAACCTGCTTTAGAACTTGGTTGTTTATCTATCCACCTCCAGTTATATACATGTCATGACAGGCATAGAGACAAATTACCTATCAAGGTTATGGTTGCAGTTGCCTGGCATAGGGAAAGCAGAATAAGTTGCACATTTTAATGTTTTCAGCAAGAAAAAGATGTAAACTTTTTGTATGTCTCTGGCTTAGTTTGGGTATTTTTCCTTCCAGCTTCTTTTACATCTTCATCTTGCAACTCTGGTGTTAGTGATGGCAGCCACAAGTAACATAGTGCTAGGCTTTTAAGAACTAAGACACATTATACAATCAGTGAAGAACCATACAGGGTACTAAGAAAATAATCACAAGTGAACACAGACCAAATTGGACAGACTAAATCTTCCAATCCACTGCAGATCTCCCATTTTCAGATTTATTTACATCTTCCCACTAGATGGTACTAAGAAATAAAGTGATGGTAGCGAGACACTGTTCAGCAGGAGTGGGAAAACCACAGCCTCACCACCAGTGCTGGTACAATGCCATGTGGACATGAGGTTTGCCGTTCCTAAAGAAATGCCCTTTTCATGGAGCACTCCCTTAAGAAGCATCGCCAGTGGGAATAAAAATGAATGTGCCTTCAATGAGAACAGTGCCCTAAAGACTTTATGCCCATCTGCCTGCTTTCTATCTGACCCTGAATTAGGCCTTCAGAAGGTGTAGTATTTAATACAGATACTGGGTAGTATGTACCTTCTCACAATTAGTAGAAAGTGCTGTTTTGTAATTAAAGGGTGAAGTGGGGCATGATGAACATATGGAAAAGGAGACCCTTAATAAGTGATGCAGCTTTCAAAGGAAATTGCTAATTAGTATGCATTTGATGTGTACTATACCAATTTTAAGACTTTGCCTGGAATAAATTGCTATGTTGGGTGTTCGAAGGAGTAGTGAGATTAGCATTTACAAAGGGGGCAATTTTCTGTCTTCTTGACTCTGTTAAATGGAGGAAATAACTTCCAAGACTGAAGCAGTAGTTAGCCCATCAATCATCCTCACAGCTGGAAACTGGGGATCCCAAATGCTGAGATGAGTTAATCCGTCAGTTAATAAGTTCATAGTGGCACCATATGGTGCTGGGCCACTCCATACTGGGGCAAGGACAGCACTGTTTACACAGGCATGCTGCTTTCTCAGGTACCTCCCCGCTGGCAGATCCCTTTGTTCTGGAGGATCAATTTACTTTGCATGGTAAATTGACTGAATTGATCAGCTCAGAGCACGTAATTGTTGTCTAATCCCAGGGAATCATGTCCTGCCCGTATGGGAGAGACAAAGGGTGCTGGCAGCGGGCAAGTTTCTTCCTTCATCCTGGAGACTATTTTTTCCGGACATGATGGACATTGATTAAAGCTGCCGGTGGGTGGATGCGCAGTCCGTATCGACTTTAAGTGACAAACGTAATGGGAGGACCAGCTTTCTTCAGGGATGCTGCTTTAGGGGTCTGATGCTGTTGCTAATTGTCCCGAGGTAAGAAAGCACACGGAAGTTGGTACCACCAGTTCAAACAGCGACTGGTACTTCTTTAAAATCTGAACACCGAATCATCAGTTAGTGAACAAGCGAAAGATAGAGGAAATGTGTTTAAAGCTACACAAGCAGGGTAATTTCAGTACAAGGCACAAATAGGCCATGTCTCTGAGTTGGATGAGGGCTCACCCAGACGTGCCTGGGTGCTCCAGAACACACAACCTTCTAGCTTTAACCTTGAGATTCCTTGATTTTGCAAGTAAATTTGAAGACATCATTTCAAAACGCAGTGATTATGTTTTAACTTAAGTAATAAAACTCAAATCAGATTGCAAATGTAGAAAGTATCACACTTAATCTTTTCTATTTAATCTGGTTTCTTTTCTATAATCAGTGGTTTTCTGATTAGTTTCCAACAGGAGGGGTAGATTCTTCTTTCACTTTACAAAAAGAAAATCTTTTTTTAGCAAGCAAAATAAATAATATACTTCAAAATATCAGAATTATGCATATTCAGAAAGTGTGATGATGCATTAAGTAAAGTTTACCAAAGATGGGATTGCAGCACTGATCAAATAACCCACATTTTTTAGAGGGTTTCCCAGTCTTCTCTTCACAGCAACTCTTTAGGGTGGATTGTGGGAATTTTTCTTAACTTATTACTTGCTATTTATTTCAGGCCCTTTGCGGACTGAACTTGGTGGGTAAGTATGACCTAGTATATATGTCAAAAAACACTCTCTCTGAGGTACATTTCAGATCTGAACTTAAAGAGCTAAGTCCTAGAGAACTGGCTTCTGAATTTAATTATTTTGGAGCTATTATGTTCATTTTGTGGTATGTTGCTTTTTGATACTCGTCTCAGTATGCAGAACTCATCATTCTGACAGCCAAACTACTGCCAAGGGTAAACATCCCTCCCCTGTCCCTTCCTTTTCTGCTTCCCCAAAACTTGCTCATTCATTTTAACAAAAAGGTGCTGGAAGGAGACTCATGCTCGCAGGAGTTTTTGCCAAAAAAATTGGCTAAAGAATTCTCCCAAACTTCAAGAAAAGTTTGTCTTGTCTCTTTTCAGCAGTGACTGAGAACTACAGTTTAGAAAACTACTGTTCAGGAACCTTCTAGGATGAATTAGAAAGCATCATTGGCAAATACCTCCAAATCCAAAGGAGGAAGCAGTAAAGCAGTGCATCCAGCTTCCACAGCACTATTTAAAAGCAAGCAGTGATTTTTTCAGGATGTCGAGCCGACAAAGGCACAGATGAGCTCAGCTGAGGCAGCAAAAGGCCATGTCTTCATCTGCAGTTTACTTTTCTCAGAAAGCAGAGTTTTGCGTGGAAAAAATATATGTAAGTGTAAGTAAATGAGTATAGGTCCCTTTTCTGCCACTGCTACCTTTAAAGAGAAGAACCTTCAAAGAACACTTTTAAGACTTACTTAATTTTATGCATAAAAGAAGTAGAAAAGATTACCTGTATATTAGTGATTGTGTTTTTAATTCCCATAGTAGATTAGGTCATACGTAGTGTCACATTAACTACAATAGAAAATGCTGATTACAGGGTCTGACTTTATGTTTAAATTAAAGACAGAATGATGGAACATCTGGGGGGAAAGACAAAAGAGATGATTTTGTAGATATTAGTATTGGGAATGGGTCTATTTTAAAAATAACAAGCAAAAATATATGTTAATGAAACTTTTCCATTAGATTATTTCATGTTTAAGGAAAGTAGTGTATTCCTGTAGTAACCACTAGGCTTTTGATCAATAAAATTAGAGTTCAGCATCCCAAAAATGAAACATCCCAATAGCATGTTTATAACATGTACAGTATTACATACCTGAAGTATGTAATGTATAAAAAGATAGGTTGCTTTAAAACTAGTTTAATTTCATTTTGCAGCTGAGCTCTGCAAACCTCACAAACGCTGGTTTTCTAATGAAAATAGAGACATATCTTCCTATGCAAAGCATTTAAAGCCACAGCTGCAACAAAATAAGATGCGTGTTGGGGCTTTTTCTGAAAGTTGTTGGGGTTTGGAAATATATGGCGTCATCACTGGGGAAGGAGAGTTGCTGGCACACGGGCAAGGAATCTTGCTTTTTCTTCTCCTAAGTTCAGCAGGGGAGAGTGTGTAAGGGGGAGGGAAAAGCTGCTTCACACGATTACTCTCAGCCCATCAGCACTCCCTGCAATGCTGCGGGTAACGAACCCTCCAAATAAAAGTATTTAGCGAAGCTCTCCACACACCCCCGGCTTGCCAAGCTGCGTAGCACATACGATGTGTAATAGAACAAGGTATTTCTAAGCTCCGGGAGTAATTGTGAATGCACTCCAAACAGCAGCCTGACTGCATCAGCGGCTGTTGCTGCCTTCCGTTCAAATTCTAAACACTTAAATCCAAGGGATGCCATATTCTGCGTTTTTGGTGTTGATTTTTTCTTTTTTAACTGACTTCAAATATTCCCGAGCACAGAAAAATAGCAGGATACTTGGAGGCACCCTCATCACTATTTCTTTGTGAATTCCTCTTTCTGGACAAGCCGCGGAGATGATGCCTGAGGTGACAAGTCCAACCCGACACTGAGGGGACCGACGGGATCTTTTAGAGACCCTTGGCAGAGTGACGATGGCACTAAGCTGTAGTTACAATTAAAGCTTTATTTTCTTAGCAGGATATTGTGGTTAGTATAGAGCAGAATTTACAGCACGGGATTTCTACAAGCGGAATCAGCGTAGCACAACTTACAGGCAGCACAGAGTCGATCATACAACCGTTCCACGGACCGCGCTCTGTGCTGTCCCGCTTCCCTCCCCTGTGCCGGGGCCATCACCAGCACGGGCTGGCCGGGCACCGGGGACATTCAAGNCACAGGACCTTCAGGGCCTGATAACGAGGGGAGGGGGATGAATACGTGACCTGTTTGGTCACAGAGATGGACTGCTTGACTCATAAAGTGGTGTTAGTTATGCTAACCACATTACCTGGGTTGGGAGCAGGGGTACTGGTCACAAGTAGCTGCCAGAGTTTGCCCTTTAACTCATGCAGCTGGGGTCAGTGCTTTGAGATCCCAGAGACCTCCAACACATCCTTGCTTGTGGTCCAGTCTCACCCAGAAGCCCCTGTCAGAGCTCGGGTGTACAGACATAAAGTTCTGAGGAAGAAGTTCCAGACCAAAGCTTGGAAGTGCCCATCTGAATTTGGGCAGACAGCTTACCTAAATCAGAAAGGCTAAGCGACCTGACTCTGAGAGATTTTGGCTTCAAAAAAAGCAATGATGTAATTGTCTCAAGGCAGAGGGAAGTCTGGAATTGCCCTTCCTGAAAGTTTCAATAATTTCTTGCTTTATTAAAGTCCTCACATGAAAATGAGCTTGCAGAAAGTGCCTGACCTTACGCTTCACCTTGCAAGGTCCACAATACCGACTCTACAAAGGGACAAAGGGACCAGCAAACGTTGGTCGAGTCACTATCTGTCTTTAGAAGGTATCTGAATGCAGGTTTCCTGTTTTGCCTGAATATGTCCTTTGGACATAATATAGAGGAGAAAGGTGAGCCTCTTTTGGCTTGTACAGATAAAGAATCACAATTATTAGGACCAGAGGTGATCTCAAATAGCTCTTCTGATATCTAAAAGATACGGCTTGTATAAAGAACCAAAAATTACGAATATTTCTGCTTCTTTATTTGCTGAATACAATTGTCCTCAAAGAAAAACGTTTCTTTGCAAGAATCAACTTCACAACTAACTACTCTGCTGGACCTTCAAATTCTTGGCTGCAAATGGTACAAAAAGTTTTTCCATTTTTCCTCTGGGGACGAGTCATCCAGTTTGCATGTTTTTGAAGTCAGCTATGTTTTCTCAGACTCTTTGTGAATCAATCTTCCATGCTCACATGATCCTTACAGACAATACCTCATCGCCTGCTAATTGCAGACAAAGTAAGCCAAATTTTTTTTGTATGCATAGAAAGAGACCATAATGCAACCACTCCCCATGTAACAAGGAGCAGCAGAAATGGACAGAAATTGTACCAGAATCAAGAACAATTTTGTTCTTCCAGTCAGATTTGGGCAACTGAGAAGAATTTGAGGTGCAGGTATAATGACACACAGCAGCTGGGGAACTGCCCTACCTGCTTATGTCATATCCATCACTCCCCGTTTCATGGCTTTATGTCCAGATATTGAGTGCAGGTCCGGACAACAATAATCACGGTACTAGCTGAGGATGTTCTGCAGCTGCGTGTGCATGCCTTCCTCTCACAAACCCCCAGGAACAAAACGATGACCCCAGGTAAGAAAGTTGCATTTGCAGTGAGGTCGGAGCCAATTCCCCTTGCAGAAACGTGGCAAATGAAACACATGACACCATCCTGCTAGGCTGCACTGTCCAGTTTCCATAGCACACAGCAACAAGTGACCTGTTAAATGATGACAAATCCTTTAGCTCCTTGGCTTTAGACCTCTGACCTCTTGACTCCCTGCCTGTATCC
This sequence comes from Psophia crepitans, assembly GCA_013399095.1. Classification (NCBI taxonomy): domain Eukaryota; kingdom Metazoa; phylum Chordata; class Aves; order Gruiformes; family Psophiidae; genus Psophia; species Psophia crepitans. Next base: position 81,094 of record VWZZ01001041.1, read on the forward strand.
AGGGAGCAGTCTGGGGAGAAGAATGCAATAAACGGCTTGTAATCTAGTGGTCTCAAAAGAAATTACATCAAAACCAGCTGTTACACCACTAGTCGTTAAAGACTGACAACATGTTAACTAAAATAGGGCCTTTATATTGTGTGGACTTCCGCAGTTGCTGAAGGTCCAGTGCTGTGCCCCACCCCGCTTTATGGAAACAGTAGGAAATGTCATTGCAAATAAATATGTCCTATCATTCTCTAAGCTATGAGTAAGATGTGTTTGATTGCAGTCTCTCCTTTCTCCTTTTAATTAACTGTGTCTGGCTTTGTTTCTCACCTCTGAGCTTTATGATGTGTTCCCAACTTCAGAGTACAGGGGTGACTCAGGACATCGTTTCTGCATTTCCAGTTGTCCCTGACTGATATATATATATATATATGGATATATGTGTGTATATATATATGGATATATAGATACATTTTGTTTTGATTATAATTTAAAATTTCTGTCTGTTTTTTCTTTTGGAATCATTACACACAGGTACACAGGATTTATGACGAAATAAAGTCTACAGCTGCCTCACTGGTTTCAGTGCTGGAACTTGTAATGATTTGAGGCACAAGTTAAAACAGACTGTCCCTGACAGTGGATGTCAAAATTTTACCACGGGATGCTTCAAATACAGACTACGTCTTTCTGTTCGTCTGTGCATGCATCCAGAATACAGCAAACCAGCAAGCATCGTGAGAAGAAAACCTTAAAATGAAGGAGCACAGTGGTGGTAGAGCAGCTTACAGAGGAACGCATGCTGCTAAGCACCTCTTAGAGTCCTTCAAACCCAAAGCAGTTGTCTACCATGTATTTGAACAAGGGTATAGATGAAAAGGAAAATAATTGAGAAGGAGGGTCAAAACTTTCTCATCACCTGACCCTTCCTCATCTTAATGTTTTTCTTCAAACCTCCACTTGTCTCCATTCCCTCTATGCAAACTCTATGCTACAACCTAAAGGAAAAATTTGACGTTAGACAATGAGTCAGTTAACTTCAGTGAAGTCATATATTTACCTCTGCTGTCTGTAAGATGCAGTAATAACAATTTAAAGGAAAAAAAAAAGTATTTTAAGTCACAGAGAATAATTATTTCCAGAAAGAGTCAGTTCCATTTCCATCTGATGCTTGTGAAAAGTGGTTAAAAGCTGAAGAAAGCTGGCAAGATGAGGCAGATACAATGAGTTAATGTGAAGCCAAATGATATTCTCAAAACAGAGAAGATACTGCATCTTTTCTATTGGTGGAGAAGAGATGGAGTGTAACATCTAACCTGGAGAAAATACATTTGTTAATAGACACAGAGTCCTCCTAAGCGTACACTGTACCTGTAGGCACCTAGGACCTGCCTTTCCCTGTCAGCAACGCAATCCGCCTACTTTTCCAAGACTGCCCAAGATTACAATACAGCAATACGCTCAGAAGAGTTAATTCTGGAAAAACGGACACATACCTCTTGATATTAGTTATAATACAGGATTAAACAGCTAACTGTTTAATCCAACTAGTTATTAGTCCACTAGGGTAGCTGTTGGATCCTTCACCCAGAGAGTGCAGCTCTGTTTTGGGGACGATCTCAGCCTACATCCAGAGGGAGATTCCTGATCACCAGATATGCTGGGTGAAACAGCTTTTCCTCCAAAACAAGCCATGAAATTTCTCGAAAGGAACAAGTGAGCAGAGAAGAGACAGTTTGATGGCTTTATGGACCTGTTTTGCAGAGCACTCAGAAGAGGATTGCCCCGGGATCCTGCTCCTTGTTTTCCTGGGCAGCTCAGTGCCCTGAGGCCAGAGCTCTGCTACATCTCGCCTGACAGTCACCTACCCTCTCGTCCCCTCTTGTATCAGCCTCCAGGATCTTGCTTTTCCAGCCCTCTGCTAGGGGCTTCCCTTAGGATGAGGAGCCAGGAGGACAGCTTCCAAAAAAAAAGTGTTTAAACCACCACTTTCTGTTACTGCATCTAGTGTTTCCCATCCTTAAAAATGTGGGACCAGATCCCAGGTCATTGGTATTTCCTCTTGTTTCAGTAGTCTAACTACAGGGTGACACTTAATTGAAGTTAAACCTGTTCCACAGACTGCCTCAGGAACTTGGTGTTTGGTTTGGAGGAACAGATCACCTCTGAGCCTGTGCACAAGGATTTAGGGAAAACAATGTGCCTGGTGCACAATGAGTCTCATGAAAAGTACAAAAAAGCTGGACAAGAGAATAGAATTTCACTTTAATTCCACTTTATTAAAGCATATATTCTTTAGAGTAGTTTTACAGATCTGACTAGAAACAAAGTGGCTTATGTACCCAAAAAGAGTTTCTTTACACTTCAAACTCCATCAGATGTAGGACCCAACTGAGCTGTCTTCAAGAAGTACTGGTTTTTTTGTTCTACTTTATATTTAAGATGACACCTCACTCAGTATGTGAATATATAGACTAAAATCCTCTGCTTTTGATGGTTCACTTTAATGATCTGCCAGAAGAGAATGAAAGCTCATCCCTCCCATGACGAGGTAGAATGCCTACTGAACCCTCACTTGGGAAAATAATCTCATATAAAGTTTCTTTGATTTTGAAACTATTTTATGTTTGTATTGATGTTGGCCTTAGGTAAATTTACTTTGTAAGAAAATGGAAGAGAATATTTTTAGCTTCTTTAAGTGTAAAGGAAAGAGATTTGTCTGTACCAGCTAGAAGGAACATGTGGTTGCTGCTGGTTTGGCAAGTGACACCTTACACAGTGGAGTAGTAGGGAGGGAAGCTGACGTAACATGTGTGGGTTGTAAGCAGAGGAGCAGAAAACATGAAATTACAGCTTCTGATCATTTCAGAGAAACATTAAGAGCAAAAAGATGATTGTCCTAAGGCTTTGAGGTGAGACTTTGGGGGTCCAGGTCAAACATGGGTGCTGGTCTGCCCAGCAGCCCACACCCACCCCTCATTCCTACCGAAACAGCACAAAGTGGTGAAAGGTGGGGGGCCTCCTCACAGCTCCATCAGTCAGCACGCTGTGGGGCATGCAGCTGTCCCTAGCAGCTCTGAGACCCTTCAGATCCCTCACACCCTGAAATAATCTTCTTTTAGTGCCTCTAGTGCTGAGACAATGCCTTTTTGTTGGTTAAACTGAACCTCTCAGTTTCATTTGGAGACGGGCTGTATAAGGAGCTGTATGTGATGCATTAAGCTGCATTATTCTCTAAAACCTGTATAAACCCCTAGGAGGCATACGTGAACGCCTGTGCAGGTTCTCATAAGGCACAGAAAGGAATTTAGGGAACAGCAGTACTGGCATCCTGAATCACATTTCTGTTTATACCTGGGTATGGCTGAAGGTGACTGATACCAAGCGGGGATTTTTCACAGTGTGAAAAAAAAAATCCCTTTTCTTCTGGCAGCTGGTGCAGATCCTAGTGCAGGGGCGTGAAACATCGTCTCTGAGAGATGGTGTGTACCAGTGGGAGTGCATCCCCTCCTAGTTCAATTTGCACCAGCCTGTCTGTCCCTGGATGCCGTAGCTGTGGGAACCTGATGAGAAGTAGTGTGATGGCCAAGGACTATTAGTGCACCACAGCTACAGAGGTCCTTTAATACTATACCACTACTGAAGTAATCATTTCTTCAGGGCTTGTTTATCCACAAACCTGTTGACTTTAAGAACACACCAGAACCTATGAAAATCAGAATTTTCCAGTGGCCTACTTAAGGATGCACTGGGTAGAGAAATATTCACTGAAAAATTCTTAAAAAGGTCAGAGGTCCTTGTTTTTCCAAAGCAACTTTGGCAACTATTTTTTTTCTTTTTTTTTCTTTGCTAAATCACCTCTGTGATGTTCCTAAATAGTTCCTGATGCTCTAAACAAAGTACTCCCACACTACTTCTCCTCCTCCTGGGTAATTTAGAGTTCAGAAGGAGATTAACAAGTCACCACTCCATGGATGTCTAGTGTGTTCAGCTAAACATTAGCATATACAATTGCTAAGAAAATACTGAAATAATCTACAGCAGAAAATATAATTCTCCATAAAATCCTCCTACTCCCTCACATGTTTTGTGCAAGTTTTCTGTGCTCTGAACTGGATCGTATTTGTATAACTAGAAAATGCACTTTGTGCAAGGGAAACCATTTTATAAATGTAGAATAGGAGGAATCAAAGTTTATATTCTTCTCTGAGTTTAGTTTTGTACATTTAATACAATGTATTTGCAAACTGATTTTCTTTTTATAAATCAGTACAGCTATGAGCCAGTCAAGCTCTTGTGGAAATGTACTGAGACAACTGCTCACTTATATTAAGGCTTCCTTAAACCATTCCTCATACCTACAAGGCCTGTAAAGGAACATTAAAATTTGTGCAAATGTCACTTAGTCCCAGATTAAGGACCTCTGCCCTCCATAAAGTGTAAAGTAGCATTAGCACAAATGCCTGTTAAGTTCTCTCTCTTTAACAGAGAGCATCTGAATGAGACTGCAAAATTATATCCTTTGTAGTTCAGCAGTGAGCTGAATTTTCATTTCAGATTATTATCTTAGTAATAGGAAAAATCTTAGCATTTTTGTCAGTATCCCAGCTGTGTGGCGCGGGTCCTGGCAAGGTTTTTCTACTGTAATTTGTGAAAGCCAGGCTTGACCCTCTGTTGCTCTCCGAAGAATAATTTTATGGACTGAAATGTATGTTTTAGAGACCAGTGATGTAGAAACTGAGAGCCTTCAGGGTGTAGGGATCTCTGGATGAGTCACTTTTAAACTGCTGCAACTAAACGACAGTTTACCAGCATGCCAAGCCATTGGAAATGCACAGCTGAGTGACTCTGAGTGCATTCGAATGACATATTTGATCTCATTTCCTGTTTATTTTATATGCTTAAGTTTATCAATCCAAGATGACAAGCTGAGGGCAAAACACAGAGATAGCTGTCTGAAATCCGGCAGCAGCCTTCCGTTCAACGCAGCGAATAAGGTATAGACACTATAGAAAATAATATATCTATCATTTATATACTGCTTGTTAACCATATGTAACAGATGTATCACATATAGAGGAAAAGATGTGCATACAGCTATACCTATAAATATCAGCTGTACATAAATTCATACACACATGCATCTGTAAATCTACAGGTATTTTACACAGGTCTATATTTGACAGGTCAGTCATGTGTATTTATAATGTTATATTTGTCTACTTTGCAAACAGAAAACAACACAAACATATGCAAATGTGTGCCTGATATCCAAGGTGAAAGTTTATAAAAGTATATATGCAAATGCAAACGCAAATGCGATAGTTCACTTTCATACAGTGGATCTAATTCTTTCCTCCCAGATGTTAGCCTTGAACGGCTATAATTTCATTGGAAATAAATGTATTACAACAGATGTACTCCAGCACAGAAAGCTTCAGATTGTAGGGCTGCAAATTTAGTACCTAATAGGCTTCATTCTTGACATAACAGGTTTGGAAAAACCATGTGATGTCTGCTGACTTTCTTCTTGTATCTGATATTTGATACTGCCTCACAATGCTCTGTGGAACATGCTCCCAAAATAATCTCTGTAACATGGTACGTAAGCGATGGTGTATCTGTGGTCTTGTTGTAAGTCACAGCTGGACTAAAATGTCTTCCTTTTTTTTTTTTTTTTTGCATAGGCTAAAATCTCGCTGAAGGACTCCTGTAGAATTATAATAGAAGATGGACTAGGTCTGAAGAGCAATTTCTATGTAATTATAAAGGAAAGTAGGAAAATCTACCAGCCTAATAAAAACTGATATTTTATATAACCTCTGTGGCTTTGGTTCACATTTTCATAAATCATTACAATTCTCATATGCTCTCTTTTCAGGCTTCTTCTAGAGCCTGTAGTTAATAAACTAGCCAGTAATGAAACTACTTTTTTTTGCTGAATTTAATCTAATCTTCATGTGAATTTTCCAAAGAAAATTTGAATTCTTGTAAAACCTTGTTTCCTGTAACCTTCACTTTATTCAGCATGAAAATATTTTCCATTTACTTACCACGAACAGTTATTGTCAACTGTGAAAGGACTAGAACTTCACAAGGCAAGAAAAACTGTTTAGTTTTATTGAAGCAAAAGTAAAGAAACATTTTTTACAAATGTTTTTGTCAGAAATGTGAGTACAGTTCTTTAACGTTTCCCTTCTTTTTTGACAGCCCATTGAAAACTCTCATAACTTTTTATGTATGGTAATACTGCCCATTAATTTATAGCTTTTCTGCTATGAATTTGCAAGAGCTGTTAACACGAAAGTAATAATCACAATTGTTCATGTTTTGTCTGCATGTGCACTGGCCCTGGATATTAAATGTTGCCTATAGGGGAAATTAATGTAGAATCCTGAGAAGAAAATTAGTATCTTTTAAATTCTGTCTCTAAAAGAAACAATTCTGCTTTACATTTCTCTGTTTCACCAGTTTGTTGGCAAACCATGGTGAAAATGGTTGTTTTGTTCAAACCAGTAGACAATTTGCCTGATATTTTTGGTTTTTTAAGTCTTAAGCAAGCTATATACCTAGAAAGACTACATAGTTCTATGGTTGTAGTGGTGACAACATCAATATTGTCTCATTAATTTCCCTTCCAGATCGGGATCTAAGTCATGGCTTTTGTTTCATGTTTAAAGAATTTAGACTCTAAAACAGGAATGACATTTTCTTTTACTTGAAGGAGTAATCACTATCTTATCACTCACACTAATGTAAATACTGCTAATAATTTATTTGTAACATGTTTTTGCTGCATTATTTGTGGAGAGGATGCTTCCCATTTATTTCTTAACAGAATTTCTTCAGGAGCTGGGAAGAATGTGTGGAAAATTGGAGGTAAAAAATAGAAGTGAAACTTCAACAATGGTAAATTCAGTAGACAGGTATTGGCTTTAACGAAGTCAGTCTAAAATATGCAATTATCACATGACCTTCATAAATAATGAGTCAAAACTGTCATCAGTTGAGGTCAGTAGAAAAACTCAGTAATTTCAGTGTACTGAGGCAGAACTGTACGTAATTTTGCTTCTTGACTATAGAATACTCATTGAATTTTTTACCTGCAAGTCAGCAAATTACATAAATAGGAGAAGTGGTACAACGACTATCCAAGAATACAGGATGTGGCTAAAGCTGGGAAAGGTCAAGTGTCTTAACTTTATCATTCCTTCTCCAAACGGTGCAAGCTGAGGGGGTGAGCTACTCAATGAAATTGACAAAATGCTTAGAAGAGTAAGAAACGTTCAAAATGTAATATGTTAATTTAAATAGCTGAAAACTGCAAACACAGATCAGCTTACGCAGACCCAGAAATGCTCTCCTGTACATAGCTGCTGATCAGCAGAAAGGTACCTCCTTTTCCAAATAGAGAATGTATGTTTAGAACAAAATGAAACATATTTGAAATCTTTGTCACAAAATATGACTAGCCTCTTAATGCTTTGTAAAATAATCTTATTCATTTCCTTTGGCTAATTCAAAGAGAAAGACTTGAAACAGAGTTGTTTTGGGTTTTTGTTTTGGGTTTTTTTTTAATTAATCTACTCCTTGCTGAGGAGATATTTCATATGACTGTGAGCAACTCCCTCAATTTTGTCTACTTAGTTCAATTGGTGTGATATCTCTAGTGCAGAATATTTTGATTGCTTAGGAATAAACATATTTATAGATAATATTTTTGAATAAAATTATCATATTCTGGAATAATTATTATGGATTTTTGATGAAACGATTACCCCAAAACAAAATTTAATCCCAAATAGATACTTCCCCTGTAATGATTATGAAATTGTTGTTCTGCAAAAGAGATGCTGCTCAATATTTTTCATGTAGACAGCATCTGAAAACACAATGTTTCATTCGTTAGGCTGTGCAAGAGGAACAACAGCACATCCCTACATCATGGCAGTATTCTAAGGACAAGAAAGCTTGCCGATTTGGAGGTTTTGCAGTGGCAGGTGAACCATCTAAAATTTATCTAAAAATAAAATTTATCTAAATTTAAAAATAAAATTTATCTTAAAAACATGTAAAATTAAGACAGATATGCCAATGAATGGGGTATTGACTTCTGTTTTGTCATCCAGACTACCATTGCCACCAGGTACTACATAACTTTTTTTTAAGTTAGGAATCTGGATCCTCACTTATATGATGGGATCAGTGACTGGAAGAAAGGCAGTTTTGTGACTTTGTGATAGCTATGAAACAGCAAGGAGGCCAAAGGAAAAAGTTCCTGTCGACTTCACTGATGTTTTGGATTGATACTGTCATAGCATGTCTTCAGATACAGAGTGTGAATTTCTAATGTACAGAAAACAAAACCTCTAAAAACGTGGAAGTCAGAAAGTTGCATTTATTTCTAGGAGATGTTTTAACAAAATGGCCATGACTTCTTCTTCCAGAACTCAGAAAATAAGCTACACATAGCGTGGGGAAAAGAAAGGAAAGGAAAGGAAAGGAAAGGAAAGGAAAGGAAAGGAAAGGAAAGGAAAGGAAAGGAAAGGAAAGGAAAGGAGACAGGAAAAAAAAAGACAAAACGCACAGGCATGTCATGTCAGAGACGCTGCTAACAAAAGCGGAGCTTTCTCTTCATCGTAGTTAATGATTCTGTGCCAGTGGATTACTTCCATTTAACGTAATATGTGAGGCATCACTCAGGTTTAAGCTTATTTTTAACCTAATATCGAGGATCTGAAAAGTTTTTACACTTACTGGGTGTTCCAGTATTTTGGCAAAAATTAAACTGCCACTTCATTTGCAATCAGATTTGCAATCAAGGATCTGATACCTGCCATTCCCATTGGGAAACTGTAGGTGTTGCTGAAGCTGCATAGCTGCATAAGAGAGGCAGGTGATCTAATCACACTCTGAAAGCATTGCTTAATGCATTTAACACCCTCTCAAGACATCTCTTTTCCCTCTTCCATGTGATAATTGAAAATGCATTTGCATTTAATGCATTCCTCATGACTTGCGGGTTTTGTTTGGGGTGTGGGGTGTTTTTTGGCGTTCTTAAAGTCATTTTCCCAGAACACCAGCCTGTATGGATTTTTAGCATGTTAGTGAATGATGCCCTACAAGAAACTCCATAATTCAGGGAGCAGTCTGCAAGAGTTACGGATTTCATTTTAATTTAAATGAAAAAAAAAATCATGGTCTGTTAAAAGTCGATTGTATTCTGGGGAATTTAGAGTTCGTGGAAGTGAGGGTCTTTATTACGCTTTAGAAGAAAATTGGTTAACAATACACTCTAGACAATACCGGGAGTTTAGTGTCTTCTAGTTTATCACTCTTGTTATCCCAGGGACCAATTCTCGAAGCACAATCTGTTTCCAGTCTTTTTGTCATCAGAGTGGAAAGATCAGTGGCCTTTGACATGGTGTGAGGTGCCGAGTGAATCAAGGGTGACTGCACCAGCAGGACGAAGGACAAAGATCGGAGCTGCGCTGAAAACAGCTTTGGAGCCTGCTGAGCATGAGAAGTTGCCCAGAGATCCCAGGGAGCTCAGTTTTTCTTGGCACTTGGTTTTCCTGGATGCAAACACCTTTCAGAACTTCATGTTGAAACATTCACACTTCAGACACTCCTCGCTGGGATATCACTGTGTCGCTCACTCTAAGCATCTTCAGAATGGCCTAAAAATAGGCCTGTCAGTCACAACACTAAGAAAATAGAAAACTTCCAACAGTGTGACATAGCTGAATACAAAGATTTACGTTTCCTACCATGGGAGAAAACACAGAATGAGGTTTGATAAAAATCTGGCGTTTTCTAGACAGATCAAATGAAAGAATGACTATAATTATCTCTGTACTTACGTTGCCTGTCTCATCAAAACAGCCTCAAATCACTCTTTCTAAGGCATAATTGCCTATGGTATAACTGATTTGTAACTTAAGAATTACATCCAATTGACATCCATAAATCCATGGGTCCTGATGGGATGCACCCGCGAGTGCTGAGGGAGTTGGTGGAGGTCATTGTTAGGCAGCTCTCCATCATCTTTGGTAAGTTGTGGGCAACAGGAGAGGTGCCTGAGGACTAGAGGAAAGCAAATGTCACTCCAGTCTACAAAAAGGGCAAGAAGGAGGACCCGGGTAACTACAGACCGGTCAGCCTCACCTCCATCCCAGGAAAGGTGATGTAACAACTTATCCTTGGCACCGTCACCAGGCACAGCAGGGATAAGAAGGTCATTTGGAACA
>VWZZ01001044.1:5437-18794 GCA_013399095.1 Psophia crepitans
AAGAAAGGGAAGAAAGGGAAAAATCTCTGTTTTTCAGGATACTGTTCATTTCTAAAATCAATTTCAGTGGCCAGCCTTATGTTGCACTACAGAAGAGAGAACCATAAATCCATTATTGTCTCCTTCGCTAATTTTGGGAGTTCTTTGTGAAGAAAAAAAACAATGGTAAGGGACTTCTTTTTCAGAAAGCTCTGCGGTCAGAGCTCTCATCTGGTGTAAAAGTAACAGAGATGATAAATATTTTTCTTTTCCAGATGTTTCATCTGAGGCACGAGATTGCTTTGAAGAATTCCTCTGTCCATTGGGTGACAAATATAATTCTGAGTGTCATGCAGAAATGAGGTAACACCACCTTTTACTCCTCTAACTGGAATGAAGTTCATATAAGTTTTCATAACACACTTTTGAATTATTGCATTTTCAGAAATATTCAAGAGGATTCAGAGATACCGCTGATTGCCTCAGGCACTATATGTTTTGCCTTCAGCTGCCCCCCACACACATCAAGCTTTTCTGCTTAAAGCTTCTGGGTTGCACAGAGAAGGCTTATGTTCAGACCTACTGTGACATAGAAAACTACATAAAATTACTTCTTTATAAAATGTTCTTGTTCCCTTGTTTGTGTTACATTTTATGACTACTTTTTAACTTCTGACTCTGTGAGATTTGTGGTATACAAAAGGAGTTAACACAGCTTATTATCCAAATCTATCATGTTGTATGCCATAGGCTATCATTCCAAAAGACTTTAGGGTTTAGCAATTACATTAGTAATATATCATTTACCACAGAATAACAGTAGCCAAAAAAATAATTTCCTGTCCCTAAAATTGCTTATTTTCCCTGGTTAAGACAAAACCAAGGAACAAGCTCTTCCCTGTAACTGTAATAAAAGATCCCATCTGTAGCACTTCGAAAAAACAGAAGTGCTCTACCACCAGGATAGAGCTGCGCATCTCAACTTGAACCATTTCAGCTTTTGTGTTCATTAACTCTCTGGCTGTCCTGCTGAGGCAGTCATCAAGATTGCCAATTGTGATGGTGTTTCTGCTGAGAGTGCTTGTCCACAAGCAAACTAAAAACATTAACTAACATAAAGGCCAGTGATTTTGAAACTTTAGTCCTCAGGCTTGTGAGAAATGTGTTCTGAAACAATTTCTACATTTTGCAGTGGAACCAGAGGAAAGGATGTTGGATTCTCCCAAGACAAAAGAGGTGGCATGAAATTGGTCTCACAGTCTTGTTTTTGTTTCTCATGAATAGCCATAAACAAACTAATATAATTAGCCATCTCTTATTTAAGTGACTAAGTTAAATAATTAGATTCTGCTAAAGGACAGCCATTCAGAGAAGCACATCAATTCATTTTTTACTCATCAGTCTTGCAAACAGAGAGGATCTGCTTATTCTTATCCACATAATGGCTGATCTGTTAAACGGCTCTGTAGTTTCACAGCAATGGTAGGCATCCATCTTGCTTTAGGAAACGCTAGTTCAGGTCCCTTGATAGCTTGAAAGATTACAAGCATAAGAATGAGTATGCAAGAAAGTTGCGAATTAAACAAAAATAATTAGGTTAACAAAATGTATAGTATTCATCTTTAGTCAGGCTATTTACTTATTGATTTTTTAAGTTTAATTTCAAAAGGAAGTGGAAAATGTCATGAAAGCCAAATGTGTTCTTCTTAAATCACATTTTTATAATGTAGAACAATGCAATGATATTAATAGAAGTAGATTTTTAGACAAGCAGTCATGTAATATGTCAGAGTTAAGTTCCACATCAGATATTAAAACAACAGCATCAACAAAACAGGGAGAATTAATTTACCCATCTCTGGTAGCTGGTTTGTCATAATACAACAATTTTGCAAATGTAGTGCATTTAAATCTGCAGACTGTGGGATACAAATCACTCCAAATTAAAGTCATGGATGGAAACATAAATCTAGAAATGGGGATCAGAGGAGTGTATTAAAACCAGAGTGCATTCTGAATAGCATCTAATAGGAAACAAACTGTACCTCTTTCTGAGCATCACACTTTCATCAACTTACTGCTTAATGGAGAAATTTAGAGAGTAAATTTTATATTAAGCACTCTATAGCACTAATATTTTGCTTTAGTAAGAAATATATATTTTTTGAAACTATAGTATGTTAATACTTAAGATTTTCCAACGCACACAGTGGCACAAGACAGTATTTCTACTCATATGTTGCTATTAAAAATGCTTTCTGGAGGCCATCAAGCTGATACCCTTCAAGTTTTAAAAAGTTAGCTGCCAATAAATATCTCTATTTTAATTTATTTTCTTTACTGTACATTTGTAAGGAAGCTGAAATGTGGCTACAATAATGTGTATTCCTTGCAAAAATAATAATAGTAATAAAAAAACCAACAAACCAAGTCTCCAACAAAATGTGATTTTTTTCTAGTTGTGCTCTGATTTCATGAGTTGGTAAGAACTTCAAAGTACCAGCTAAACAAGCCTTATATTTAATTAACATTTAGAAAACAGTCTTCAAGAAAGAGTACGATTGTTTAACTTTCACCACTGATTGTTTTATAAGAAGTAAGTGGATATTAGCATAAATACGGAGATACTTAATGACTGGATTGCCTTCTCCAAATTTTGGAAGATCTGCTATCAAACTGAGCATTTCACCTTTATCAGTGCCCTCTTTCACTCTCTAAAGCAAAAACATACCTACAGAAACTCTCCCAGACAAGAAGAAGAAGTAGAAATCTGGCAATACATAATTTTTGGGTTGTGTTTTCATTTTCTAGGCCTGGGTCAGATCAAAGTCAGTAGAGCCCTTTGATTTCTTCAATATTATCCCTATGGATGACATTATCAAGGGACAGCTAAAATACATTCTGCTATGCTGCAGACTGTGGCGAAGCAGCTGAAGAGAGACTTCTGGGAAATCTATAACAAAAGATGTGAACCTATTATTCCTTCAGAAGAGTACAAACAGGAATTGAATCATGCGTAACTTTGTAGTCTGAGTGTTACATTTACTTTTGATGAAAGCCAAAAGTCTTTCAGTCATGAGCTGAAATGCTGAGCTGCTGGAAGACCCACTTCTCTTGCATTAACATTTAATAATCTCAAAGTCAGACTTTGAATTTCTGGATTATCCAAATACAGAAAGTCTTTTCTGTAGCCCTTGTCTTGCTGCTTTCTTTTTATAGCTGTATACGTGCAGGGTTGATACAAGGCCTGTCAATTTTCTGTGAATTGTTAATCTGTGATGCTAAATAGGTTTTGGTTTCTGTGGAGCACACCAAGATTTGAAGACATCCTACATAACAAGAAATGGACAAAAAGGCCATTATTAGTGATCTGTTAGTTAATGAGCCTTGAGCTTAGGCTGCACAAACATGAACTCTGAGGTGCCTATTCAATTTGATGTAGAGAAATAAATTAATTAATTGGGAAAAATTACTAACACTATAGTAAAATAATAATAAATCAAGGATTTAGTCAAAATTCTCTGCCAAGTCCTACTTAGCAGGAGAGTCCTATTTGAGATCTAAAAATGGAAAACAAAATCAAGAAATGCTGCCAGTAAACCCCCAAATACTGTTTTTTTCAGTACAGAAAATAAAAAAACAAGAATATGTGAAGTATGCCTTTTGTTCAGGCAAGCAAAGTTTATTAATTTCCTCGGATTTTAGTTATAGACTAAAATAACTTCCTTTTCATTCTGACCCCCAGAACTAGTAAGCTTAACTTATTAGTCTTACCCAAATGCCATACTTCAGTGTTTTAACCTCAAAATACATATTTATAGTGTAGAAATGGGTGTCAGAATGCTTTTTGTTCTTGTCGTTACCATTTTCAAAGTTGCACAGCTTTATCTGATTTTTAGATAGTATTCTTTCCTACCAGGGACTTCACTGTAAGGAAAAGAAAGAAAAAAAATATTTTGGATACTTCACAACAAATTAAAAGTCGGAATCGGTGCTAGTACACTGGGATTTTTTGCTTCATCTCCAGCTATTCTTCCTCCTCTGACTGCCTGTTCCTACGCCTTCCTACTCCATCCTTTGTTTTAAAAGTAAGGCTGCAGTAGGATAAAATAAAAGTAAACTTTATAAGTTAAAGGAGAGGATGTATCTGGGATTTTCTTCCACAAAATCCCTATAGAATAGTGTCAACTAATGTGCAGCACTTGCTCTGAAATGAAGATTAATGGTTAGGTGAGATGTTTGAGTTGCACAAGCTTTTCTTAGCCATCTGTTTAAACATGAAAATAAAATGTCCAAGCTTAGAAGTTGTTTTACTTCAGCAGAAAAAAGAAAGGCAGGGAAAGATAAAAATTAAACAAAGCAACAACAAAAATTGCTTTTTTTATCTAACAAACTGTTTTGTTCTAAGTCCTTATTACTTTTAGAAATGTTTATTCTGAGACTTGGTTAAATTACCAGCATTCTGCAAGCATTCAATTTCCTTGTAGAGCAGTACACATGAAACTGTCTGATCTGGGATTATGCTGCTTTTTTTTTTTTTCCCCCAAAAAAAAACTTGGCAAGATATTTCAGAAATTTGAGAGACCCAAGATAACAACTTTGAAGTTGGATGAACCATAATCCTTGAATAAAATCAATATAAGACCCAAGGTTTTGATACAAATCATACACAATATATTTCAGAAAACATACCAAGGAAGGAAAAAATACACAACTAATCCAAAATCTTACAGGTTCTGAGAACAGCTGGTTTATTCTGTAGGATAAACATAAACCTTTCTATTAAGTTACACAGCTCTTCCATACAACAATGCATATAAAGATGTACTATATGGGTTCATGACAACTTAATGTGCTGTGCTATGCTATGTCCATACATGCCTTAAACAAATATTCCTTTCAAAATATATTTGGTTACCTTGGGCAGATGAAATAGGTAACAATATACTGATTATATAACTCAAAGATAAATTATATTATCTCCTGTGTGAGCACAGGGATTTTACTTTACATCCATTTGCTTACATAGCAAATACATTCAGTTTGGAAATCCATTTCCAATTAAGGGAAAATATATGCTCTGAGAAATAATATATATTTTCTACTATATTCAAGTACTCTTGTTGTTGTTTGCTTTTTTTTGGTTTTGGGTTTTTTTCCTGTCCTTACCAGATTGTTTTCATTCTATTTTGTCTTTGAATTGTATATAAACGGCTCCATTCTGAGTCCGGATTCTGAGTCCTTCACTAGTGAATTCCAGTAACTGAGTTGTGAGGTGGTAAAGACATAACTTCAAGCAGCTAGAATCCATGTGGAAAAAAAAATAAATCAAGTTTTTTGGTAATATGAGGGTAAAATTAGGTGTGTTCACCAATATAACAAGGTTACAGAAGCTTAGAGATGAGTCAAAAATTATGTTTCTAAACCATTTTGATGAATGTGGTCTATACGGCCTTAGTGAAAGCTGAAACCAATCTTTCTGTAGAACCACTAATATTTCAGAATTGTTTCATTTTTCTGACCTCCACTTCAACCTTTTGTAGGGATTCATTAGTTAAAGTTACCTTGTTATAAGATGATATGTCAAAAGCATATTTTTCTGACCTGCAGCTGACAAACAGGACCTAAATGAACATATACAAATACTGTACCTTAGAGTACCCTCCACTGACAGCCCTTAATGGATGATTTGGTATGAAATGAAAGAGGGGAACTGGTCACTTGTCTCTCTCTCTTCACTGGTTATCTTCTGAATTAATAGCATGCCAGAGCCTCCTCTGAGGAGCCTGTGTAGGTTTATTGCCGGCATGGGGACTTCCTTCATAATGGTAGTACAGTTCTCGTGAGGATACAAACCATCTCTGGGTGCTTTATCTGCTTGATGAAAAAAAAACAAAACACAACAACCCACACAACAAATAAACAAACAACAACAACAAACCACAAAAAACCCCACAGACCATATCCTTATCAGCATCTCAAATGTTGATCTATGGGCATTAAATTAAAAAAAAACAACCACCAACAACCAAACAAACAACGTCACATATGTAAGTCATAAATACCTAAAGTATTAGTAATAGATATTAATAAGTAGTTCTGAAAGTACCACTTCTATGATTCTGAACCAGTTCACTTATTTAATCACTTTTTAATATCAAAACTTATGAATTGTTAACATCGGCTGTAGTGAAAAATTGTCAGCTACTGAGAACACTTATGATATAGGGAAAATGGATGGGGTTCTTAAAAATCTAGTGTTAAAGACCCATCTTGAGCAAAGGGTTATCTAATGAAATTATATCTAAATCAAAATCTAACTACAGACTTAGTGAGATTTCTTGGACATTTGAGAAGATTTAGTATACGTGATATTTTTAACATTGAGCCTCTCACAGGGACTAATCTTTAATGTACATGGCAGACACTCAATCTTCTCTGCATCAGCCCAGAAAATCTAAAGCTTCCAAAGCTTCTCTTAAACAGTAGTAACACAATGTCAAAACTTAGGGATATTTTAACACCTGCGTATTTCTAATCAAAATAAAAATGCTTTAAACACTATGAAACGTTTATTTTTAACAGAATTTTATTAATTTTTCATATTTTAACTTTTGATGTTTTACTACATTACTAATAGATCATTGTTCTCACATGTTGATAACTGTAATGAAACACTTTTGTTCTGTAATTTGCCTAGTTTTCCATGACCCTGGAGCTCATTTTCTTCCAGTCATGCTCTGACCTCCGTGATAGTTTTTTGAAGACTCAGCAAGTTTTGTGTTCCAAAGGCTCAGCTAATTATATTTCATTACCAAAATAATAAAGATTGTACACAAAATAAAAATATTAACCTCTTTGATGCTGAATTATGCCCTTACTATCCTCGAATAATGCACTTGAATAATGCAGTGTGTCAAGTCTTACGGTACTAACTTGCTCATTATAGACATTACTAGTATTATCCAGTTTTATTTATCTTTTGTAGTTACTCAGAGTTTGTGCTTTGCTTAGTGAAATAATGCAAAGAGGGAAAGAAAGGGATTTGATTAGAAGTAATATGCTATGATTTTAGAACTGCGGGTCTGCATTGCCTCTTTACTGACAGTGCAGTTCAAATCGAGCGCTACACGTAAAAGAACACTTTGCATAAGCAGAAGCCTGAACCTATTAGCCCCAGCAAGACACTGGTCTTGATAGCTTCCCAGTTTACACTGCTACTTTGGTTCCACGCTTTTATACTTGAAGTGTGGATGCAAAGCAAATTTGCAAGAAAAAGAACCTGCCTGCTAATGAAGATGTAGCCTTGAATTTCTTCATACAATCAGTACCAGTTTCAGGACTGGACTGTTCTGCTTCTCTTCAACCTATTCCAGATCAAATTCTGCTTCCTGGAAAAAGATGGTGCTTTCTTCAGCTTACCTCATCAAGAAAAGTGGTTTGAAACTTTCAAATATTTTGATGCTGAGGAAGAATATCAGCATGTTACAAGGTTTGGATTACTCTGAAGTTATGACGTAATGGCAGATTGAGAAACACCGGGTGAGCATGTGGACATGGTAGCACAAAATAAGATTCCACCTACTTTTACCCTGCCTCTCAAGTTGAAATTCTCATCTCCAACAATTTGATTCACAGTTACCACCAACATTTTCCCTTGTACTCAGAGTACTCAAGTCTTGATTAAAATGAAGGGCTGTGTCATCATCAAAAAGTGTAATTCCCTTTTTGAAAATTTTTAGTACTATCGTTAAAACATTAAATATATACCATTAAAAGAGATTATTGAGACCCATCACAATGAGACTGTTTACAAAGAGAAAATGGACTACACATAGCTATAATTTCTAATCTATGAAAAGCATTTGACTCATTTAACTTGCTTAGAAACCATTTTAAGTGGCTTTGTTCAAGACTGCATGAAAAATAAAATAAGTTGCATTAATTTTTTCTAATTGCATATATTATTCTGACAATAAAAAAAAGTTATGTCTGCTTTTAGGTAAAAGAGTGATAAAATTTTATAAATATTACAGAGGCTTAGAAATTAGAGAATTCTCACTTCCTTTTTCACAGTCTTCATGTTGACTTGTGTTATCATGTTATATTTTTTTGCGTGTTTCACATTTCCTTTCCTTTTCCCTCCTCCTGTCTCAGCTAATTTAAACATAACAGTTAAATGTCATCATCCATTAACATTCCATATTCGTAAAGCATGAGCAATTTTGTGCTAATTCATACTATATTGTCATTTACTCCTTATGCTTATATCTTATGTTGTTTAATAAGTACTTTTTCTCTCTTTTTTTTTCCCCAAACTTATAAAAGAAAGTATTCAAAACACTGAAATGTTTTATGTTTTGACTTTTTTTGTCAGCATAATCTTCTCTCCCAGCAACTATCAGCTGGAAGTTTAGTTTGCTGAATTAGTACGCAAGACACTCTAATCATACTACAATGCCTCTGTGGGAAACTTATTTATTATTGCATCTATAAGAAAATAAACAAACAAACAAACCAACAAAAAAACCCACTTGGTAGTGTGTACTTTAGAGTTTTTTTGCCATGAATTCAACTGCTTAGAGTTAAGTCAGGAGTCTGTCTTGAAGTTTATTCTCCTATGAAGGCCATGGTAGCATTTTAAGATCCCATTCTGATCTCTATTAGTCATTAGTCAGCCTGTTTCATGACTATCCTGGTCACTATATCTCAACAGAAAGTGTCCAAGCGGAAATTTGACTACAGTCACAGATTTGCTGTTTATTAGTAAAAGGCTACTTTGGGCAACAATGAAATAGAAGTCTCACCAGTGTTCCATTATGAAATAGAGATTTTTCTGGTCATAGAATCATAGGATCATAGAATCATTAAGGTTGGAAGAGACCTCAAGGATCATCCAGTCCAACCGTCCCCCCACCACCTATTACCCACTGAACCATGTCCTTCAGTACTGTGTCTAAACTTTCCTTAAATACCCGCAGGGACGGTGACTCCACCACCTCCCTGGACAACTCGTTCCAATGCCCAACCACCCTTTCCGAGAAGAAAAGGGTGTGTGGTCAACACAAGTAGCTTTCTCCCAAACAAATAGTTATAAAGAAGTAATCTGAGAGTGGGGAGACCTGAAGCTTGCCCAGTCTTTGGCTGTAGCGCACTTGTCTGTTTCTCCTTCTAAACCTGACGTGTCCAATAGTGCTAAGGCAACCAGTATCAGTGCATATCTGTCTCTTGACATCAGGAATTGTAACATGCTCCTACTGACATAATCTGAAGATTGATTTAAATATTCTTTGTCATATACTATTTTCTGTTCTTTTGGCATCTTTCTTTAATTGAACCTTAGTAAATTTACCTGCTGCTTCAGTTTTTCCAGTTACTTGGAGTGGTAAATAGTGATAGAAGATAACTGAACTTTGACTTGAGAAGTCTGACCAACCTGGCATAAGTAACCAGAAATTTATTTATGTGTGTGTGTGTGTGTGTGTAAATCACAACGAATGAAGTCAAAAGAAACAGATTGCTCAAAGAGGCAAGTGAAATCTCCTTCTTTGCAGATATTCAGACTGAAAAACAAACTGAGCAACCTGGCCTAAATGAGCCTTGCCTTGAACGCAGAGTTGCGCTTGATAGCCTCCAGATATATGCTTAGAAAAGAAGAAAAACTTAGATGGACCAAAGAAATTTAAACTTGGATTCACAGTAACTCGTAAAATAAACACAAGCTCTTTCTTCCAACATCTTTTGGAATATCAAAGTTTATTTTCCAAAAGTTTGAAATAACACAACTTATAGTTTGAAATTAGACAACTTAGAATAATACAGTTTATAGATAGCAAGAAGTCGCAGTATTCTGGAAAAAATCGTGAGCAAAAGTAATAGCAGGTTTTGTCTCCAAGTCCTTCACCTTTTTTTCCCCATGCTTATCTTGGAAAGGACATACAATAGTTGGTAGGTCTTTTTTTATCGTTTTGCATTTCTAACACGTTATTTACTCCATACTATCTGATCTTCCTGCAAAAATTCAAGTATGTTCATGGAAGCTACTAACGGTATTCTTAGGCTTAACTCAGAAATCAAACTCAAAAATTAATGGATTCTTCAGTTATATTAGCATGTTTAAGGGAACAGTTCAGAGCTAACTTTGGTGAGGTTTTATGTATCTAAAAAGTTTATTGGAGATATTTTTATTCTTTTTCTGCTTCTTTCTCTTTTATGGAAGAATTAAATTTTTGGCTGATCGCATTGCATTCCCTCTTGAGAAATTATTCTAAAAAACTGTCTACTGTCTACTGTAAGTCTTGCTAAAATAAGTACAGGGTGTTTGAATATTCTTGTGCAAGTTGGTTTTTTTTTATTCCCCGTCCCCCCGGCCTCCCCAAGATTTAAATAATTTTTAAGAGATTTGACAATATATTTGTCAACTTTTCCTTTTCCCTTAAATCAAGAATCACTTTTTCAAATGGTACATTAGGACTATGATAGATTTTGCTTGGTGAAAATACTTCTGAACTATTTCTAAATATCAGGATTGTCTGAGAGGGCACTTAATGACTGTTTTAATTTTAACTAATAAAATAGTTGCTGTGTGTTCTTTCTTTCTTTTTTTTTTTTAATTTCCATCTATTTCATAATTTTCATTTGGTGTGAAAAATGCTTACTTTCAAACCATTATCATAAGTAGTCAGTCTGCAAACAGAATTAGAATCATAGAACGGTTTGGGTTGGAAAGGGACCACAAGGATCATCTAGTTCCAACCCCCCTGCCATGGGCAGGGACACCCTCCACTAGATCAGGTTGTCCAAAGCCCCATCCAACTTGGCCTTGGACATTTTCAGGGACGGGGCCTCCACAGCTTCTCTGGGAAGCCTGTTCTACTGCCTCACCACTCTCACAGGAAAGAATTTCTTCCTAATGTCCAATCTAAATCCCCCCTCTTTTAGTTTAAAACCTTTACCCCTTGTCCTGCCACTATACTCCCTAAGAAACAGCCCCTCATCAGCTTTCGTGTAGGTCCCCTTTAGGTATTGGAAGGCCACGATTAGGTCTCCCCAGAGCCTTCTCTTCTCCAGGCTGAACAAGCCCAGCTCCCTCAGCCTGTCTTCATAGAAGAGGTGCTCCATCCCTCTGATCAACTTTGTGGCCCTCCTCTGGACTTGCTCCAGCAGCTCCACCTCTTTCCCGTACTGAGGATTCCAGAGCTGGATGCAGTACTCTAGGTGGGGTCTCACAAGATCAGAGTAGAGAAGGATAATCCCCTCCCTCGACCTCCTGACCATACTACTTCTGATGCAGCCCAGGACACATTTGGCTTTCTGGGCTGCTAACGCAAACTGCTGGCTCATGTTGAGTTTTTCATCAGTCATCACCCCCAAGCCTTTCTCCTTGGTTCTGCTCTCAATCCATTCTCCAGTCAGCCTGGAGCTGTGCCTGGGATTGCGCCGACCCACGTGTAGGACCTTGCACTTGGCCTTCTTGAACTTCATGCAGTTTGCATGGGCTCACCTTTCCAGCCTGTCAAGGTCCCTCTGGATGGTATCCCTCCCCTCCAGCATGTTGACCGCACCACACAACTTGGTGTCATTGGCAGAATTCCTGAGGGTGCACTCAATCCCACTGTCCATGTCACCGACAAAGATCTTAAACAGTGCCAGTCCCAGTACGAACCGCTGAGGAAAGCCACTCGTCACCCATATCCACTTGGACATCGAGCTATTGACCACAACTCTTTGAGTGTGGCCATCCAGCCACTTCCTTATCCAGCGAGTGGTCCATCTGTCAAATCCATGTCTCTCCAGTTCAGAGACAAGGATGTTGTGCGGGACAGTGTCAAAAGCTTTGCACAAGTCCAGGTAAATTCTGTCGGTTGCCCTTCCCTTGTCCACTGATTCTGTGACTCCATCGTAGAAGGCCACCAAATTTGTCAGGCACGATTTACCCTTTGTGAAGCCCTGTTGACTGGCATCAATCACCTCCTTACTTTCCGTGTGCCTTAGCATAGTTTGCAGGAGGATCTGCTCCAGGATCTTGCCCGGTGTGGAGGTGAGGTTGACCAGCCTATAGTTCCCTGGGTCTTCCTTCTTTCCCTTTTTGAAAATGGGAGTTATGTTTCCCATTTTTCAGTCAGTGGGAACTTCACTAGACTGTCATGACTTCTTGAATACGATGGACAGTGGTTTGGCCACTTCATCTGCCAGTTCCTTCAGGACCCATGGATGCACTTCCTGAGGTCCCATGGACTTGTGCATCTTCAGGTTCCTTAGGCATTCTCGAACCTGATCTTCTCCTACAGCGGACAGTTCTTCATTCTCCCAGACCCTGCCTTTGCCTTCTGCGACTTGTGTAGTGTGGCTAGAACCCTTGGCAGCGAAGACTGCAGCCATACTGATGTCTTTCCTTTTTTGCAATAATCATCATGTTATTTCATGTATATTTGAAATTTCTAAGTTCATAATCAAAATGCAGGTTAAAAAGTAATAAAAAGTAAAATTAAATATTCAGAGATTTTTATTTTCCTGATCAGAAAATATAATAAAAGATTTTCTGAAAGATTATGATGTGGGATTTTCTGAAGAATGATCTAAATTTCTTCTTAGTATCCTTTTTACCACTTATTGTTCCACACCTAAACCTAACCAAAGAAAAGTTATCTTCATTTAGTAAATATTGAGACAACGTATGTAGCTTCTTCTCTGCTTCAGTACAAGAAGAAAGAAGTGTATAGTTACATACATATATAAATATAGAATGTATACATAAAAAGCAAATAAGAATTTTTTTCAAATCTAACACTTTGGATACAGTATCCAGTTCTACGTCATGGCAAGATCTCTTATTAGTCAAACAGAAAGTTCCTTAAATAAACTTTTTCAACACCATATATACACTCTTTTCTTAATGAGCAATATATTTCACTGAAGGAAAAGGACTTCATAAAAAAAAAAACCCACCATTTTTGTCAAAACAAAGCAGTTCTTGTCAATGTTTTGTGTGTTTCCTCTTTATTATTTATTTATTTATTTTAGCTCTGTATGTTAAAGAGTGTTTCGGATTGTACAGAGCTTGACAGTCATAATGAGGAGGTCGAGTGCTTATGGGTAAGGATGAAGGGGAAAGCCAACAAGGCAGATATCCTGCTGGGAGTCTGCTACAGGCCACCCAATCAGGATGAAAAGGCTGATGAAGTATTCTACAAGCAGCTAGCGGAAGTCTCGCAATCGCTAGCTCTTGTTCTTGTAGGGAACTTCAACTTGCCAGATGTCTGCTGGAAATACAACACAGCAGAGAGGAAGCAACCTAGGAGGTTTCTAGAGTGTGTTGAGGATAACTTCCTGACACAGCTGGTAAGACAGCCTTTCAGGGGAGGTGCCCTGCTCAACC